>VXBI01001504.1:87022-116883 GCA_013397375.1 Toxostoma redivivum
CCCCCCCCCCCCCCAAAAAAAAAGCTCTTCTGATAAATCCTTTGAGACAATTATTACTGTGTAGGCTTGCACAAGGTCATTACAAACAACTAAAATCTTCATGCTAGCGAACCAGAATTTTCCACCTTTGTCTTAAAAATAACTGCTTATTCACCAGTCTAGTCTCCCCAGTTATATTTTTGAAAATGTGTTGCATGTGTGAAAGAGCAGTGCATTCCATTTATTTCTTTCAGAAGTTGCAAGTTAGTCAGTCTTACCATAAAATGCTCTCCAAAACACCTTGGAAGTTGCTGTGTTTCCAGTTCAAATGTGTCTGCACAATGTAGATAGATAATGATATGTGAAAAATAAGTTTTGAATTGCATAGGGAAAATGAGGAGTTACAGAGAACTATATCGCACTCTTTTGCAAAATCTTAAATAACTTTTTCCCAAAGAATAACATTTAAACACTAGAAAGAAAACAACAGGAAACTTCTCCATGTTTTCCACCAATATGACTACTGCTAAGTTAAGAAGATTCCTACTTCTTTATGTCTTTGTGTGCAAGAGCAGAGGTATGTGTTTTAGGAACTGTCTTTAGGAGAAACACTGTTGTGTTATTGCTTTTTTTTTTTTCCTTGAATTGAGAATTTTGATAACTTGGTTTGTCAGATTGGTGTCTTCCACATCTCTGATGTCATCAGGAGAATAAGTTTTAAAAGAGTTTAACATCTCAGTTGCATCAACAGTAGCCATAAGCAAGCCACTCTAGGCTGGATCCCAGACAGCACAAATACAATTATATGTAACTACAACCCTGTGAGCAAAAGGTTAATTCAAATATCTACATACATAAAGGTGCATATGATAGATATGCCTTAAATATACAGTCTCAGGACAGACACCTGAACTAAAGAAGAAAGATGCCTTCATGGTAGTTCCATATACTTCTAATTTGTATTTTTTTCGCTGCACTTTAATATTTGTTACTGCAATGGTGTGGAGAGCTCAAAGGTAACTTACACACTCACAACTGTAAGAACAAAGGAGATGAATCAAAGACAGCAGCAAGATGCCTTTCAGCCTCAGGTACATCTCTTAGAACAAGTATAACCCTCAGCTCTGCCAAAGATCTAAGCCTTCACCCAGTTTAGCTTTCTCAGATGTATTTCATTTAGGTGTTCTTTTGTTTTCTTTACTGATAAATCCAAGCAGTATTCTTTTCCCCATTGCACCACACATGGAAATAAATTTCATTAAAAGGGATTTGGGGAAAAAAAAAAGAAAGGAGGAAGGATCCAGTTCTCATGGTAGATCCCTGCATGTTTCTGTGTGTGTAAGATACATAGTAAGGCTCAATAAAGATAAGATTTAAAAAAAAAAAAGACTTTGGTAGGAAAAGCATGTGATTTTTTTTTAAGTTGTCTCACAAACAAAGATAAAAACTTTTCCTCCATTCAGAGATGAGAAAAAATAAAACAAAGAAGCAATGATAGCCTAATTTAGGGGTAGCTAACTATATCATGGCTTCTCAGAAAAAAAAAAATCATAATTTTATATAACTTTGAGGTCAAGTTCACAAGTTAAAAACATAAGTCATTGAAACATCTATACTTACCTCTAAAATTCTAGTTTGTAAATAATTTAGAAATAATTTTGTCATCTTTTATATCAGAATTATAATTCCCAAAAATAATTAAAATTAAAGGTCAAAAATTAGGTAGAAATGTACCTAATGCACCTCAGTAAATTTAAGAGTACTCTTAAGGTATTAACTTTATTACATGGGAAATTATTTCTTTCAGGCTGCTTGGAAAGTTAACACTATTTCTTTGAAAAATTATCATGCACTGTGTAAAATAAGAAAAAAAATTACTTGGTGGTCTAGTGCTAAGATTCTTCTCTGCCTTTATTAAAACAAAAAATGTTACATTACATAAAACAGGCTAGTAAGAGTAAATTCTACCTCACCATTGAGTTGATACAGTACCTGAGCTGTTAAACTTCCACACTTGGTGTGGTACACTTGCACTTTTTAATTTTATTTATAAATACTGTTATTTTATTGTTTGAGCACTGTGCCATAAGACATGCAGCTAGAGACACCCTCTTTCTATCCCTGAAAATCTGACTGTCAAGAGGAATCTTAGAATCTTGTGTAAAATTAAGGAAGTACCTCATCCTCCAATAGACTGAGCAGGTTGTTTGAGAGAAGGTTTCCCCATCTGTCAGGCTGTCTGTTTGCCATTTGGCTGTAAGCAGTGGCATTAACTCTGTAATTGCAGTGTCTTCTTACAATACCTACAATAGTAAGGTTGAAAATTAGAGTTATGTATCTTATAATACACGTATATTTGAAAATCTTTTTTCTCCATTTTTTTTTAAGTTGACCCAGTGCTCTTTTGAAGTTCTGAATTTTGTGATCCTACAACAGTTTTGATACATAGTAGAAATTTTCTGTGGGGAGACTGAGGATAAAATACTTTCTTGTGTAACTGGCTTTAAATTAACATATGTTCAGATAGGATGCCTGCAATAAAGAGCCTATAGCTTGCTTATGTGATAAGAACATGGTTAAAGATCTCTCATACTTTCTGTCAATGATTTCAATAGTAATGGAATGTTGGTATTTCAATATTATACTGTCTTGATATTTAATATTAACCTCCATTGCATAAAGGACAGGAATTTTTATCAAGAGCAAATTTAATAACACATTTTAAAAGAAGCTGGATTGCAAATGTACTTTAATCACTTTGGTTTCATGTAGTTCAGCCATTAAAACTACTCAGCATTAGCAACTGTTGAAGAATTTATTAACAAACATCAGAAGTCTACATTGAAGAACTAGTGGGCACTAGAGTCTACAGGGAAGACAAAAGAGGCATCATTCAGAACCCCTGAGAACAGACCATCACACTACCCTGTGTTCATGGAAAAAGGTATGACTATGTGGAAATAGAAGGCAAAAGAATAAAATTCCTGCCCACTCACACTTGTCTTTCTGTTGGCACCCTAATTTAATGAGGAAGGATAATTACTGGTTAATAGCCAATATGGTTTCTCCCAGCTTGCAAAATCCTGTAATACTCCTCCAGAAGTCTCTGAATCCTTCTGCAATCAAAGTGGACCCCAAGGCATGCAATTTATACACTACATTTCATGCTGCAAAAATATTCCAGTCTACATGCTATTATTCACATTGTGAACTGTAAAAACCACATCTATTTTGTCATTCATTCACAGAGCTCAGAGAAAACCCAGGACATAACCCATGCACAGAGGAATGCACCCTGCCTTCCCAGACCAGCATCTGTGATCCACTCTTCCCTTCCTGGTCTTTTTAATCCTCAGCTGAGCACTACTGATGTAGCCAGCATGAGTGCTGATTCAGTCCTGCCTAAGTCACAGATCTCCCCTCTAATGAACTGCTGTGAAAGTTTCTTGGCACTATAAAGATTATCGCTGCTAAAATCATCCCATTTCCTTTTGCTGTCCTAGCTTTTCTACATGCTGCCAATCTGCAAGTTCACTAATTAAAAGTGATAATTCTTACATGGCAGTTTCCTTCTCTCAGGATCCAAAAGGGAAAAAATTTATCTCCAAATTGATGTACTTACAATCCAAGTGTCTGTGTGAGTACAGCCTCAGTAATGAGAAATGTTATGGGCTAGGTGAGGCAGTTAAAGGAAGAAGATAACACAGCAGAGAAGGATCAGGATAGGGTAACATCTGAAAAAAAAATCAGTGTATAATTGGATACAAGTTTTCTTGCAAAATTGGGTGCCACCCAATTTTTAACAGCCAATCTAATTTCAGATCCAATTCTGGCACTACACACTTGAATTTCTATTTATTTAGCCCAAATTATAGGTAATTATATGGACCACGATACTCCAAGAAAAGATAAAGTAAGACAGTATTCAGTTAAAATCAGTCATGTTTCATATGGTAATCCCAGAATTTAGCAGATACTTATTATCACATTTCATGAGGGCAGATGTTCTCCTGAGGGTCTTAGCTTTTTGAACCAACAGTTATGCCTTTCTTTTTTTTTTGCCAGCAAACTAGGTAGATATAAGTTGAAAGCATATAGGTATTGCAGCTGAAGAATTGTTCTTTCTAAGCAGCCATTTTTCTTCGACCACACTTAAGACACATAATGTTCTGTTTAAAAGGAAAAACATTCAGTTTTCTTGACGACTTTTCGTTTTTAAGAGAAGTACTGATGTTTACTATCAAACGAAGACCTGGATTCCTCCAAGAATTTCTCTTTTTGCTGTCATCTTGATAGTGTCTAGCTTTCAAAGTGGGCAAATCTGTATACTTTATTGGCCTAAACTCTGTGATATATTATTTTTGTGGTCCACAACAAAATTTTTATATTTCTCAACGTACTTGGCTATGGTTTAAGCTTTTGTTATGATAACTATTTAAAAGGAAGATCTGGCTTTATGTTTTTCAATTGCTTTGGGTTTGTATGCAGGTGAGTTTTTCTTCCTCTCTCTCTTTTTAAGATTTAATTAACTTACGGCTGCAATAAGTGCAGGAAGCCATTGGTATGCAACAGAAACATTCAAGAACTCATGATCACTGAACTTCTAACATGAATAAACCTGCTATTTGTATGGTTTATAATGTATAATTGAAAATAGAATAATTATGCAAATGAGAAATAATGTTTGCATGACCTATGTGCAATAATCACACCATTTCAAAGCAAAATGAAAATAGCTTTTTCTGAGTTTGTATATGTGTAGGAGACATTGATGAAAGTTGCATAAAAATATCACACTGTAGTATAGTGAATTGCTATCAGTGTTTGGAAAATGGAATTTGAAGAGGGCTACTGATACTCGTCCTGTGTAGAGTCAGAATGAATTATTCAAAGAGCAGAATATACAAATAGGCTTGCCAGACCCTGCACCAGGTCAGTCAGGTCAGATCCACAAGTTTCTCAAGTGCAGTAGTGTTAGCACATGAAAGAGCAGAAGTGCATGTACAAGCAGGTAGTATTGCATTTCAGAATAGTGTTTTATCACCAAATATGCTGTGAGGGGTTGCAGATATGATTGTATCTGTATTTGAATCTCTCAAAGCAAATTTCTTCCATGATTTCTTTTATAATGATATGTAGAACTATTTAAACTTTTTTACAAAAGTCTCAAAGTAGCACATTCCAGAACTGAACTATACATTGCACTGCCTGCAGAGATGTTCCCTGCTGTTTCTTCTGAATAAGCAACCTGCTAGCTTTATTTGATGCCTGCTAGTTCTTATATTAGGAGCTGTAAACAATTGCTTACTCACAGCTTTTATATGCTATGCATGGTAAAAGCTATTATCCCAATTCCTCACCTTTGTCAGTCCCTTCACAGACTGAGTTGTCCAGCCCATCTATTTGTTCCTTTTGCTAAAATTTTAGTGATACCAAAGATGTTATAGGCTGTAAGCATCAGCTTCAGGCTTTTATGAGGGACCTCAGCCAACTCTGGTCCAGTCTGGGTAGCTTTTAACTACCCCACATTATTAAAATACTCAAAGCATAGCTACTTGGGAAAGATTTACAGACACACACACCTTCATATAATGACAATATTAAGCTGTAGAAAGCAGTGTCCTGGAAAATCTGGCAACTTTGTATGCACATGCAGTATTCACAGGAATAGCTTTTAAAACCTGGGATCTTGATGTCTGAAAAGTGTAGTATGGATCAACATCTGTTATGAGCAATATTTAATAAACCTGTATGAGATGCAGGTAATACATCAGATGACTGGGAGGTGAAAAGCTTCTTGAGAGAGACTTGTGAAGAGTCAGCTGTCTGAGTCCAATGGCTAATAACTTAACACAGGTCACTGATTTCTGGGAAGCAGACTGTAGCAGTTGCCAGGGATATTCTGAGAGTTGAATTCTGTTGAATGCTGCAGAGCCTCTATGCCAAGAGATTTTTTTTTCTTCCTTACCTTTCCCAGTACTGTCTGTCGAACTGCCTAGCATCAAATTTCAGATGCATTACATAGAGTCAAAACAAGATTTCAGCCTGAAGCTATACAATAAAAATGAGAGAGAGACTGAAGAGCTTGATTTGACTTGATTTGCTGACTATTTAATACAAAGTAATGCACAGTGTTTGCATCACCAGAGGACATATCAACACAGTGTGTTAATAAAATAGCATGAGTGGAAAGTTAAGAGAAATACATCCTAAGTTTAAAAGAAAGCAATAATTATGTTTCAAACAAGCAGATTCAGAAGTCCTTGAAAGGAAATCAGTTCTAAATACCTTGTCAGATTCTCCTTTAACCTGGTATCTCTGACCCCTAGACTTTCAGGTCCACAGTTCATGTTCAGCAAGCAGAGATAACTCTCTGGAAATCAATGATTTCTACTTATGCAAAGTGGGGCTTCATGAAAGTAAAGCAGCCAAACAGGATCTCTCCAGCAGGCAAATGTTTTTTTCTATTTTCAAGATTTCACAAGAAGGGCTCTGCTGGATTAAGTCATGCCACTAGAATACTGCACTAGGGACAAAGTTGTTCAGCTTCAAAACAAACCCTGCCTTGGTGGTAATGTCCAAAACCTGCTGCATCATTTTACTGAAAAAAAAGTAATAGGCCTCCTTTGGCAGGTGTACAATGAATTTTGCACACAACCTGGGGAGAGGGGAAGGAGGAAGACTGAAATATAAGAAAGAAAAAAATCTGTTTTATTCCATACTTAAAAAAACATGCATACACATACATACATAGGTATGTGCCCAGATGTAAGTGTATATATAGATGTGGGTGTGGAGATACATATGAATGTGAACAAGCTGACCTACATAAATGTACATGCAATACTTGTAACCATGAGAAGTATATTTGTAAAAAACCACACACATGCAAATCCATCTATGCTAGTGGATACACACCATCTCTGCAATGTCTGTCTGCACACACGATCATCTAAATAGAAAGAAGAAAAGACTTACCTGCAAACATCAAAACAGGTTGTTTAAGTTGGTTATTTGGCTATTTCAAGACTATCATGCTACAAACAGGCATTCTGTTACAAGAAGCAGGGCACATTAATATCTATATTCTTCTTCTTCTAGTAAGCAAGAAAAAGTTATACTTGGAAAACAAGCTGTGTTTCTTTTAAATCAAGCTACTCAAGATATTGTCCTATAATCAAGATATTATCTATTATATTTTTCTAGCACTATCTCTACAATTTTTTATTCTTTGATTGCCTTTTTTATTTCTATTCAATTGGTCCCATTGCTTCAATATACCTAGTTTTAGGATCATAAAATTTACCTTTACAATTTTGTAAAAGCACCATGCTCATGAATAATGGTTTTGAGCTAATAATTAGAATTACAATAAATAGTCATTGCTCTGCTTGTTGCTCAATGCAATATGATGATAATTATGAATATATGAATATGATAAAATTATGAATTATAATTATGAATAATTATTTTCCCATTCATTCAGATATACAAGCTTTGGCTGGGTTATCTAGTTTCAGGGCATTTTACCATTATTTTAATGCTTTGTATTTAATTGAACATTACTGAGAAAAAATAAAGAACTTCTGGGACCAGCTCGGAAGAAATGCAGTGAATTCAGCTTTTCAATAAATATCAAACGATATTTATCAGCACATTTTATCTTAATTTTCTTAGGGTTCCTCGTCCTCCAAATTTTGCATAATATATGGTAGTCAAACTGAATGGATGAATTAACAGATAGTTCTGGATGTTGAGGCAACAAAATGTAAGGCCATATAGAGACCAGAATTTTAAATATATTTTGAAAAAATGACTTTAAGTAAGAGTCCATCTTTCATACATTTGCAACCCCAATTATTTTCACTTAGCAAGGAAGGAAGAGATTTCCAAAACAATCTAATTTATTCAAATACTGATTTGTAGAGAAAGGGGTAGGTGAAGACTATTTAATTTTAAGCACAGGTTTTAAAGCGAAGACTAATAAATTTTTCAAATGCACAAAGCAACTGTAGAGCTGGCAACACAAGAAGCTATTTTGTCTCCTAATTATCTGGTTTAACCATCATCATTTTACAAATATCTGTGTATCAACTGACATAAAATTTTAGTTGCATATATTCAGCAGCATAAGTAGTTGGATAAGTGTTTAGATGTAATGGCATTGACAGCTAAATGACTATAATATTTGATACAGCATATCTTCTGTTGCTGATGTTGAAAATTTCTTGAAGTATGAGGATTAACATACCTTTTCATGTATTTCATTTGGATTTGTCCTACATATGTATTGAAAAGTTTTATTTTCAAATTATATGGTAAGTATTTCTGAGGAGGTGACTAGGATAGTTGAAAAAAGTCTGTGGTTTTACCTGACATACGTATTTTACTATTTTTGTTCCAGTCCTCCACGAAGACATTGCTTTACTTTGTAAGACTTTCCTTTTTTAATACACTGGCATCCAGCTGTAAGTGTTAATTCACTCTTGCAGTAAAGCATATGGACTATTATTGTCGTGGACAAGATTATACAAATTCCACTGGTAACTGTAAATATTCTTTAAGGTATATCGTGTGTGTAGTTTTTCAAGTTGTCATTCATGTCTTCAAGAAATCCATATTGCATAATATTATTCGTATTTTTCCAAATTAGTTTTCATGTTTTTACCTGAAACACTTTTAGGAGGAATATTGAGGTCTCCCGGAATTTATCTTTTTCGCTTTTTTTTTTACCTGCATCCCAAATCTCACTTTGAATACATTCAATTGCAAGGTACTTGGAAGTGCTTTCCTCTTGCCATGTGTATAATAAACTTTTCTTTCTCTTTTACTTCTGGTCTAAACTCAGTCAACCATAAGCCTCAGTCAACCATAAGCTTGGCAAAATGAAGCGTGAAAGGTTCACCAACTTCTTTGTTTATTGATCATAGAATTATCGCGACATATAGGGGTAAAAAAAACAACCCGATCAATATATCTTCTTGGAACATTAATTCCACTAAGACTGTTCACCTTATTTTGAAAACTTCTGTCTTTCAAGGTTGTCTACAGCATATTGCATGACCTCTATTACTAAATGCCTTTTCTCTGAGTGAAGTTAACTTTAACCACTACTCCTTTGCTATGTGTCAAGTCTATCACTTTTTCTCTAACTGCTTGTTGTTGATGATGAGCCATGAAACTTTGGATCCAAACATAGCTGATATTCTGTCTGTGCGTAAAGAAACCAATTTCATCATCATTATTTTCCTTAAATAAAATACTTACACTCATACTTGCAACTCATAATTATGTTCCTCTCTTGATTCTTTTTCATTATTTGTGTTCTCAAAATATTTTTGTTTACACTGCTCACTTGAGCTATTCCACATGCAAATATTCCCATTTAAGCCAATGATACACATATCATTAAATATATTTCAATCATTAGCAAGTATAAATTTTGGGTTTTTTCCCTCTAAAAACATATGCACTGTATAACTTGTTATTTACATAATTCCTTGTTGGTTTGAGTTTTTTTTTGTGGGAGACATTTCCATCCTTCTTTTGAAGAAAACTGTCATTATAAATACATCAACAGACTTGAAAGATGCCTCAATAGTGATTTTCAGTTTTTCTTCACACATTTTTAAGAGAAAGGTCTTGATTTTCTTCTGGAGAACACATAGTCTCTGAGTAGTACTACTTTTCCAAAAAGTCTCCTGATTTTCCATATATTATGATGATGTTGTTACACTTTATTTTTTCTTTTCCTTTTCTTTCTTGTCCTTGTCTTTCTTTATTAGCAGAATAGAGTAGATGTTCATATTTTCAACAGTGTTCCTCAATCTCACCTCCCTGTTTTTCCTTAAAACATCACAGTTATATTTACTGTTTGAGGGAAGAAGTCCGTTAAAACACAACAGTATGTCCCTTGCTTAAACCGGAATTAATACTCTTTCTATTGCAGTTTTTTGTACATTTAACTCACTTTTTCTCTGTAACTTTATCTTTATTCACTATTGATTCTTCACATTCCATTCTCCTGCTAACTACTGGGCTCCTTCCAAGTAGGTTTACTTTCCTAAGTTATTTATAAGAAGTGTCTTAGTCTTCCTGTTTACCTCTCTTCTGCTCTTTGTTATCACTTGACGTTGAGTGGAAAACCATTCCAAACTTTCCAAGCTGCATCAGTGACGGCTAGAGAGCTACATTTTTCAAATTCTTTCTATTCTAAAATTAACCATTGTCGTGAAGGCTTGACAGGTAGGACTTTTTTGAGAGGAAGGAAAGGGAATTTTAAAAGAAGGAAGGGATTAAACCTGTGTGAATATATCTAAAAAAAAATTAAAATTATATCTCAGGAAAAATTAATTTTCCAATGTTTCTTACTGTTACATGGTGATCTAACTGCATTTTACCTCTCTGACAGATCTGAGAACAGATCAGATTTTAATTTACTACCTCTACTGTGTTCTTACCTGGAGTGGGATTCACCTCATCCAGATTCAGAAGAAATTTGAAGTTGAAATCATTCTATTCTGCAAAAATTGGCACCAAATTTCCGAAGAAAAGGGTTACCTGATATTGCTTTCCCATCACTATAGTGAAATTCAGCTTTAGAGTTTTCATTCCTTTTTTTTCCATCTTTGGATGATGAAGTTTGACTTAAAGATGGGGGAAAATAATTTAAAATTTTCAAGCTTTTTTTGATTAAATCCACAAGATCTATACTAATAGTCAATGGCTCAATTGTACTATATGCGTCTATAAAACATATGTCTATACGTAATATCTGGACTGAGAAATCAGTGGGTTGAGGGTACTGAAATCTCATCAAAGCATATCAACAACATTATTAGCATCACTTGAACTAGACCCAGACTTGAGATTCCTGGTGTGTTAACAGAAGCCACAGAACTCATGCTGCTGTTTCTGCCTTGTACCAGCCCAAAGTACTCGGCTGCTGCTTCTCTTGGTTAACTCTCTGAAGTGTATGAAATCTGTTCTCGCCCAGTGCAAAGAATGGGTGGCCATGGGATACCAGAACACCATCAGATGGCAGGACCTCTTCCTTGCTCTGTGGTAGGCAGAGCATGAACAGCATTTGGCTCCTGAAGCTTTATTTTTTGCCTGGACAAGTTTCTGTCTTCTCCATGAAAAGACTGTGAGCCAAAAGGGAACAGTCTCTAAGTTCAAACTGCACAGAGGACACACATGGTTAACTGAGACAGAACATTTGAGCAGATCTACCATGACAAACTCCAGTAACTCCAGTTGCTATGGACCTCCATTCTGCATTTAGAGCTGCTCACTGCTTTCAAGACTGGAGCTTTTCTCATTATGTTGACAGACAAAACTTTGTGCATTTGAGAACTTGAAACCTAAGTATGTAAACCTTCACTTTGAGATTTCAGATATATATTTCAGCACCTATGAATGTGAATTACATAGGGCATGGAGAACTATATTTTCTTTTGGCTCTGATTCATAATGGAATTGATTTAGAGAGGAAGAAAAGAATCGTTAAGTCTCAGACAGTTCTAACAGAGTTGAAATAAAATATAGATGACTGTACAAAACTTCCTTATTCAAATGGTTGAAAGAACTTAATTTTCCTGGCAAAAAATCCTGTTCTCAATTACATAAATGGAACCCAAATCAATTTTAATAAGTTGAAATTTAAAGACCTGATCCATCTCTGAAATAAATGATAGTTATGTCACTAGCTCAAAATCTTCATTTTAGCAACCAAAGCAAGTGTTGGGAAGAAGCTTTGCGAAGTACTTGTTCATTTAAAATTTTACTTTGCTGCGTTCTCTTACGGTGTCTGATCAGGGATTCTGGAACTTTATGGATTTTCTTTGTACAGAAGTACTTAGGGTATGAAAGATATTGCATAATTTTTACTTCTTTTACAAGAAAAATGTATATATTTTTTTCACATGTTCAAGTAGCACAGTGAGGCTGGCTTATGCATTTAAGCATGAAGATCTCAACTTTCCTTTTTTTTTTTTTGTTTTTTCCTAACAAGTGGAACTATGCTCTTTGAAAAGAAAATCTAGGTCTCCATTAATATTTATGGTTCGTTTGATATTTAACAGGAAATGAAGAGGCTATAAATTAAATTACTATTTTGTTAAAAATTCTGTGCCTTCCTACATTCAACTATACATCCAAAGCAATTGGAACTTGCTTTTAAAGAAAAGGTTAATATATCTTGCTGGTTTATAAGTTTCTGTATGTGTTGAAAACTACAGGAATGGTTTACTAACTTCACTCACTGTGACATACTTGTATGTAAGGAATCTTAATTTCCTGAGAATGAAAGTCAGGAATATGAGCATAAACGTCTTTGGATTCCTAGTAGTTATAAAAACAAGAGTGGCTTGTGCTGAGACAACTCATAGTAAGATTTTATGTTCCCAAAACACAGTTTAAAGTGCATATTCCATGAGAGGGGCTTTGATGCAATGACAAATATGTGTGAATTCTTTCTGAACCTGGAAAGGAATTTAGAATTAAAGCATCTTAAATCAAATATCTGAACACACCACACCTTGCCAATTCATCAGTTCAGTCATGTTTATCCATCCTCCAGTTCCTTGAACTACTCCCTTGCTAGGTGAAAAATGAAAAGTTTACAGCACCTTCAAGGGAACGAACTCTTCCACATAGCCTGCAAATAAATTATTGAGTTCATTAATGGCACAAAGTAGACTCTATATGTAGTCAATATTTATTTGAAGTCTAGGTCAGTCCTTGGTCCTGCTGAAAAAAAGTTTCTCCTGGTGTGGTGGTCCAAAAGGACCCCAATCTTCCTATAAATAGGCAATATAGAAATGAGAATTCAATTGGAACTCCAGGGTTTTGAAATATTTCTAAGGCCACATATTTAGATATCTAATATAGAATGTAGGATTTTAATTTCAAGCACTTGTAATTTATTTCTTATGTCAAAGTGACCTTCAGAACAATGGAGCATTACAGGTACTCTTTTTTGCTTGAAATGTATAAAGTACTGTAATTTACTTAAAAGTACTGCAATTTCATGTAATTTCAGACTTCTAGTTCTCTCAACGTGTTTATCAATCTCCTGTTCCTTAATTAACCATTAAGATACAAATAAGTATTTAGGAGTTGTCTGACAAGCTATTCAACTGCCATTAATACATTTCTGTCTTTATTATTAATGTATTCCTGGAGTATCTTTTACTTCTGAGTTTGTCCCCAAATGAACCTGAGCTATTCCCATACATCTGCTTCTGGGATGTCTTAGAAAGCCGAGTAGAAGACCTTATTTTTTTTAGTATCTTTGTGATAGTTATCATCTATCTACAATAAGGAAGGCAGCTTTTGCAAGTTTCCAAGTGGATACACTCTCACATTTTTCCTGACTGTGGAAATGAATGCACAAAAAGCACTGTAGTCTTACGATAAGTGTGCATTTTCTACATAGCTGCCACCAGTTTAATCTGAGATATGGAAGTACTTAGACTGTATTGCTTTACATTTGCAGGTCATTATGATGTTATTCTGAAGAGAAATGAGATAACCAAATTTTCCCATGGTATATTTTGGTCATTTGTCTTTATAAAAAAAGGAGGGTGGGAAAGCAATTCATAAATGGCCACAGCCACTTACCTAGAATCAGCATCTTCTCTATTCAGATTTTGAAGTCATAATACAGAATTAAAGAACATAAAATAAAGAGCATTCATGAAAAAGAACCTGTTTGTTCCTCTAAGTTAGAAATCAAAAGATCAAAACAGTACCTCAAGTAGTGAGGTACTGTTCTATGTACTGTTTTATGTTTTAGTACATAAAAAATGCATTACAGCACTTGTTTATTCTGAACAGTTCAAATTCAACAGAGGCACCCCAGGTACTATTTTTTGTTATACATTTCTGACTTCTAAATTCTGTACAGTTAAACACAATTTCAATTTACTGATTTACAAAAGCTATATTCACCTGCAGAAAAGTTTTACTTTTTTATGCAGAAATGCCTTACATTGATAAGAAGACAGCTTCTACATCTTGAATTTCAGCTAAGATATAGCTCATTACATTAGCACAAAGAACTCAGGAATATATTAATAAAGTGTAGTCAGCCATGGCTACAGTTTTGATAGTGCTTACTCTGTAAAAGATCCATCATTCAGGAGAGGTCTAAAGAGACAAATTTTAATAAAATTAAATTCCTAAAATAGAGGCACACTCTTCTGCATCCTAATATTAGATGCAGAAATGCAAAGAAACACTGAACCGAGCACTCTTGAGCAATCAGTACTTTTAGTAATGCCTTATAGATGTAACAAGCAGGCTTAAGAAAATCACATTTAATGCTTTAGGGCTCATGGAGATGATATGGTATAGCATTTAAAGCTGTTCACTTAATTTGAAAGATTAGGAGACAAAATATATTGGGGTATGCTTCAATGGAAAAGAGTTAATTTGAAAATATTAATTGAAATTTAGGGTTGATTTATAGTAAATGATAAGTGTACATAGAAGGGTAAACATCCTAAAACATCCTAAGTTCAGGTTAATACAGGAGGCTACTTCATCAGAAATGTACTTTTCTGCAGAAATGAGAAATTATGAAGATTACTGACTGAGCTAGCATATTAATATATTTTTGCAATATCAAGTAAATTTTTTCAGCTTAAACCTGCTTTTTATGACATAAAAGAAAGACTAACCTTTCATTTGCAATGGCAAAATAACATTTAAAAATTATGTATAAAGATATCTTATTCGGCCTTGGAATGCACCACATTTTAGCAAAGTGTTAGAGAACAGATTCTGATTAGATGTACTAATTGTCCCATTCAAACACTTCATGAATGATGGTATACAATATTATGCTGTAGAGAGCTTCACTTGGTAGAGTAATCCTGAATATACACAGCCAAACCATTTCATTTAATACAGATTGGTTTTATAAAGATTGAATTCTGTATTTTTTATCCTGCAGAAAACATAGGATTCTTTTAATACTCTCTTCTTTTGTGCAGCTGAAAAGATGCAATATTAGACACTGAACAAAAATCCTTATCTCAAAGTCATTAAATGGGAGTCTAGGGATTGCAGAATCTTGTCTATTTATGTGTGATACTCTTGGGTCTCAAATGCTACTCTGGAGAAAGGAAGAGAGGAAGACAACAAATTAAAAAAGCTCTTGCAGTTAACCTTAAATCAGGTCCTCAAGCCACGGAAGTCTATTATGATAGCTTAGACAAATGCAAGGTGTAGATAAATGTTAGTACAGAAAGAGTGAATAAAAGGCTTTTCTCAGTAATTAAAATGAACGTTTTCTCTTCTACTTTTCTTTTTCTTTCTCTGTTGCACATTCATATTTATACATAAAGGCACATTCTATCCTTTGTGAAAAGCATAAAATATATGCAATATATTAGCAGCGGTTATGCTATTATTATGGAGTGGAGTTTGAAATAAATTTATTTAAATATTTGAGATAATTCTTTTATATTTTACATAAAACTGCTCTCACAAATCTTGTCAGCAGAAGCTAACACAGATGGCCAATCTGTTCATCAGGTAATACATGTTTGTGCATTTTGCTGTGGCTCTGCATGCACATCTACAAAATCTGTCAAAACATCCAGTTTTGGAAATACATCATGGTAAACTTGTATTCCTCTTTTCTTCACTCCCCCTCCCCCTCCCCCCCCATTTTTCCTGATTTAACTTTGGTTTCTTTTCTTGGGAAGAAATGTCACTGTACTATATCACGATCTGTGATTTCCAAATTAGAATGACTGGTCTCTTCTGGGAGCTTTGTTACACACATACAGAAAATGTGTCTTTTCACAATCTCTCACAAAACATGTTTAGCATGCATTCTCTGAGGAAAAAAATGTTTTTAACCCAATCAGATTACTTTTTTAACTAATGAGATTAATTGCAAGGACAGTGTTTGACTGATGTGACTCTTTCATGTTAAATAACTCTTTTTAGAGGTCACATACATGCGTACTACTTTTACAGGTTACTGTTACTAAAGATGAAGGAGATAAAAGGTAAAGTTGGATGATATAGGAAATGGTTAAATGTGTATTGCAAAACAAAATGAAAGGAAAAAGAGTCATCAGACTGAAACTGTCAAACTGATTTTTAGTATTTTTGCAGTGTTTTTTAAGCAGTGTATCACATCATTAGAATGATGGAAACAGGTAATATAGAAAAATGCCTGTGTGTTTAAAAAAATTAGAATTTTAATGTAAATGAGTTATTAAAAAAAAGCAGGAGGACTGGATGACAAGCTTTTATGAGAATGATATTGAGGTTGAAGGAAAAGACACTAAAATAACTTTGCTGACACAGCATAGCTGTTTTAGAGAGAAGCTGAGGGTATTGAAAAGAAATCAGGTAATTTCTGGATAGTGTTAGAGAGCTGCAGACTGCAGGCAAATAAATTGGCAAATGTTTTTACAGCTATGCAAAGGTAGGAAGAAGGTTAGAATTTTAATATGAAAGGGTACTTTCTGGAATAGTTCCACAAAAAAACCACTAAAACCCAAGCAAACAAACAAACAAACAAAAAAAACACAAACAAAAATCCCCAAAAACCCTGAAGTGACAGATTTACATGACTCTTGAAAAGAAGCCTACTGTTTCATTACTAATGTATTTTCTTTCTTCAAATTAGGGTTTTTCCTTGAGAAATATACAAAAAATTGAGCAACATCATTCAGGTGACAAATATTGTGCATATACTGTACAATTCACTCACTTGATCATATATTCTATATACAACCAGAACTTTCAGCACTATTAACAGACTGGCCTCATGACTTGCTCCCTGGTAGACATTGTCTGGATTTATCAAAATACGCTAATTACCTTTTTTTTTTTATATCTTCTCAATTTTTTTTTAATCTGAACTATGGAGCAGCCTGCATCTGTGTCATGGTCTAGAGAAGTGGGCTGCATGGTGGGTGGGGAGCTGGCTGACACCCAGAGGGTGGTAGTAAAATAGATGCTTTTCAAACTGGCAGCCTGTCACATGTGGGGTCCCCCCAGGGGATCATATGGAGCCCCATGCTGCTTAATGTCTTTATAAATGATCTGGATGACGGGATCAAATGTACTCTGATGGGGAAGGGGACACTTCAGGAGGGAGTGGCACCCTGCAGGAGGATCTGGATAGGCTGGAAGAGAGGACTAGCAAGAACCTGATAAAGTTTAACAAGGACAAGTGAAAAATCTTGTGTCTGGCAGGACATAGTCTGGGAGTGCATCTCAGGCTGGCATCTGAATATTTGTGGAACAGTTCTATAGAAAGGGACCTGAGGATCCTGGTGAGCTACAAGCTCAGTATGAGAGGTGTGCTGCAAAGAAAGCTAGCAGAATTTGGGGGTGCATCAGCAAGACCTTCATCAGTTGAGAGAAAAAAGCTATTTTGTTATCCCCCTCTGTGTTTGTCAGGCCATATCTGGAAATGTGGTGCTGGGTTTTGATCCCTGCTAAGCAAATAAGATGTGGACAGGTTAGAGAAGGGCCAAAAAGAGGATCCAAGGGTTGGGATGCTGCCATGTGGGAAAGGCTGATAGCTGGGTTTCTTCAGCCTTGAGAAAAGAAAGTTTAGGGGAGACCTGATAATCTTCCAGATTTTAAAGCGTGTCTACAAACAAGATGGAGACTCCCTTTTCACAAGGAGTCACATGGCAATGATGAGGGGGAATGGGCACAAGTCACTCCTGGGGAGATTCTGATTAGACCTAGGAAGAAAGTTTTCTACAATGACAACAATCAGCCATTGAAATAATCTCCTCAGGAATATGGGCAGCATTGGACACTTCTAAATTCCTCTAAGTATAACACTTTCAAAATCCAGCTGGCCAGCGTGCTGGGCCTTATTGAACATTTGATTGGCCATGCAGAGATGATTGGAAGTTTATTTACTTCAAACTTGTGAAAGGGCTTTTGCAGTGATAAGAAAGGGAGACTGGAGAACTGAAGTGATGGATCACACAGCCAACCATACATGTACTCAGCAGTCTGTGTGATATCAGAATATCTGATTCACAAAATCATTCCGAAGTGTTTGAAAGGAAATTGAATCAAATATCACTTTTCCCCCCCCCCTTCCCTTCCTCCTTACCTCTCTTCATTGCTTCCTTCTACCCTGAAAAATAATAATCTATTGGAGCCTCAGCAAATATGGATTACCAAAATAATAAAATAAAATGAATCAAGGAGACATACTCTGGCCAAGAAATGTCTGAAATATTTTACAAAAACACATTTGCTCCTTGGGAAGTTTATTAATTTCTTGTGTTATGGACTTTATTTTCTTTTATTGCATGCATGCCTGTGTTAAATGTGCATTCACTTTTAATGAGCAATTATGTATATTTTCCTTTACCAAGAAAGGTCTAGATTATATTTTTTCCCTTATTTCTGTCAGAGATTGAGGTTTTTTTCAGAAGCTAAGTCTTCTTCTTTCAAGCAAATAAATTTTCAGATTCACTCATTTACTTTGACAACTTTTCTAATTTTGAAAAGCTCAAGGTAATACATTATTGTTTTGCTAAACATATGCTTATATATAATAATGAATATGAGACAAAGAATAAGACTCAGGAAAACAACAAAAATAAGGATTCAGAACTTTTGAAAACTAATACATACAACAGAACACAAATAATTTAGGCCAGTGGATAAGAAAAAATAAAACATATTGTTTGCATAACATAAAACAGGTATGCACCTTATCATTCCCATCCCCAAACTGAGGAATTATGATGAAAACACGTATTGAAACCAGTTTATAGCTGCAGATGAAAATATAAATGAGATCTTAGGATGAAAAAGCAAAGGTATGTAACACAAATGAAATGAATTATTACTTCTATGCAAGGGGTTGATTATGTTTAACACTTATTTGGAATAATATGTTTAGTTTTTCCCATTCACCTTTCCACAAGGATATTATTGTTCTGAAAAAAAAAAAATAAAGTGAAAATAATATAGTTCAGTAGTCCATACAAGAGTGAAAATTGTGGATTTATTCTCTTTAAGTGACCTAAATCACAGCATGTAGAGTAATGAAGCTTTAATATAGTGAAATATCAAACAGTTCAGACTGAGGAAATAGCAAAAAAATAAATGGAACAGTTAAAAAGACGAAACAGGCAGAGAATAATTTACTTAGAGAAAAATATGAACTGAGAGACCAGGTAGATCAGTGAAGCAAAAAATAATAAAAAGAGGGAAGAAACAGCCAGAGATTTGTATTTTCTGAAGTAATATATTAAAGAACACAGAGTAAAAGTTGGAATGTGAGATTCAGATAAACCTAAAGGAAATATTTCTTTTGACCTTTTATGTATATTGTGTGTTTACTGCTTTATATAGAGTACCTAGATTAACTTCATTGTCTTCTTTTAAAATAGGATTAGTCAATAACTATTTTATGAGAACCTCTTGTACAAAGGAACAACAAATTCACAATTACAGGCTCATTGGCTGCCATGTGTAAGTCTGACTTAGAATATATTTTTACTATTGAAAGTTTGGGAAGTTTGACTGTAATGGTACCAGGAGAGGGGAGAATTGCAGAGAAATTAGGTCAATTCAGTATTATTTTAAACCACATGGGAATTAGAGCGGCCATAGTAACAGTATGCATCCGAGCAAGTAAGGACTTTTAAAGTATAGGCACTTAAAGTTAGGTAGGATGAATTCTACTGCAGTGACTTAAACGATTTTTTTCTCAGGCTGGATTCTTTCTTGGATCCAGATGTCTTGATCATGTTTGGGTTGTACTCTGGGACCTTATGTCCTTCCTAATTTGGACTAAATGTTATTTTCTAAGATCACCAGAAGTAACCCCAAGATACTTTCAGTAGCATTCTGCCATTTCAAGAGAAGGAAATCTGGGGAAAAATCAAAATGATGTTGCAAACAGAAATGTCTGTTGAAACAAAGGATCTGGAAAGCATTAAGAATGTTGGAGCATTAACACAAAACAAGGAAAGAGTTTATTATGCTTGTGAAAAGCAAGGCTGTTGCCATAGAAAAAAAAATCCAAAAAAATTTTTCAGATTATTAAAAAAACCCCATATATAAATACAGTAGCTGCAATGTATTTGTATCAGAGATGAAACACAAATAAAGGGGCAAATGAGATTACCTGGCATTTGCAACTGCTTACAAAAACTCCAGGGAAAGCTCTGTGCAGTGACTAGTGCCATTTAATTAATATCTGTGCTGGTAATTCCTTCTTCTGAATGCTGAAATTTATTTCCAACACTGAACTCCCGAAGAAGAATTCTCTGCTCTTTTCTTGGACTCAAAATCTTCAGATGTAATGAAAGAAAAATGAAGGATCTCTTTTCCTCAGGCTCTGAGAATGGCAGCATTAGAACATTAAGTATAGTTTGTCCTGAGGCAGACCTTGTACCTTATTACATGAAGCTAAGTATTCACTTTTTACAGTAAAATGACAGCAATTGCCTTCTTCTGAATCTGAGATTTGGATTTCATTAAGACAAATGGAAGTGTGGTGTACAAATTAAACAGACGTTTTTGTATGTATGTGAATTTTTGTTGATCAGATCCCACACAGCCTCTTATTTCAGGGCAGATTCCTTTCTTATTCTGTGCAGTAGAACTAATTTCTTCTTCTAGAGTCTAATTCAGATGGAATATTTTCATTGGCTCTTAGCTTGGTGCATATTACTGTAAACCATGATTTTCCCCCTTTCTCTAACATTGCTTTCTGTCTTTGAATTTCAATAATATGTAATAGGCAGAATTTCTTGTAGGATTTGTAAATTAAAGGTTTGAAACAGATATCTGAATACACATGTTTTCTATTTAATGGCCAAACTAAATTATTTCCTAGTGATTTATTTGTTAACTTTCTGGTTATTTAATATAAGAGATTTTTTAAATGTGTGTTATATATTAAAATATTTTTGTGTGTGTATTTGACAAAAAAATGAGCCTTTTCTCAGGAAAAACAGCAACAAAAATGTTATATACATATAATACTTGTAGTCTAACTAACTGGCAAATGAGAACATGTATTGCAATTTACAGAATTTGGAGAATTCTGATGTCATCCACCCCTTTGTTCACAGCATGAAAGTGGCTTATTATGCATAATTCTATGCTATCATGCTTTGTCTGCTGCCTCTAATAAGAAAGAAGGCAAATATAGAATGAATTGTACCCAGTCTACAAAAATAACTACTTCCAGGTAGAGAAGTTACTCTCTAGAACCAATGACACAGATTTTCCCAAAGAGCACTCAGTAGCGTCTGGTTAGACACTTAATTGGAATGGCCAAGTTTTTCAAAGATAGGTCCTTGCACACTGAAGAATTCTGTAAATGTGACCACTAAATTTTGATTCTCTAGTTAGAGCTGCTTTTTGAGAAAAGCTGCAGTGCTGAAGGGAGGAGAAGAGAATGACTGAGAGAGAAGAAATCTTGTTCACTGGGATACTGAACTCATAAAAATCATGTCTATATAGCAGAAAAGTTTCAATAGGATTCAGAAGTAGACTAAATTGTCCTTCAAATAGGACATATTATTTCTGTTCATATTAGTCCTTTCGTGCCCTCTATCCTCTCAAATTGGGCCTTTTCTATTCCACTGGGTTACAGATGTGAAAAATACTTAAATACCATTCCTTAAATGCTCAGATTATAGAGATGAAATTGAATCTGATGTTCTGACCAGATTATGTCAGTATGACATATCACTGCAATAAAACTAATTTGGCCAGGGAATGATTGCTATTTTGATTGTCAATGGAGTCAAGAGTCTGTTTTAACTGGGAAAAAAAGATAATATGCCTAATTTTTAAGCTGCTAAGACACTCTGTAGAGCACCATTTATCAGTTCTGACCTTTAAATATGGAAGTTTATAAGCATGTCAATGAGAGCACTATCCAGTAAGTAGACTACATCCTGAAAGCCAAATTTCAAAGGGCAGCTGATCCTGGGACATCTTTTCAATTACTCATCTTGTGTCCCTTTTCCTGCTTTATCAGAGTTTTAAATAGACTTCTGAATGACTCAACTATATCAACCATTTCACTCACTACTCATTTTAGACAATATACTACATAAAAAACATACTTTAAAGAAAAAATAACAAAAAACAATGAACTACCAAGTGTATTAAATTCTTTTTATGAATATGGAAAGTCGGTATTTCAGTGTAATGGATAAATTTGGCAGTATTCCATAAAAGAGTTCAAATTATTGACAACAACAGAACAAAAAGAGACCAGTGTCTATCTGATACAATTATATCTACTTCATTTTTTTCTGTGCTGCTATAGACTAGCACTGTTGCCATCAATGTTATCTGATGCTTCAGGGAGTGAACCACACTGCCTGTTCAAACCCACTTCAGGCAATGGGAACACATAGAAGGTTTTATTGGTATCTCAGAAATGCTTCTATACACACATGCACATACACAAAAAAAATGTGATGGCACTTTTACAGACACCCATTCCCTCTGGATAGAGACAAATACAAAACTGCTTGGAAGAGGCAATTTTATAATTTAACTTATAAATGTTTGGGTTGGTTTTTTTTTTAAGTTATGCTTTAGACAATCAGATTAGGTCTTGATTCACCTTTACTGAAACAAACAAAAAATTTCTTCTTTCTCTATAATTTTATTTAATCAATTGCTTTTTTTCTCTCAGAAAAAAATAGGATATTCAATCTTGTTCAATTTAATTAATTCTTACATTTTTCCTGATTTGGCTTCTGATGCTGTTTGCTGAACAATATTAAAGCAAGGAGACTGTGCATTGTAATTTCAATCCTCTTCAGAGTTCAATTTTATTCAAAATTATATAGATGTTTTAATTGTTTGCTTTCTGATGGCTTGATGATCTTTGTTTTCACCTTCTCCCTTAAAAATTAATTCTCTTTGTGTTAACTTAAGGCAAAGAAATACATATCCTATAGGTCCCTGTCTGTTTTCAGCAATTAGTTGAACTACATATGCTTCTGAATTGCTGTTGAAAACATTTTTTAAGTAAAAACTTAAGTTTTGCAGAGCAAGATTTTTCTGTTTTGTTTATTTTTTTAGTTTTTTATTATTTTATATTTTTTGTTTGCTTATGAGTTTCTGAACTCATAGATCTTATAAAATTTAAGAGAATATAGCAGCAGAAAAGAAGATTATTAGGAATCGTAGCTTTTCTTCAAAATTAAAAGGTACACATTATTTTTGTGATTATTTTATTCTTCATTTCTTTTATGTATCTGGCCTTTTGGATTTTTTTTGCTATTTTAGTTTTGTTTTTCTTCTTTTTTTTTTTTTTCTTCACAGTGCAGAAAAAAGGATGTCATTATAAAATACTTATGTGAAAAGACCTCACACAGACAGAACCTTTTTTCACCAAGTGACCTGATCTTCTGTAGTGCATGCTAACAACCAAGTAACACATTGTGACTCTCTTAGTACATGTTATTATGGATTCATTTTCCATCTTGTATCTGTATTAGTCATGAGAAAAACCTAAAAGCTCAGTCAGTGCATCCTGCCACATAAGCCTATCTTCTGCTTACCAAGGTCAGTGCAAAGGCAATTATTGTGAAACTTAGACAAGGTCTTAGCTGTTATGCAAGCTTTGCACTGTACCTCAATGTTCAAACCCAATTATTAGCAAATACCAAGTTACTCACTGAACTTCAATTGCAAATATGTAAAGTAAAAATATAGGATCTTTTATTTAGCTACCTGCATGTATAGGTGAATTAATTCTTCTTTGGTTTCTTACACCCAGCAGCAGGCTTCTGAAATCTGGCTATGTCCTGTATGTTTGTGGTACTATTTGCAAGTCTGCTACAGGCCCATGCCTTTAATAAAAAAACATATTTTGAAAAATAGTATTATCTGTAGATACCTATGATTCCATATTCTTTGCAGGTGTACATATCCTGTAATGAATGACTGGGACAAATCATAATTTTCGGGTTATTGGTAGCATGGATCAAAACTTTAAAAAATATTTTAATTTATCTTAGTAGACTCTGTCAATAGATTTTTCTTAGGATAAAAATAAAGAGATTAATATGTTTTTTTTCATCTCAAATATATAGTGGCTATTTAGCAGATGATAAGTCAATGATCATATGCTGAAGATTTTATGCTCCTGGTGCTATCAAGAGAAGTTACATCAAAGACCGCAGAATAAAGCTCTGGCCAAATTCCACCTTGAATTTTTTTCCTTTCACATTTCTGGATTATTTGGAATAAAAAGATAAAGAAGGAAAAAAACCCTGACTGAGGTGTGCTGTTGGTCAGCTAGATAGGACACCTTCTCATAAAAGACAGATATAAAATAAATACACTTTTTATATTTTTTATTTTATACTTTTTATACATTATATAAAAGAAAATATACATGCTTCAGTGTTTGAACTAATCTAGGCAAAATTCATTCTAGGTAGGAGACATTCAGCGTCTGTCAAAATGTAACAGCATTTCAAGTTAAAGATTTTACTTAAGAGACCATTTTTCAGTTCATGATTCAGCACATAAGATTATAGTTATTTGGTGGAGATTCTTATACCAGATTCCAGATAAAATTTAATCTTTCTTGATATGATAATCTATATTTTAAGGAATTACTTATTGGAGAAGTAAAACAATTATAATTTGGAGATTCTTCAGTCTAGATAGGGAATTTTAACCGCAAAAATGTTCATTACATTTTATGTTATATAAAGTTGATAATTTAATATGTTGAAGAATATTCATGGCACACTTAAGCACATTTAATGGTCTCAGTAGCATAGGAGCTACACTGAGACATTGTGACCTGATGCATTCCCAGACATAATTTATGGGGTCTAAAAGAGAATTTTAACTCTTTATTTATCTTTTGGAAGCTCAGAACACAGTGGGGTTGTGGGGTTTTTTGCTTTCTATTTTTGAGTATTTTTTGGGGGGTTGTTCCAGCTTGTTTTGGTTGTGTTTATTTGTTTTCTTGTTGAGTTCTAAATTGAAACTTAGAGAAATAGGGCAGAAGTAAAATTGCTAATAACTTTTTCATAAGCACATACCTACTTGTTGATTTTTCAAGAATGTATATATTCATGTTTAGAGTTTCTTGAATGAATTTTTCATTCTGTTGGGACTGTTGGAAAATATGTTAATAATAATAAAGAGGATAAGAAGAAAGTATTTTCTGTGAAAAACAAAGTTTTTCAGTAAGAAAAAGTCATCTATGATTAGTTTTTCCATTGGAAATTATATTTTCTTAAAAAAAGACATTCTAGGTAAAGGAACAGAAGAGTTTAATCAGCAAAAGCCAAACTTGACTTTTCAAAAAGTTTTTAACTTTTGAATTGAAACAATAAGTTATTGGGGTTTAAAAAGTCTTCACAACTTTATTTGATTAAAAATCCTTCGCCTCTTTCACCAATATGAATAGCTTCTTCCAATAATGCATTTAAAGTAATAATAAAAAACCCATAATAAAAAGTGTTGGAATTCAAAGTGTTTTGAAACTTTCACTCAACATCAAAGGAAAAGTGGGAAGAAGTCCCACAAAGTTCTTAGAATTACAACAAGTGCAATGCCAAGTGCTTGTTTAAATAGAGTATATATTTGAAAGTAAAAAAAAAAATAGAAAAACCCAAAACATCATTTTAAGGAGCTATGAATGGACATTTTCTATAAATCTTAATTTTAATGTGAGAATACTCCATTAATTCAAGCAAAAACCTGTTGATTTTGGTTAATCAACTGGGATGAAGAGACTCTTCCTGGACTGTGTAAATGAGTTTCAAAATGCTTTTCTTAATATTTCCTTGTTGTTCTTTTTGAAGTGGGAATAATGTCAAATATAGTTGCACCAGTTAGAAATACCAATCAGTGTCTGATTCAAAGAAAAGCTAAGAAAATGTGAGGTCTGAAGACTCTGGACTTGTTCCAGCTCTGCACACCAACAAGTAGCTCATTTTTAGCATGCTGGACAAAGCACTTCTTTCATGAAGAAACACTCTTTTACACCCTCCCCCGCTTTCCTAGCTGAAAATTCCCTAACACATCATTTTCACTGACTGTTCAACACAGTGCTATGTCATGATGAATACAGAGAAACTATAATTAACTTTTTTTATTATAACTTGTTGTCTGTCTGCAATGTGAGGCACCATACCTGTAAATATTATTTTGACAAATGCCAGGGGAAAATGGTTAACTGGTGCCTCATATTACCTCTAAATAATAAATAAGATATAGAGGCAGTGCAAAACCTCACAAAGCATGCACAAATCTCAAAATAAGTATGAGGTTGGGGAATTAATTGTCCCATGGAGGTAAAGAGAATTTAAAAGACTGTGACTGAAAAACTGATCAAATAAAAAAAATATTTTCTTTTTCTCATTGAGCTCTGGTCATTCTTATAAGTTGGACAGGAATTGCGACAAAACTTGAGAATGTAATCAAAAGTCAACAATTTTATAGCAATGATATTGATATTTTTCCCAAGAGCACAACAAGGATTGTGGCACTGTTTTATTTGTTGCTGAGCAAACATAAAAAGTACAGACTTTGCTGTCATAAGCTTACAAAAGAATTTGTATCCCTTTTTATTCCTGTATACTGTTACCCATATTTTTTTTTAACTGAACCACTTATTTTTTTTCTTTTATAACCAAAGAGAAGGAATTAACCATGTAAATAGACACACCAAGAGTAAGGATACTATTTAGCACAAACCTTAATCTCTAGAACTGAACCCAAATTAAGTAGCTTGTTTTCTTGAATAAAAGAGTCATTCTTTCTCTGCATCACTATAAAATCTGCAGTCTGCTTATTCTTTTAGATCTTTATAAGCCGAGTGCATCCCTTCTAAGGATTGTAGAGAGTAGAAATGCTTTGTCTGCAGTTTCTGAGCACCTGGCCTATCAAGTGAACTAAGAAAAGATTCATGAAGTAAGAAAAGATTCATGACCTCTGCTCCACAGGGGAGGGTATGGCATAATAATGTGTTCAGCTAATGTCAGTCATGTCCTCCCGCAGATTTGGTCAGGTGAATAGATACATCTCACATATAAAAAGTACAAATATAAAACAAAATCAGTACTTTTCTCTGTGTAGATCAGAAGAATGTGCTAAGAACAGTCCTCTAACAACAGTATAAAGAAAAATACTCAAACAAGAATTATCATCAGATTAAATTTCCTGTACAGCCTTAATTTCAGTGGGCTGACATATGCTTTTTGATACAAACTAATTATATAGCTTTTTTATTTTTTTTGAGAAAATTAATACAATGGAAAAGAAGGGACTCTGCAAAGGATAGGTAGTTAGCTAGTCAGCCAATTGTTTTTAAACTTCATCATTAATATAATTGCCCATACTTTATGTACAGGACATAATTTCAACTGAACACTGAATTAAAAAATATTTACTTCTGGGGCATTTCTATGGTACATATCACTGTGGTATCAGAGTAACTGAGAAACATTATTTTGCAGACACAACATCACTTAGAGGAAGGATAATACAATTACACTTGTCTGAGATACAAGGAGAATAATGCCAGAATATTCAAATACCTATTAGCTCAGGGTGATCCCACTTGACATGCCTACAGTCCAAATTTTCAGTGTATTTAGTATTTCATAATATTTTCTCTGTTCAAAGAGCAGCTCTAGCAGACTTTCTCTGTGGTTCCCTTTTCTGTTCTGCTCTTTCTGTGCTTCTGCTTCTTTTACTCCTATTTTAACACTGTCAGCATCTCTCTGCTTCTTGGCCCCTCTCATTTGAGTTTGTCCTTTCCTCCTTCCCACCCACGCACTGCAGCTTGCTTACTGGTAAGAAGATGATGAACATACTATCAGAATGACTTTTGGCTAGAGAAAAACCATCACTGAAGTTTTGCTGAGCTCCATGACAGCTGCTCAACCTATGCCTCTTACAGAGATATAATAGACCCTGCAGTGTGGCCCTGAGGGTGAGTAAACACGGACTATTTTAATGCTGGACAGCACATGGCTTTGGACAGCACCTGAGCCCTGTTGATAGTAAGTGGCCCTTTCACAAACTTTACCATTCTCAGGTCAAAGTACTGAAAAACTGTGTGGGCTCTGCTACAAAACATCAAAATGATGTGTATTAAAAGTTCCGCTCTCTTGACTGGGGCATGACCTCAGGGAGGTTTGGGAAATATAACTTCCTGAACTGATGTTCCAGGATTGACCAGGGTGAACTGGACCAAAACTGTGGACTCTGCTGCATTCCCGAGTGAGAGTGGATTTGGATGACTTTGACCCTTGAGTAGTGTCTAGGCACAGTCTCAGAGATCACTGGTTGCTGTGAGCCAAAATCATGCCAAGGAGCAAGAATAATAATGAATTAAAGCAGAAGGAAAGAATTAGATACACTTTTTTTTTTTTTTTTTTTTATGGTACAGGTGTACTTTTACAGTTTGATCAGAACACAACAGAGGAGAGAGAGCACAGAAATTATCTGAAAGTTTCATAATTTTCAATATTCTTCAAGGTTTTATAATTCTTCAATATTCTCATTGCTTTACCAGAAGGAAAAAAGGTATCTGGCACCTTTCTCTTCACATCACCCTACTTCAATGTATCAAATTCATTCATCAGTCATTTGAAATTTTTATTAGTTGCTTATGGGATTTTCTTAACAAAAACTTCATAGGAAGTAATTGAACTTCTATTTGAACATTAAGTAAAGCAAACAGTAAAAATATAGCCCAAAAGCTCTGATCAATTTTACAAAGGACTTATAGTAGAAAATTCCAGGCAGCCATATTTTTTCATTAAATGATAAACTTCATTTTATGGCAGATTATGCTTAAGCCTGGATTTTGCATGATATACAATTTTGTGGAAACCAGAGTAATGACAGGTAATGCCTGTCTTGAATTGGTATAAATAATGAAATCTTTCTTGGGGTATTGTTCCTGATTTGATGGTATTAAGAAGGATATGCATACTTTTATGCATAAAAATAAAATGTAGATTTAATATTAATATTAAGTAATATGTAGGGTATAAATTATTACTTCAGACAAGAGCTAAGAAACTAAAACAAAAAACTGGTTTTATATTTGACTGAAAATACAACCAGCTACTAGCACCTTTAACTTTATGTCTAGTTTAGTAGGTCATTATTTCCTACTACATGTATTTCAACCTTAAAAGTATAGGTAGATTGCCTAATATGTGAAAGTAAGGAGATTCTGCAAAGAAAATATTAGGACCCCAGAGGTTTATTTAAGAAAAAAATAAAGGAGGTACTTTCATAGAACTAAACTATAATGTTAAAACTTATCAGAATGGTAAAGGTAGACTATGTATTGATTTACCACTTTGATTTTTAAGAGACTGCAGATTTTTTTTTTTTTTTTTTTTTAGATGTACTAGACACAAAATTAAAGCAAAACAACTCTATAGAGTAGTGGAGATAGCTATGACAAAGGAAGAGATTCAAAGTCATAAACACACTCAAATCAAGCAAGAGTCTTTAATTCCTAATGTAGTCTACTGTGTAACCTGTTTATTCATTAATGAAGCAATTGCAAATGTTGACTAGGTTTATTTTCTTGTCATGATTTGCTGGAAGAAAAGGGCTGAAAGAAAAGACTAGAACAGAGTTGTTTAAAGCTCTGTCTACAATCTCTGCATGGTTTTGGCCATGTTCCAGATACATTAGAGAAATCTCAGAGTGGTCCCTTTCTTTTTGTATTTTGTTTTTTTCCTTTTTTTCTTTTCATTCTTTTTGCCCTCTTCCTTCTGTTTTTTCCCTTTTGCCTTTTTTTCCCTGTCACCATTTTAACTTTCCCCCCTTTTTCCTCGCATTTTTCCTTTACTTTTTCTTAATGTCTGCTTTCTCTTTTTTCTTCTTTTCTT
>VXBI01001505.1:0-60953 GCA_013397375.1 Toxostoma redivivum
CAATTTATTAATTTGTTGATAAGAAATGGGCAGGCAGCACTGGGGACATGCAGAGTCTGCGCTCCACCAACATGTCCT
Source organism: Toxostoma redivivum (assembly GCA_013397375.1). Classification (NCBI taxonomy): domain Eukaryota; kingdom Metazoa; phylum Chordata; class Aves; order Passeriformes; family Mimidae; genus Toxostoma; species Toxostoma redivivum. The sequence continues at coordinate 79 of VXBI01001505.1, forward strand.
TAGTACCGCTGGTCACTGCCCCGTTTATAGGCGGTTTCTTGGTGAGCTGTGTCATGCCTATTGTGCTGGGGTACAAGTCTGAGGAAGCCCAAACATGTTGGCTAGCTCCCAAGCAGCAGTGACTACCAGCCTCCACCAGCTCTGGACAAGGCTCAAACATGCTGTCCTGTTACAATCCTAGCAAGCAGGTAACAGCAGTAACAAGCTTTTTTATGTTCACACAAGCTTGCATTTTCCTTATACATGAAAAGTGGGTACAATTCATAATTACACAGTCAAAATATACATAACAGTAAAAAACCAGCAATTTACAGCAAAGTGATTTTAACTAATATAATGAAATCATTATGTCTTCTTTTGTCTCATGTCCATGATTTACTTAAGTTCGGTATTCTTTTTTATACTGAACCCATGGTGTGTTTTCATAATGACATGAATCACTATGTAACCTCTCACAATTGGATTAATTTGTTGCATATTCATAGACCTTTATGCATTATTAAAAATCACCCCCCCAACCTGTAAATCAACATTTTTTATTTTTCTCCTTGTAGCTTATAGTTCAAGAAAAGTATATATGTATCACACTACAATTTCTAAGTTTTGATAATAGCAGAACTAAAAGAAACTATATTCATATAGCAAAGTTTTCCAACATTATATATATAGCATTTATTTTGATATTTGCAAAAAGCCAATAATATAATATGTGCTTATAACAAATATAAAAACAGGGCCCGTTCAACGCACAGTCAGAAACCCCTTTTTGCATGCCCAGAAGGGACTTCAGCCCCCTTCTCTGTGTGCCCAGGGACCATAGCCCCCGTTGTGTGGCACAAGGGACACAAGACTCCCCCTGTGCATGTCTCCAAAAGCCTTCGAGCAGAGACTCGAGTCCCACCACATCAAAACTTGTGGAGGCCTCAACAATACCTCTTTGGCCACTTTAGGCTGATCATGCTGAGCATGTCTTCTCTAACCACTACCCATGATTTCACTACATCTGCACCAAATAACACAATAATAGAGAGGCTGAAACCCACCCTTTTAATTTACACAGACTCTGCACACAGAATTGTAACATTCCTCCTCTGGCTCCTTCTTACTCCGAATATCCCAGCAAGTTGGATATTTGGAGGAGGGAGCTCCAGAGGTACTCCTCCACGGTCTCATCTGAGCTGCCATAGTGCTGAGGAAACTCCCCTGAGTTACAATTCTGGAGGCACGGGTGGCTGCAGCGAGCTGACAGGTGCCCTGTTTGATTCCCTACCCACGCCACTCTCACCCATTTAGAGTGGGTTTCTGTAGTCATTCCACCCTGAGCTTCTCTCAGCAGACTCGTACATGTCTAATTCCATAAAGAGCCACCAGCTCCTGCTGTGGCTGTCAGCGTTGTTCTGGTTTAAAGGACAGGTGTTTGCCAAGGAAGGAGGGAACCTCCTTTGGAATGGAAAATGTGACCCCCTTCCCTCCAAATTATTATAACTTTGAAATTTCAGATAGGAGGTCCACTTCCCAGTGAGGTTGGATGTTGGAAAGGTCCCAGCTCAACAGCTGCTCTTGCGATCAGAAACTGACCCACAGAAAGGAGAAAAGCAGTGCAGGACAGAATTCCACGGCGGCAGCGAATTCACCCCACAGCAGCAGCAAACCCAGCTGAGCCCAGCCCCTCACCCCCAGCCAAAATCTCACAGTATGTCTACACTTCCCCAGAGAACAAGAGAAGCCTCCTAGTCAGAGACAGCAACAAGCTGCACCCTTCCCCCTACTCCTTGGCTACATCTTTTGGCTCTCTTAAGTATCCATTGTTCCCATCTCTTAGACAACAAATGGGAGAAGATTTCCCTGAGAGAAAGAAAAAGGGGGGACAAAAAAAATCCCAAATTCCAGTAAGTGTCGATTCAAATCCCTGGCTGGTGCCACAGCTTCCTGTGCCCTCTGTCATGCAAAGGGTGGGCAGTTCACAGGCTCTGGCCCCAGGCTCCCACCAGCCAGAGCTCAATGTGCAGCTGGCATTGCAGCTGCACACCCAGCTCCCTGCCCCAAATGCATTCCTCAGCAGCTGCCTGCCCCGGGGACTGCACAGCCTCATCCTGCAGGAAGAGGGGCCTAAAGAAATCAGCAGAGAGCCTTCTTACAAGGGCAGGTCCTAAAAGGACCAGGGGCAATGGTGCTACAGTGCCAGAGAGTAGCTTCAGATGAGATCGTATGGAGGAATTCTTCACTGTGAGGCTGCTGAGATACCAGCAGGGGTTACATAGAGAAGAGCAGCTGTGGATGCCTGTTTTTCATGTAGGCAGGGTCAGCACAGAAGACATAGACAACAAACTTGAGGAATAAATGTAATTTATGTAACTCAAGCCGGCAAAGAATTGTAAAAGGGTAAGTAAGCAGGACATCAAATCATTCACAAAGAATTGCAAAAGGAGAAGCCATCATCACAGTGAAGGACTGGAGAATCACTCCCAGCAACTGGGAAATCCTGCAGGTGCCTTCCCCTACAGGAGCAAGGTTTCTGACTCTGCTGTGAGAGGGCCATATTTTTATACTCTTGAATAAACAAGATATCAAAACTTCTAGTGCACTAACATCTGGTTTTAGTCTCCTACTGGGATGCTCCCAAGGCCTTGGAGGGCTTCGGGCGGAATCAAGGGAGTTATCTGTGATCCTATACCCCAAAACAAGGCCAGATGTCACCTTGTCCAGTTTCTAAACATGGAAATGTAAATCCATGTTTCTCCAGTGAGTGGACATAGATAATGTTTGGTTACAAGATTCATCTGGAGGCCAACATCTGGTGAAGGCCTCTTTTTCTGGCCTTAGTTGAGGCCCGTTGATCAGGACTTTTATTTCAGTACCCCATCCCTCAAAGTGTTCAAGGACAGCCTCTGATCCAGGGTTTGTACAATGTGGACAACTGGGTCTAGTGCAAGTCATCCTGCCCAGCCCATGGTAGCGGGTTGGAGCTTTGCGATCTTCAAGCCTTCCAACCCAAACCATTCTATGCCCCTTGATTTGATTTACTCCTACCCCCAGTGGGCCTCCATGCCACAGGCCGCAGTGCCCAGAACACAGAACTTGGTCCTCCGTGACATCAGCCCCGAGGCCGAGGATACCCTGGCTGCTGCGGGCATTGCAGCTGTGGCTGTGCTGCTGCACGGAGCCCTCAGTGCTTGCAGCTGACTCGTGCCTCTGGCAGCCATGAACTGGCTCGGCCTCCTCGTCCTGCTGGCCGTGGCCGGGCTGGCACACGGGACATGGGACAACTGTGGGTAAGCGGCCCCAGGCCCTGGGAGGGAGCCATGACAACACTCGGGGCCTGCCCTGGAGGGGCCCGCCTGTCCCCCATGGCCGGGCCACAGCTTCCCAGCCGCCATGGGGAAGCCTCAGCTCCTTGCCAGCAGCCGGGTGCTGGCACGGACAGACGCACAGCCCATGGGCTTCACTGGCCTGCTGTGTGTGCAAGCCCTTGTGGGGAGGGCAGAGGGCTGAGCTTGGGCCTGAGCCACAGCAGGCCATGAAGCAACAAGGAAATTACTTTCTGCTTGCAGAGTGAGCTGCGGGCTCCGAGCTCCGCCACCTGTCTACAGCCCTATGAGTAATGACTATGGCAACATAGCTTATGACACGACACGCGTCGTGGGTGGCGGAGATGCCCTGCCAGGGGCCTGGCCCTGGATCATCAGTATCCAGCACCCTTGGGTACCAGATCTGAGGCATCTGTGTGGAGGGTCCCTCATCGGCCACCAGTGGGTTCTCACAGCAGCTCACTGCTTTGACGAGATCACGTAAGGAGGAGAAGGGAATGGGGACTTCCCCAAAACACCAGCAGGTGCCCTATCAGCAGCACCACCTGCTTTTCCCATCCCCTTCCCTCTCAGGCAGCCCAGCTGCCACACTGCTCAGGAGAAGCCTGGGCTTGTGCCAGCTGGACATTCCCTCAGCCTAAGTCATGCAAGGGCACTCACACCTGCCAGAGCATGGCTCCCTCTCTACCTTGCCAAGCAGAGCTCTGGCAACTGCTGGGCTGCTGTGGCACATGGCTCTTCTCACTCTCAGCCCTCTCTCCATGCCTTCTAGGAATATCAACATGGTATATGTGGTGATTGGGGCCACCCAGTTGAGTCAGACTGGCCATGATGCACAAGTGCGCCATGTCAAGCAGGTGCTGATACACTCGTACTACAATCATGATGATATGAAATACGATATTGCCTTGATGGAATTGGACCATCCTGTCGAGTGCAGCCCCTACATCCAGCTGGCCTGTGTGCCTGACGCCACACTGGTAGTGTCAGAGCTGCAAAACTGCTGGGTGGCTGGCTGGGGGTACACTGCTCCAAGAGGTAAGTTCCCAAGAGTGACTCCAGAGCCAGCTCAGCACACTGGGGAGAGGGTTTGGGCTTCCCTATAGCAGAGGCCAAAGCCAAACTGCAGGAGGTACACCTCTGTAGAGATAGGCCTGGCCGTCTGTTTGCTCTCCAGAGGCAGACAGCAGTACCCCAGTGCCTCTGTAAAGGCAATGCCAAGCCATAGGGAAATGGATCCCCACAAGACAGCCTTGGGAGGAGAACTGGGAAGGAGCTGGTAGGGGCTCATTCCTTTCTCTGCTCATAGCTCAAAAAACAAGCGATCACCTGCAGGAGGCCAAGGTCCAGCTCATCGATCTCCAGCTCTGCAACAGCAGTGGCTGGTATGCAGGAAAAATTCACCCCTACAACTTATGTGCTGGTTACGCAGAGGGCAATATCGACACCTGCCAGGTAGGAGCGTGCCATGAGCCACTCAGCCCCCAGCAGCACCAGCAGCCTGGGCAGCACCGCCCCAACACAGCCCAGGGCCTGCTGTGCACAGCCACTCAGTCACCCTCCCAGCCCCAGCTCCCCCCAACTGCTCTGGGGGCTTCCCACACACTTCCCATCCACACCTGCCTGCCCAGTGCCTCCCTTGTCACTGAAAACCCAGAAAGCCCAGCTAGTGCTCTTGGCAGCCCAGAGCTCCAGGTGCCAAACATCCATCCTCTGCACATCCAGGAGCCCAGTGCAGAGAGGACAGAGAGAGCCCTACCCTACAGGACCCCAAAGCATTCACAGCCAAACTTCTGGAGGCTCCAGCCCCTGAGCAGAGCCTTCCTCTGCCTGGAATACAGCTCTGGCAGGGGCTGTGGAAGGGAAGGAGACAGCCCCAGTGCTGACAGGGGCCACCAGCACCAACTTAATATTCTCTGCTCTGCAGGGTGACAGCGGTGGTCCTCTCATGTGCCAAGAGAAAAACAGTGACTACTGGTGGGTCACTGGAATAACCAGCTGGGGGAAAGGCTGCGCCAGGGCAAGGCGGCCTGGAGTCTACACCTCCACTCAGTACTTCTATGACTGGATCCTGTACTTGATGAGCCTGAGCCCAGATGCAAGTTCCTTTCCAACATCACGGGCATGTAGTCGTTATTTGACCACTTCACACCCCTGGCTTTTTTATAGTACCACGCCACAACCCTCTCAGAAGCCATTGCCAAGACCAACCCTCTCTCTAAAACCAATGCCAGTACCAACAACATTGGGCAAAGTTAACTCCTGCCCATTTTCCATCAAGATTCTGGTGGAATTCTTTGCTGAAGTGAAGAAACTCCTTGAGCAGATCTTTGGGCAAAGCACATCTTAAGCTGTAGGACAGCAACAATCCAGGCCACACTGCAGTGCACAGCAACCTTTTCCTGCTGGGGTCATGCCTGCTGATCCAAAGGCAGGCTCAGCATAAAAAATCTGCTTTGTCGTGCCCACACTCCTCTCCTATGTGCAGACAGACACCTCAGTCACCTGAAGTAAAGTTGCCTTTGTTCACAGGGATCCATTTTTTCTGTGCATTTCCAACTCCTGGGCAAGGCAAGGGCTGCCACATTCGGCACCTGCAGAATGAGCCTGAGGGCACAAAGGGACAGAGTGGCTCCAAAGAGCTCCAAAGTGCCTGCTCAGAAAGGAGAGTATTCTGAGCCACCATGGGCTGGAGGAACCTGCCACACCAAGCCTAGGAAGGGGATAGGATAAAAGCAAACACCTCGCAAGTGGTACTCAAAGGCACATGGACTGCTGATTAGGGCGTGGTGTGAACCTGGGCTAAGGGAACAGACCTGGGAAACTCCCAAGCATGACAAGGGAAACTTCTGCCTAACTGGAGTGCCAGTGCCCTAAGGCAGAGCCAGATTTCACAGGTAGTAAAGGGGGATTGCTGTGCCAGGTGGTCACACTTCACAGATACTCAAAGGAAGAGCTGGGCTCATTCTGGGAAGAGGAATCTGGCAGGAACAGTAGGAGAGGGCTCCAGGAATGCCATGGAAGGCCAAGGTGTGTTTGACCAACAGCAGTTGCTGTGAACACCAAGGCTGTTCACAGGCATGGCCAACCTGTGAGCCACAGGGAAAAGATCCCTGGGCTTGGCTCCATATCTGTGGGGGAGACAAGGGCAAGAGAAAGGGAGGAGTTGAGGAAGATGAGAGGGCTGTACAAGGCTGGCAAATGGAGAGAAGGGGCAATCAGAGAGCACAAATACAAAGTGCAGCTTGGTGTGCTTCTTTGTCTGAGTGTTGCACATAATCACCACAGGATGGGAAAGAAACTCTTTTGCCCTTATTTTTCCACAGCAGAATGGCATACACCATGGCCTTTGACTTAGAGCAGGAGTACCCTCCTCTGTGTACAGCATTCAATTGCTGTATGTCTCTGGCCACTCTGGCATGATGGTGCCACAAGTGCCCCCATTATTTTGAGCCCAGAACAACAATAGAATAGGCATGGAGCCTGGCAGAGGGCGCTTCTCTGGCTGATGTGGCCAGCACGGACTGTGCTGCACCTGAATTTCACTGCACCATCTTCAGGAAGAATGATGCAGCTTGGGTGCCTCGCTGCTCACCCACTGTGGCTGTGACTGGATTGGCGCCTGAGCCAAGCACACACACATTTCCTGCAGGAGCCCTGTTGCACAGTATGGCCACTGCAAGTGGCCACAACATAACTGGGCCAGCTGGTGAATTTGTGGCATAAATACTGAGAGGCGGGAATGATGGAGTTGTCTCGAAACAAAGAACTTTTAATGTAAAAATAACAAAAGTAGAAACCACATGGTACCAGCGACAGCTTCCAAAGACTCTGAAACCTGGAAAGCACAGAGATGTATAAATGGGTGGAGGGAATAGGGTCCAATCAATAATAAAGATAAGGAACAGAACCATATATGTAGCTGGTATCTAGCCAAATATATCTCAAAACCAAGAACAACACTTTATTTGTAACAAATTATCTAACATATTAGCTCCCATGAGACAGCTATTCTTTTTATTCTCTCACCATGATGGCAAGGATGTCCTTCCTCCTAGCTAGGTGTCTCCCAGGGTTTGAAGCTGAAGCTCTCTGCATCTGCAGGTGAAGCCAGCTCCCTGTCCACCTCCATTTCCACACCACAGACTTTCTAGTTTTGGGAGAATCTTGTGGGAAAAAGGCTGCAGAGGGCAAGGTACCAGTGAAATTTCCCAGGGCCTGCACAGCCTCATCCTGCAAAAAGAGGAGACTAAAGAAAGCAGCAGAGAGCCTTCTTACAAGGGCAGGTACTGATAGGACAAAGGGCAATGGCTTTACAGTGACAGAGGGTAGCTTCAGATGAGATCATGGGAAGGAATTCTTGACTGTGATGGTACTGAGGCACTGGTATTGGTTCCTCTGAGCAGCTCTGGATGCCTCGAAGAGTTTAATGATAGGTTTTGAGCCAGGCTCTGAGTAACTTGGTCTAGTGCAAGGTGTCCCTGCCCATAGGAGATAGATGATCCTTAAGATTCCTTCCAGTCCAAACCATCCTATGATTCTAAGATCTGTGAAGTACATTGAATAAAACTCTGCTTTCTTCAGCAGCACTGATGATCTCCAGCTCTCATTCATTAATGTTAATTAGCATAAATGAGTATGAATATACTGTCATATGTGGAGTTCCACATTTGGTTTTTGACAGTCAGTGAAAATTAAACCAGCAATTTAGTAATAGTTGACAATAGACACATCTACACCATAATGTCAAATTGATCCAATCACCTTATCAAATATGTGCATTACTACATTCGGAGTAATGTGGCTTTTACTAATGGGGAGAGAGCAAGTACTGTATACAAAGTATAAATATATATCTAAAAATACAAAAATAGCTGTCACAAAGTATTCTCTCTTGGGGTATCTGTGACAGACTTAGCCAGCAAGGGACTGAACCCTTCTTGCGAGCTCCTCCATGAGTAGGAGGCAGAATGAAGGCAGGACTAGGAGCATGAGGATTCTTTACTACTGTCACAGACAGTTTATGAAATTTAGTAAAGATTGTATTTGAAGAACAGAGGAGGGAAAGATGCATATGATAGTTCTCTCTTCCTATAGATATCACTTCTTGCATATAGAAAAAGAATTCTAAACCTTTATTTTGGCGAAAGAAACAACATACTGGAGAAATTCCTTCCATTTTGTCCCTAGACTGGGTCTTCTGACTCACAGCAAAGGCAGGATAGGGGTGGAGATGGGATGGGCCAGACAGCATGTCTCATCTGATCATTCTGAGTTGGATTAAGTCTGGATTTGAGCAACCTTTTCTCCTCTCTATGTACTTAGGCCACTGCAGGCATCTCCAGCTGAAATTAATCTACAACAGCCTGTAAGGCTTAACAAAGTTCTGGCTGTGCCTTGCTCCAAATTACTTCTTTGCAACTTGAGGTAATGTGGAAGGCATGAAGACTAGTGTCTCAATCTGACTATTCTTGAGATTTTCACAAAGCCCTCTGGAGTGTTTACTATTCTGGCCTTCAGTTAAAAGAATATTTTAACCCACTCTCTAGATAACCTGAATCCTAAAGTCATCTTGCAGGTTTATGTTTATGAAGGTATAAGATTTTTAAGATAACCTGTATCTTTTAAAATCATTCATTATTTGTTATTAATGCTGTTCCCACAGAGCATTTCTTGATTTGCATCCAAGGATGTGATGTAAACAGGGTTTTAACAGAGAGACAAGGTACATTCCCAGATAAACATAGGGGATAGTAAAAGCCCACAACATTTTTACTTCCCACATTTCCTCTGCCTTTTTGGAAGCCTGTCTGGGGAGAGATCATACCATAAATCGCTCATTTCTGTCTTGAAAGTTACAGACCTCCTGGTTTGAGATTACAACACTTAGTCCCCTACATTCTGTGTAATATATAAAGTTATCTACATTCCTCCTTGGTACATTTCAGGCTTATGTAAAGTTGTGAGTGTTGGGATTTGAGTAATTGTAAACCGTGCCTAATGCTTAATAAAGGAATAGTTTAAATCCCCATACATGCAGCCAGAACATACCAGAGTTGTGTGTACTTGATTCCTATCATGTGGGGAGACTGGATTTTTTTTATTTAAAAAGCCATTTCTGGTAAGAAAACCCTTCCCCTCTGATATTTCTGCCAGTGTGTAGCAGTAGGATGTGCATCACTAAAGCCCAGAGGGAGACAACCTGTCTTGTTCCTGTTTTTTCTCACCTTGGTGGATCAGCCTTCCAGGCTGGCATCCCTGCCTGCCCTTATCCCTGCACACAAAGGGGAGCTGTTGCTAAGCAGCTGTGGACCATACATCACAGCCTGGTTTGAAAATGAAGAATTAACTAGATTAGTTTTGATGAAGACAAGGTACAGCTGAAGAACAGGCAGGAGAAAGGAAAAGAAGTAAAATAAAAGGCAGCTGTGATTTGCACTAGAGAACAAAGAGTGTCCAAATGGAAGAGGGAATTTTGGAAGCAAAGAGGAAATTATGTGTGTGGCCTAAATGGAAGAAATACATAAAGAATGAGATGTTCTTCAGGGCAAGCGCTGTCTCTATGCTTATATATCACCTAACACTGCAAAGCTCCAATCCAGGGGTCTTCAAGGAAAATATCATAATAGAAACAAGTGAATAAAAAGTGCTGCCACAAAACCTTTCACCTCAGCCTCTCACTGGTCTTGACTTAAACACAGCCTCACAGCCACCTTTAGTGGAAGATAAAAAAATGGAAGGAAAAGGGCTGGAAATTAATAGTTCAATATTTTGTCCTGGGCATTTCTTACCTCCATTGACTCCTTAAGTCATGCTGGTTTGAGTGACATCAACGTTGCAGCCACCTTGGGTGACTGTGTAGTGGCTGGGGACTCACCATGTATATTTTGTAATCCCAACAAAGTCATTCTGCATTTGTGCATAGCTCACAGAGAATTTTTTTTCCGATAAGGTGTTCTGTGCTTATTAAGCATGGCCAAATCCTATTCTTTTTTATTGCCTGAATTCCTGGGCCTGAGAATCTCAATCATAGCACTCCATGAAAAAGCACGTTAGCTATTTGGTTTGATATCTTACATTACTATTCTAGAGAGATGAAGGTCAAGCAAAAACTATGCAAGTTTTTCTGAGCATATTAATGTTTTGTCCTTAATTCATTACAGTGGTATTTATTAACATCTATGTTCACTTTTCATGAATATTTCAGAAACCTGCTTCACAGGCTGAAGTAGTCTCAGGAAAATGGAATGCAGATATTGAAGAACATTATCAAAAAAACCCCTGTACTATAAATGTGATTCTACTGGTTACAGCCCCACCAGTCATGTAGTATATATGTACCCCACGGAACTTTTGGTCTAGTTATGACAAATCAATATAAATGAGAATTAAAATATTGTACAGACTGGAATTTTTGCAGGCAAAGAACTGTTTGTTGTAATTAAAATAAGTGAATCTGAACAAACATATCACTGTCTCCTGGTGTTCAGAGCACTGAAACAAAAGCTGAGATAAATAAGGAAGGTGATTGCTTTGCACCAGTATAGCTTTGCTTGTAGTGGGTATCAGTCAATCATTTGTTCTGTTTCTTCCTTGCTTTTAGAAGTCTGCAATAGATTTCTAGAAATCTTAATTCACCAATATATCTTCAGACAACTCTCAGATACTACCTAGAGTGTTAAATAATGCAAAAAATATAAATCTCATAGGCTTATTCGGTGATAGAGTCCAACTGGATGGATTTCTTGCACAATTCATATCTCTGAAGTAGTTTTTTAAAAAACAAGTGGTTGTTTCAATACATAGGGGTTTTCAGCATGTAAGCTAGACCTCTCTAGAGAGGTACTTAAAATTTAGGGACCTCTGTTTTGGTTTTAATTAGGAATGCAGCTGGCATTCCTGCTTGGCTACCATGCTACCCATCAAGCAAAAGAATACTTGTTTTCTGAATTTGAAGTTCATCTTTTCAAATTCTCTATTCATTTCAGTAAGCCTTTGTTGTTACTGATCTGAGAGAAATATCAAGGAGAGTTATAGAAAAGAAGGGATGCCTGATCTTCAAGATCCTTAATGAGAGAAAACCTGAATGTCAGCAGAGCAAATCTGCCATTTCAGAGAATGAGTTCAGACTGCCATCTGGGGGATTAGGACTGAGAAATTCAGCATGTGTAGTGGATGTAATGGGATACCTTCCTGCAAAATCTTATCTCCAAAAAATTCCCTGCAAAAATCTTACCCTTTTTATTTAGTTGTTCAGTTCACAAATTATTTGCAAGCCTGGCCTCATTTCTGAGTACTTGCAGAATTGTTTGTAGGAATAATTTTTGACCTAGAATTTTTCTTCTAACATCTCTTCAATATGTTTCTGATCTGTTATGTGTCATGGGAGTTTTGCTCAGTTTTGACTGGCTGGGTTTTTTCCCCTTGGTTTCTTTTTAAGGAGGGAAGTATACTGCATAGTAGAGAGTGGTTAATTAACAAAAATCATGCTGTCATAGTCAATGTGGTCATATAGGTCATATCACCTGTCTGTGATGGTCATCAGAAGAAAAGAGGACCAGTCCCTACCCAGGCATTCATAAGAAGTTGGGGAAATGCTGCCTAAATTTGTATATGCAATATTGGCTTTGTCCAAAAGTTTTATGACCAATGTAACAAAAAATATCTAATGTAACAGCTGGCTAGAGAGACAATTTCCACCCGCAAAGGCTTGTAGGTAAATCTACACTGGAGTGCAAAGCAGCAAGGGGGCCAGAGCTGCCAAACCACAGGCGTGTGCAAGACAGCTTGACATGCCTGGTTTTCTGTGGTCATCATAAAAATGGAATTCCCTATCAGCTATCAGCCTAAAAGGTGACTCTAGTTAAAGACCTATAAGAGCTGAATATAGTTATTTTCTGCAGTAACTTTCACATGAATTGAACAGTACATGAAAATACTTGTGATTGCAGATCTACTCTACATAGAGGTAAGTAGGCTGTGACAGAGTAAAAAGCAGGTCCTGTACAAATACTTTTATATAGTGCCTTTTCACATTTTTGTCTGAAATAAATGTTCAGCAGTCATTAGACAAGGTTTTTTACACACAGAGAGAAATGCCCATTTCATCTGGGCCAGAGAAAATTGCACAGCCAGGCATTAGGTTTGCTTTTTATCCATAGCTTAAAAACAGAAGACCTCAGCACTGTACCTTGGCAGGACACCTCAGTGATTTTTTGAGAACCACAAAATTTGTTGTTTGCAAGCCATGCTTCCCTTTCCAGCTGAGGAAAGCGGTAGTACCTGAAACCTTTGTGCAAAACTGCAGCTTGTGAACTACTATTCCTTCCTTAGCACATTTAATTTATTATTTCACACATTCAGGAGCAGGAAAAGAGAGGAGATCACAAGTAAAACTAAGAGAAGTAAATCCTAGAGATACACATAGATCCACAAGGTTGTCTGTAATTTGTCTTACATGTTTCTGCATCAATCTCTAAATTATTTCCTTTTTTCATATGGAGGAAAAACCCCATAGAAGGAAACAACTGAATTTCTTACCCTCAGAAGAGGTTTTATGCCTAACAGTTATTCAGGTAGCAAGGGGATTATCCACAACTGCAGAGGCAGTTACAAATCTGTAGTGAGCTCCTGGAAAATCATGAAAGGATTTCATGGAAGGAAATCAAATATCAAAAAGTGAAATGGATGGGAAAGATTGGGAATTAGATGAAATATTGAGATTTCATTTCCTTTCATTAAATGATGGATATTTTGGAAGGGAAAGGGTTTTCCTAGTCCTCTTGGCTCTTTAATCCATGGCAGTAATTGTTCATGGCCAGAGCAGGAATGCAATTGGCACTACCTATTATTTTAAGTACTGTGGATATGGTCAGTGTGACTGGACTTGCAAATTTGATTTAGCCTTCAGGCATAATATTTCTGCTGAAGTGTTTTCTCTATTACCTTACACCTAACCAGAGTAATAAATCTTATCAAAATCAGAGTGCTATTTATTAAGGTGTACTTAAAGATCAGTGGATGTGTTTTTTTCAAGTGCTAAGCAAATAATAATTTGTCTCTTAAATCCCTAATAATAATAATGGAGAATTAATGTCAGTTAAGATATGACTCATCTGTTCACTCCTGCAGGATTTCACTAACTTTTCTTATTTCTATATGTAACTCCAGAGAAGCAGAGAGACCAAAGTCGTTCTCTGATTGTTAGAAGATGTAAGGAAAGGGAACATCCATAAATGCCTCTGAGATGGTGCACTGCATGCATGAAGCAAGCAGCTGTGTACTGGATGAGATGGTTAGGGGTCCAGATCTCAGCTATAACTATGAAAACGGCATGATTTGTGCCTCCTGAGAGGAATGAACAATGTCTAGATAAAGAAGGAGGACAGAGCAGCTGCTAGCTTTAAGCTCTATGTAATTTATTTACCTTCATAGTGCCATGGGCTCCTTAGATTGGCCAGTGTCACAATCACCAAGTGTGCCAGTGGGCTAACAGTTAATCCCATTAGCATTAGCTGCTTAGTTTCTAAAACTGGAACCAAAATACTGGATGACAGTCTTGCTCAGCTTCATTATTTTAGCTAGACTTCTCCTTCAGATTTGAAGAACTACACAGCATGAAAAATAAATTCTCAAAAGAAATTAAGTTGGCAGGGAAAGAGTTTCTCTTCACCCTTTCAAGCTGCCTGCACAGAACAGCATGTGTTTACCATGCAGAACGAGAGTGCAATTATAATACTTACATAAATGGCTTTCTAAATTGGCATTTTAAACAAACATTTCACAAGGATCCTGCTTGAATACACCTATTATGCTAATTTCAAACCATAAAAAAATACTAACCCCTTTTTTATGCTACTATACTTGTATAGATTTCAGGAAGAAAACTTTGTTTCTTGTGTTTCTATTTATGCTCTTGCCCTTTCAAGAGTCAATCAGAGTATTACAATCATAAAGTGGAAGCAAATTGAGCAGCTAACACAGTCCTCTCTTCACAAGCTCATCTCAGAAACGGTAGAAAATCTTTTTATACACCATCCACAGGGTTCTAGGGAGAAGATACCCTGAGTTCTGTAGCACAGACACTAGCCTTACAACCTTAGCCTCTACACTGTTTTTCACAAGTTCAGGAAGATAACATATCTTTGAACTTTAGTTTGGAGGGGTCTTTTTAGCAAATGCAACTGCCATTCACTCAGTAGCAGTCAGACTTTGTGACAGGAGCCAGAGCTACTGCAGGAGGGTATCAAAAAAACCAACCCAAAAGACCCTTTTTTCCCTGGAATGGCTGGTTTTGGTTTAAAATGTGGTATTGGGGAGAAGACTCCCCAACTATATGTTATTCTATACTCTATGTATAGTCTATACTCTATGTATAGTCCTTTTATGTTCATGAGGACTGACTGAAATCAGAGGAGTGTGTGTGGCAGACGAAAGCCATGTACAGGTTGTCACTAAAGCTATAGCCAAAGAGAATCAGCTCACATTTCTGCAGGTACAGGAGACAGGAGGGGGTGCAGCTCAGAGAAGGAGCTGGTCCTGTGTTTTCCAGTTCAGTAGCAAAAACAATTTGTGATTCCTGTATTTTGTTGTTAGAGGGCAGCAGATATCCTAAGTTAGGTCTGCAGACACCATGACCTACTTCTGCCAGGGCTCTGTGGCATCTGCAATGGCCAAGAGAGGTTGCCAACACTCCTTTCAATCTCTGGGTCTGGCCAGCTCAGAATGTTCAAAGTTTTCATGTTTCAGGTTAATATTTCCCACGTCATAGCTTTCTCAGCTCAGGCTTTTGTCAGAATTTGAACAGTTTTACAGCCATCTTCGGGATGGCAATTAATCTAAAATGTATCACTCTGCTAATCTCAGCAATAGTCCTACCAAGCATGCCTTCAAATCACCTGATGTTTCTAACATTTGGAAGTGAGACTTTTAGAAAAATGTTGTGCTGGACTCTAGACCTATTTTAATTTAGAAACATATTGAATTCACAGAATCACAGAATCCTTAGGGTTGGAAGGGACTTCTGGAGATCACCCAGTCCAACCCCCCCTGTCAAGGCAGAGGGACAACCCACCTGGAGCAGGTGACACAGGGATGTGCCCAAGTGGGGTCTGAATGTCCCCAGAGAGGGAGACTCCACAATCCCCTCAGGCAGCTGTTCCAGTGCTCTGCCACTATCAATGCAAAAAAGTTCTTCCTCATGCTGAGGTGAAAGTTTTTGTGCTTTAGTTTATGGCCACTGCTCCTCACCTTGTTGCTGGGCATCACTGAATTCTATGATAAAATTCTGATAAAACTACTGAAGCTTACTGAATATGTGCTTTTAAAGCTTGCACCTGCTTTAAAATACTTTCCATCAATACTGTGCTTTTACTCTCTTTAGCAGGATACCTCCATGACCTTCTCCTCTGTCAGCTCTCATCATACATCTGTTACATTAGGTGGGGGGGAAAGCAAGGAAACAATCAAAAATTTGGCTTAGGTTTCTGGAAGACTTTTAAATTTCAACTCTTTCAGTGGTGGTAATTTAACAGTTAATTAAAATAATAATCAAACCTACATATACTGACCTAGGATCTTGTGGCAGCTAAGTCCTGCAGATTCAGTTCTACAGTATAGGAAATTTATCTTCAATTTCATTTTGGTCCATTTGACTACAGTGATTTCCAAAGGAAAACTGTCTGTATTCTTAACTCTGATACCTATAAATATCACTCTAGAAAAATGGCATTTAGTTGGTTGCTCTGGATTTTTAGTATAAGCAGCAGAATTTCAGACCCACGTCTTCAAAATAGAAACTCTCTGGGCAAGTGTAAGCTCTCCCTCTAAAGCTGGCATGCAGAAAAAAAGGGAACAACTGAATTGTTTACTGACTGCTTGAACTCAACAGCCCAGGAAATCTAATTAATGAATCCAAGAGTCACTGTCATTCCACACCAGCTTCATAGGGGCAAATGTGCTTTCAAAAATTATGCAGGAAACAGCACCAAGATCAATCTGGGTTTATTTGTTATTACTTTACCTAAATAACCAAACACAAGATACCTGGAAATGCCACTATTAAGATCACAGCCAAGACCTGCAAGCACATTTCTCCCCATATCTCATGACTGATCCTCTGCCAACCAACTTTTATGTGTGAGGTAAGAAAGATTCTACAGAAACCAAGTAATCCCAAACACATTCCTGCCATATTCTCCATCTGTTCTGTACATCTCTGGAGAAAGCAGAACATCACTGTACAGGCCATATCACAATGCATGTATGTAAAGGAGAATGGAAGCTGTGTACAGAGCTTTAATTTTGACATTTCTGAATCAGGTTGTTTAACTTTCAAAGTGCTTGAGTTTCACATTGTTTTAAAAAGCACATCACTTCACCTTGTTGAGCCTGCATTGACCCAAAAACTCTCAGCTTCTGATCCCTTTTCAATAGACTTCAGAAATTCCCACTGATTTGAGGAGAAGCAGGACCAAACCTGTATGAAGATAACAGAGTGCCTGTGCCACTTCAGAAGGTGTTTCTAAAAGCTGGTGGGGAAGTCACAGCCCCTGTAGATTCTCCTCTGGCCACAGCACTACTTTGATGGCAAGGCCAGCAGCATCTCCCCTGTCTCTTAAAAAATGGAAGGCATTTCTGGTATCACAGCCAAAATAATGCATATTAAAACCACAGATGTTTTATTCCTTTCTGGCTTCTTGTCCTCTAGAAAGTATCACTAAACAGCTTACAGTGAGAGTTTAAATAAGTCTGAGTTGTATTAAAAACTCAAGGCATTTGTTATTGCACAGTAACTTCTAAGTGGTAAACACTCAACATAAAATAGCAGAAAAGTCAAGCTCTAACTTGACTATTTTTTTTTCTTCCAGGCAATAAGGATAAAAGCCCTCTTAGCAGTGCAGAGATTTAAAAGTTTAGGTCTCATTAAAATTTTGAAAGACGTGTATAAATAAATCTAATTAAGTTGACTGATGAAATAAAATGTCTTGCTTCAGTGTAGTTTCTTTAGAAATTCGAGTTTGCAGCTAAAGGAGAACATTTCCCATCAGAAGAACTTTACCTACTCTCCCCTTACTCATTGCTAGATTTATTTAAATAAATAAATTAGTACCTCTTGTGGGATATGGGGCATCTTGCTGATGAAAAACGTATATAAAAGGAATGCTGTTGAACTACTTTGCCTCTTTTTCCTTCTTTTTGTGGAAGACAAAGAAAATTCAGCAATGAACTGATAGAAAACTTTGCATTATGCAGAACATGTTTTAATTTGGAGAAAGCAGATGCAAATCCTCTGAAATCTGCGCCCAGCAGCATTAGTTAAGCAAAGCAACTCTGACAAAGGAGTGATCCATTTTAGTACAGGTGGATATTTGATAACCTCATGTGGGCACTTGCAACCTGAGTCCATGGGGAGTAGTTCCAGCACCTCAGCTGATCTTGCTGTGCCCCACAGGTTATTCCTACTCAGAGGCTTTCACACCAGATTATTGAGGAGAGAGTTCCTGCTGATCTGCACAGCCAAGCCAGTGTAAAAGAGCTAAGATAAGGTAATGAATGTCTTCATTATTCCATATTTAGCCTTTTAAGTTCAGAATCTTATCTCATCAGATTTTGGGGGTATTTCTGTTTGTTTTATTAATGCAAACTCTGCCTAGAAGTTGAGCATCATCATTAAATATTCAATAGAAATAGACAAATTTCTTCTTTCACCTCTTTCCTGGTGAGTCTACCTTGAATAGAGGTTTTGTTTCTTCCTGTGATTTTGCTCTTCATGGACTGCTATTTCTTTGGAGGAATTATTCAGAAGCTTTCTGCTATACAAATAATTAGTGATCTGCCCAAAAAAGGAATCTTCTACACTTACCTCGTTTTGGACTGCTTCTCTTGGAAATCCTGCCCAAATATATCAGCCTGATAAAATATACTAAATATAAATGTTTCCTTATAAATACAGAAAATTAAGAAAGTCAGAGGTTTGCAGGTGTGACATCCACTCACAAAGCCAACATTTAATAAAATCCTGTCACAAGGGATGTTACTGAAGTGTAGAGAGAGAGGACTGTCCCTTGAGAAATTTTTCATCTGGACAGTAACTGGGGGCCTTTCATACAAGCTCAGCCTAAATAAAGGTTAGGTTTGAGGTTGAGAAAAAGGGAGAGCCTGGAGACCTGCAGCTGCAGTGAGGCTGGAAGTGTGGGCCATGGAGAGACCTGGGTTGCAAAAGACTTTTTCCTGGGTAATGACTAGTTGCCATTACCATTGCCATGTGTGGAAGGATAATCCCCAGATTATGGTTATTTTTAGTGATAGGATTCAGTTTGGGTTGAGTGTAAGCCTAGAGCTGCAGTTGGAGTGGGTCTGCAAAGGGGCTGCCAAAGGAGAGCGTGATCTGTAAAGAGAATGGGCTGGCAGAAGTTTCCTTATGGGAAAAGTAATATGGGGTGAACATCAGCCAGGACAGTGGAATTATCTGCTCTCCTGTTGAATGAAGATAATGCTCAGGCTCAGTGAATTGAAATCTAGCCATTTGTAATCTTGACATTTCTGCAGATGGTCAATAAGACAGCCTATTTAAACCAAATATCATATGGTTAAATATGCCAACATCCTGAGGACCCAGGCCCCTGGGCCCAGTTTTATTCTAAACTGTTAAAGGAATTATTTATTACTTCACTAAGTATCTTACTTTTCTCTTAAGCATTTCTGCCTGACCTAGTAATTTAAGAACTCATTCCTTTTTCCCAGTCTCCTATTTTTCAAGTCCTTTCCTAATCCACTTCTTTTTTCCTGATGCATAGGTACTACACCAAAGTCAGTGACAGCAACAATTGAGCTGTATTTTTGATATGCATAAAGTGTTATTAAAGAAATTAGTTCATGACTGCAGAAACAGCTCTTTACTAAGAGCAGGAGTAATTTGTTTCATCTGCAAGCAGAAGAGAAAATGTCAATATGCTGTTTGGTTTTTATTTGTTTGGTTCATTTGTTTTGGCTTTGTTTAAACTAGAAGGAGGAAGAGAGGAAGAAGAGGAAGATAGGAAAAGAAGGAGAAAGAGAAGAAGAAAAAAAGAAAAAAAGAGTTTCTTTGTACCAGTTTCTCTGTAGAGTCTGTCCTGGAATAATTCTGTGGGAGGTTCACTGCGACCAGCCTGCAAGTGGGGAATTTACCGTGTTGCTTTCTCAAATAAAAGCTTCAACTTGTGATACAGACACAAATACCCTTGGATTTTCATAGTGTATAGAGCTGCACCCAGATGGGAATATCACTGCTGGTACTTCCCTCCTGTGAAAATAAAGGTTAAATCTGAATGGAGTACATAGCAACAATTTGCTTTATTTTGTTAGCCAGTGGACACACAAACAGAAAGCTTTGGAGACATGTGCAGGTGCCTGTGGGCATTTGAAGAATGCAGCAGACCTTCAGGAAGCAGAATCCTACAAAATAATAGCATGGGCACTTCATTTTCAGAATGATAGGAATTAAAGAATAATATTAAATAAATAAAAATATTAAATAAATGGAAAAGAAAGAAACATCCATTGCTTTGTGACAGATCCTCCTCCAGAAGAGCCCTTACTCCATGCAATCCAAGCTGCCTCACACCTGCTATTACAAGCATGAGGGGGCTGCAGGGATGATTATTCTCCAGGAAAAACTTTCTGTGAGGTGTTTTAGGCTTGGTTGTACATCACAGATAGTACAGAATGGAAACCTGGAACATACAACTGCTTTTGGGGCATGGAGGAGCACTTTGGGTCAGGAGAAGGAGTGGGTCCTGGCCTGGCTGCTCTCACCAGAGGTCTCCACCTACACCTCTCACTACAAATGTGCTCAAGTAATTTCTGAAAAATGGATGCCATGAGGATAAAAGAACAGTTCATCACACGTTTTAGAAGGTATTTTTATTGTTTGGATACCCTGACCTAGCTGAATGCAGAAAAATAATTTGAGCAGACAGACAAACTACCCACTAATTAACTTTAACTTCCTCCAGTGTCACCCTAGGAGCAGGCTGTATCTGGAAATAATTAGTAATAGGAGACCTCTAAAACTTTGCTGTTTCATTTTGTAACTACTTTGTCCTAGTTGATTACAGTTTGGAGCCAAGGGAATGAACCTGTTGGCACTTTGCTGCTAGCACTGACGTGCCAGGAAGAGCCTTCTATGGCTGCAGATGGGAGGAGTGTGACTCAAATGTCAAGTCATTACCCCAGATTAAAATGAGGGACACTGAGTTTTACAGACCACCAGCACAATAAAAGCCTACAGCACACAAATGTAAACCAGTAGATGAAGCACATTTCCTCAACCCAGGGAGCAGAGGCTGAACTCCTGCAAGCAAAGGCTGGAAAACACTTTTCATCCAGGATCAGGAAAGGAACAGAGACAGCAATGCTTTCATCTCTGTAGAAGGCTGGTCCAGGTATTACCCCATTATCCCTCCAGAAATCAAGGACAGTTTTACTTATGATCCTTAGACGTGACAGCCTGGGCTTTTATTTTCACAAGGGGAAGATCTAAAGATGCAATACAGGTGTACTAAGAACACACAGCTGCCCTTATTCCCCTTCCCAGGGAGACTGGAGCTCACCCAACACCACCCACTGCCAGCTCCTACAGAGGAGATTTCCTTTCTTTGTTTCTTTTGGTGGATGAAAAAAAGGGAGGAAAAGAAACCCAGTGGAAATAGACTAACTTAGGGAAACCAGAGGTGTCCTGGCCAACCAGGGAAGTAAACTTGCACCCGTATTCCAATTGAGAACAGTGCCTTCCTTTGGAGTCCAGAACATGTCTTTTGAACCACCTGCACTTTTCTTATGATTTGGGATTTTTAATTGCTCTGAGTATTTAATCCTGCATGTTCTCCACATACTTGTGTAGTCCCAGCTACCTGCAAAGACTGCAAACTCCTGAGTTTTCTAGAGCTCTCAATGCCTCCCATGCCTCTTAGCAATGGAGCTGTTGCCAACAGGGACTTCAACCACAAGGGAACCTGGAATATACCTGTGCAACCCCCTCGGCTTTGGAGATGTTGAACTGTTTCTCCTTCTTGGAGGAAAGTCCCTGCTCAAATAGTTCCTAAATGCATGAGATTTTTTTAGTTTTACTAGCCTGTATATGCATTTCTCTTCACAAAGCTCCTCAGCAAAGTTATTCTGTTTTACACTGTCTTGGTTCCAGATCAGGTCATTGTGCAAAGGGAGTGGGCAGCTGCCTCAGCAGGCCCTGGACTGACAAACATGTCTCTACTTTTTCCTAAACATTAATTTTCAGTCCACCTGCACTTGTTCTGAACCACAAACCTCACCTCTCCTGGAGAGAGCCCTTATCCTTCTTTCCTACCACCTCTACAACTGCACTGCCTCCACTCCTAAAGAGGAGGCAAGCCTTGAGTGGTGCTCTTCTATTACCTAAACCACATCCCCATTCCTCCCAAAAGCACAGCTTCCCTCTTCCAGAGATAATTCCCTTCTTGGCTGTAACATTCTCCACTCCCAGTTTCAAGCCCCCACCTTTCTCTCAGGTGGGGGCAATTTAGGTTTAACACCAGCTTTGTTTGATTTCTTTTGGGTTTAGGTGAGATTTTCTTTGAACTTTGAGTCTCTATTATTCAAAGTAAATTAGTAGGCAAGGCATTGCTATAAAAAGCCCTCCTCCATGAAAAGTAGGTTTTATTTCATTTTCACTACAAAGCTGACAGTTGTGCTGCCTTTCCTCTTTTTTAATTAAGTCCAGAGTCTTCCTGAACTTCATTTAATTATATTGTAACAGCACTATAGGAAGTGATCTTTTGTGATAATTTAGAGTGACCTCTCTTGAAAAGAACTTCAATATGTTTTGAAATTCTCTCTTGAAATACAGTTAAACAGTGCCACTTCTATCCAAATCTACTGTATACAGGGGGAAGTTCATTGCCTGTTTAATAGAAGTTATATCTTGGAAACAGATTTTTCCTCAAACTGGGGAAACACTTCAGCTCCATGGGGCCTTTCTTAGTTAGAAGGGGCTGAAGCAGACAGCTTTGCTTCACCTCTCTTCACTTTTGGAGAAACCCCTTCATTAGCTCTCCCTCCACTGCACTGCACAGCAAACCTCAGGTCTGCCCTCTGCACTGTACCCACAGGATTCTTGTTTCCACAAACTCACACCAAACAACTGTACTTTCCAATTTTGCCCATCAAAATAAATCCAGAAGTCCTTCTACAGTGATGCTCCATCATCAACAAATTCCTGCATGAAAACTCTCACACAAGCCTTCCACCATCAACAAACTCCTACAAGAAAAATGCCACAACAGAATTACCCCATCAGCAAATTTCCACTTGAAGATTTCCACAGGAATACTCCACCATCAGCAAGGTCCTACATGAGAACATTTTTGTTACCACCAAGATTTCCATGAGATGCCATCAAGGAATAATTATGTAGCACCCCAAGTAGAAGAGTGCCACAGTGCTCAGACTGCCAGGTAGTGCTGAGGGTGCTCTCCTGCTCTCAGGGGACAGGGTTTGGAGACCTCAATCCCCTCACTGGTGAGGAGAAAGTAACTCTCACCTTCATTATATCACCTGGTAGATCAGGGATGTGAAAACCAAAAGAAAAGTGCTTTAAAACTGGTTTTTTTTTCCCAGGCTAAGGAAATGCACCTTGCTGCAGCCTGCCATGTCCAGCCCTGTGATCCGTGCCAATTCTGTACCCAGTGAAGACAGCAGCTGCCCCATCCCACAAGGGGATGTCCTGCAGAAGTGTGGGCATGCCACACACCGTGGTTACTGAGACAGAAAATTATTTAAGGCACGGAGGGCAGCGACAGAATAATTTCTGGAGTGAGCTGCCAGTGCTCA
This sequence comes from Toxostoma redivivum, assembly GCA_013397375.1. NCBI lineage: Eukaryota > Metazoa > Chordata > Aves > Passeriformes > Mimidae > Toxostoma > Toxostoma redivivum. The sequence continues at coordinate 23,232 of VXBI01001505.1, forward strand.
TACGGATGTTTTGCTTGTCCAGTGGATTAATAGGAGGGGGTAGGATTCAATCTCAGCTGTTAATCCTTTCAATGTCACAGGAAACAAACATATCTATTTTCTATTTAGACTGGTTGTAAGGTTGTGTGGGCCTACCCTTTTTCAAATGATATGTAATTCCCTCTTTCCAAAGTATCCTGAGACAAGTGTTGATCCCAGGAAGAGCCAAGAGTCATCGCTACCCCCCAGAAAAGGAGCATTTCTATACTCAGAGAAAACATCCTCTTCTCTTAGTGCAATTGCAAGCTCAGGCAGATGATGGATATGAAGCAGCATTACAGAAATTTGTTGTCAAAGCCTATACTATGTATTTATTGTCATTTATAAAGGCAAATGTAGCTGCTCTGTAGAACTATACCAAAAAAATTATTTTCAGTAATACTGAGTTAAAAAGTCAAGTCTTCATCAGATTTCCAGCAACAGTGAGAGAAATTTTCTCTTTAAAAGCATATTCAAAGCATTTAGAGGTATTTCTATCAATATTGACTACTGAATAATGTACCTTTCTCTAACATTTTTGCAAATAAAATAATTACTTTTTTCTTCACTTAGGTTATCTATCACAATTACATTTTAATTTATAGTTTTAGCATTTTTTTCTGAGTATGAATTCATTTAGTTATCCTGTATAAGTTCATAAAGCCACAGTCTGCTCTCTCAGCCCAAAGCAGTTCATTGTTTTTGTCCATGCTGATTTTTGATAATTTTTTCTTATTTTTCCATGCACATCAATGTACTCCATTGCTGTAGTTCATGGCACTTTATTACTGACAGATTGAAATTCCATTTGACAAATACCAAAACTAAACAACCCACCCATCAACTTACACATTAAGTCAATTTATTGATGTGCATCAAGTTTGACATACTACCTATGATTGACTAAGCTGCGGTTAGAAGGACAAATCTGCTATTTATTCTGTAATCCCTTCAGCTAGAGATCAGACATCTGTTTGTTAAGCAATTTTTTACAGAAGCATGGAGAAGTCTTCCTGGCACCCATGTGGTTAAAATATATTCTCAACTAAATTTCCATTTTTCTGGTAAAGTAATTTATCCACTTGCTCTGTGACTTAAAATACCTTGCAGTGGTCACTGACTACAAATCATGCATCACACGTGTCTTATTTCAGAGCTCTGTTTTGCCTGATTTATTGTGAAAGGCAAGGAAGGAATTACTGTAGCTATGGGCTTGAATAAAGTAAGCCTTGTCTCACTTAAATAGCTAGTAAACTGAGAGCTAAACTGAATATCAACTATATCTGAGATTCAATAACTATTAATTTTGTTTCGGAAAAAAAAAAAGCTGTGTACATTTACCTTTGCTCAACAATCAATCTTATCTCAATTTCAAATTATTTTTTTTAAGAATCAGCTGCAGAAGATAGCAACTGCCAACATTGCTGAGGTGAACCTTGAGAACCTGTGTTTGGTGCCTGCTTGAAAGGCAGGCAATTTTATTGTTACAGTAAAAGATTAGTCCCTGTGGTCAGGGGTTAAGGTGAGCAGGGGGTTATTATAAGAAAAACTTGATCTCCATCATTTTAATTCAAGGCATGATCATGACATTCTGATTAACCAGTAATTACAGAATTGAAGAATGTACTATATCCTTTTCCCTTGGTGGTTTATGGATTTTGGGGATTTTTCTTTGTTGGTTGTTTTCTTCTTGTTGCTCTTGTTGCTTTGGGTTCTTTCATTCTTTGGGGGGGGGTTGTTGGTTGTTAGCTTTTTTTTGTTTCCACTTAATGTTTCACAAAAATTAATTGCATGAGCTTTAAAATTTAAAGCTTAGGCTTCAAAAAACACATGGGTACTTATAAAAAAGATACTTAGACACATGTGCCTTATTCATTAGCATATTTGCAGCGGAGCTATGGCTGCTACTAAAAAATTCTGGCCAGATCCTCAAGAGGTTTTATGTCTGTGGAGCTACACCCATGTCCATTGCTTTTGGGTGGAGACCAAAGAATCCAACGACTTCTGAAATTAATCGGTAATGATACTGCAACCATATAAAAAATAAACAAACAGCTCCCCTGCCAGGTGCTGTTTAATGTTGGAATGTTTTATCAGTCTCAGCAGAGGCCAAAGAATGAGTGAACTACAACCTCATTCCTAAGTACAGGATTGTAAATTCTGGGCTAAGAAGCACTCGAAGAGACAGAGAAACTTCATCTTGCAAGAAATGATAAGATGAGCTTCCAGAGTTTCCTCTCAGTTGGATAAAATCTTATCTGTGAACCAAGCACCTCACAGTAGAATTTAATTCACACACAGATGTGGAGAACACAAGGCAATTCAGCTGGGTTGTTTTGTTGTTTGAGCAAAGACAAAGAAGTGTCAGTCCAGAAAACTGAAGACTTCCTGGAAATTACTCTTTCCATTTTTTGGCCCAATTTAACTCAGGGGTGAGGCTGCGAGGCTGTATGGGAGTATTTTATAAACTTATCTGAGAGCATGATGTGGGTTTCTACACACAGTTATACAGAACATCTTGCATAGCTCTCTACAAACAATGACTTAGATGCTGGTCATGCACCAGCTATGTAAGCAAATGTGGCAGCAGCTTTATTTCAACAATAGCTGGCACCAAGTTCATCTCAGCTTACAAAGAAAGGAATGTTGGACAGGCCATCAGAAGGAGATATTCCCCAGCTTGTTTCTGGTCACAGAATCACAGAATAATTTGGGTTGGATGGGACCTTTAAAAGTCATCCTGAAATGAGCAGGGACATGTTCAAATAGGACAGGTTGCCCAGAGCCCTGTCCAGCCTGGCCTTGAATGTGTCCAGGGCATCTGCCACCTCTCTGGGCAACTTTTTCCAATGGTTTAGCGCTCTCATTTTAAAAAAATTTCTTCCTTATAGGTAATCACCCTTCCTTTAATTTAAAACTGGTACCTTCGGTGCTATCACAACAGGCACCACTAAAAGTTTGTCCTCAACTTTCTTGCAGCCTCCCTTAGGTACTGGAAGGCTCTCCAAGGTCTCCCCAGGGGCTTCTCTTCTCCAGGCTGAACAACCCCAACTTTCTTGGCCTGTCTTCATAGGAGAAGTGCTCCAGCCTGCTGTGCACTTCTCTAGTTTCCTCTGGAACCACTTCAACAGGTCCATGTCCTAAGCTCTTCTTGTCAGCAAAGTTGTGCCTGTACTCTTGTTTTGTAATGATCAGTCTCTTCAGGTAAAAAAAGCAAAAGTTGCAAAGTTTCCACAGTAGAAAAGACCAATTGGTTGAATTAATGGCAGTGCCACAAGATGGTGCTGGACATTTCATTGACACAGGTCCTTGAAGCTTTCCATTTATTGCCTTTGTATGTTCCCTGACTAAACCTTTCCACAGCTGTAAGTTTACCCTGAAAATCAGCACTGGCTGGCTGCATGGGGATGCACAAACAGGCTGGCATCTCACACGTGTTGGATAACAGGGTTTCCTGTTTTATTCTTTTCTGGAAACATTGCTGGCATTGCTTTGCAGTTGTGTGTCCCAAAATGCTTTCGTGGCAGGTGAGCAAAGTTTTTATCCTTCTGTGGAAAAGCCTTCCAGATTTATAGTGTTTTCCAAAACCCCCTGTGGGTCACAGCAGCCCAGGATGGTGACTTGACAGCACAGTGCAATTTTCATGGCAATTATGATGAGAGAAAAAAATTATACAAGCAGGATCTATATAATTTCATACAATTTTTTAAAAACTCTAGAAAAAAAGGCATCTTGGAAAAAAAAATTACCTGCCTGTTATGGGTTATAATGCACTCATGAATGGAGAAATATGGTCATTATTTTTTCCACTAATGCATTTCTAAAATGAAATCTTTGGCATTGGGAGGTTTAATAAACCATTTCTGACATTTTCAGTCCATAACTGACAATGCTGCTAATATTTCCTAAACTAATGTTAGGAAAAAAATAGAGAGAATATGAAAACTTTTACGTCAGATTCTCAGTGAGATTAATGGGCCTACAGAGATTTAACATGACTGCAGATTACATCCTTAAGGACAAAAACCATTTCATTCATGGTCTTATGAACATGGTGGAGTTTGCATTTGGATTCTGAAAAAATACTCTGTATTTTATAATGAAAATCATCCAGATCTGGAGTCCTAAAGTCCAGAGTGTTTATATTCCTATCTGAGCTTGAGGAGCACAGCCTATCTTTAATCTGTGTGCCCCTGTGCTCCACAGAATTTTCAGACTCCTTTCCTACAGTCAATACATCCTACAGTCTCTATAACCAGCTGCTTTCCTGATTTTTTAACCAGTTGACACAGGACAATACAGCAGACACAGACTTTTAATATCCAGCATCTTCCCTTGTTTTTTTTTTTTCTTTAATTTAATGGTGGAGATGAGTGGTTCCAGTGGCAAAAAGAGTAAGTGGTCCAGTTCCGCTTTGGAATATGGTACTCATCTCTTCCCCTACTTCAGTTTTACACCTCTTCATTGTCATAGGGCCTTTCCCCAAAATTCCATGCCATCCACTAAGGTGTATGATGAAGGCAGAAAGGGTGTGACCTTTTGTTTCTAGTCAGCAGTGCTCCCAGGATAGTGGAAGTGATGTTACTTAGAGGAAAGATCAAAACCCAGTAATCAGTATTCAATGCAAATATTGACTGTATTTTCTATATGCGAAGTTACAATGGTTTGTATTTAGGAATAAAATTGTATATGACAGCCTCAGAATGTTTTATCAAGATAAGAACACATTATTTTCTCATCTGAAAGATGGAGAAATTAGGACATAGAAAATTCAAGAAAATCATAAAAAATTGAACTGAGTCCACCGTCATACATAAATTCCTGGATTTCTAATTATCTGTCCAATTCTTTCTCAATTTGTACACACTTCATAGTATCAAATGAGAATTAGTTTGTGTTTAACATGCCATTTTAAACCACCCAGTCAACAGAAAAATCAGCAGTTCCCAAACTGGTAATTCCAGATCTATTTTCAAATACAACCATTGAAATATTTTGCCATAGCTACTTACCACTAATTTATGACTACTTGGTAATTTTTCACTAATTAATGCAACTTTTTTTTGTTTTAAAAGATCTATTATGTAAAAGCAGTATCAGTTAGACTTACTGCAACCAGAAATACTGGTAAGAATACAAATGTTCCTAAAATGGCATTATGGTAAATAAATAGCATCTTTCCCCAGGCATTCTGCTGTGCATGTGTTGCAGGGTGTGAGGTTGGTTTTCCACCCTTTACTCCTCAGTGTGGATGGCAGAATGCATTACTTGGTTTCCTATCGTTACTCTAAAACACAATGGAAACGTGGTAGATTGCTACATAAATAAAACTAAATTTCTAATCTTAAAAATTATGCGTTTTCCTAAGCACGTTCAAGTTTGGAACATTACTTGGATTGTAACAGATTCTAAATGGGAGTGAGAAGCTTGCTGTTTGCATAATGTCTCTGTACCAACTGTCTGGCTTCTGGAAAATGTGGTGGAATATTCATACTCCCCACCCTCTGTGAGTGATATAGTTATTGTTGCCTTCTGACTAGTGTAAATTACAGAACAAAATCTGCATTCAAAGTCATTCACAGCGCTCTCACACTGTCTGTCACTGCTGGAATATCTGCTTAGTTTAGGATTCCCTGGCTCTACAGGAGCCTAAGGTGGCCTTAATGAAAATTAAACTCTTGGCCTGATGCTTTCATCATCTCACCAGTCTCTCCACTACATCATCCTTACAATTATCTAACCAAAGCCAATGGGAGGGGGAAAATCTAGGATTTAACATGCTAATGAATTTAGCATGACACTTGTTACGAAGATATTGTTACGATACTTCCTAAACAGATCTGGCTATAACTGATGAAATAATCAGGAACTAATGCTGACACTTCCTGCCTCATCCTTGGGATGTTTAGAATTATGGAGAAGCCACGTCTCCTTGTGATTTCCATGGGATTGACCAAGCCAGACACCATCCTGCCTGCCCAGGTCCGTGGCATCAGGCAAGGGAATGCCAAGAGATGAACAAGAAACTCCATGTTTTGGGCTGGATTTTCTGTTGTACTCAAACATGCAAATTGTTCCTACCTAAGCAAAATAGGTAAAAACCCTGTACATATGGGTGAGATGTAGAGTCAGTTTCTACCACCACACTTGTTGTCTGGCTTGCTCCTTCCTTGGCTGGTTGTCCTTGTGCAATTGTCTGTGTCCCTGCGAGTTTGCTCATGGACCATTATGTACCACAATGTGCCATTCTCAGAGAGCACACTCTGTGAAAAAGCACAGTGAGAACGAGGTTTGGGTCTTTAAGGGAACATTCACTGAACTTTGGGGAGGGTTTATTTGGGGAGGGTTCCTATTATTATACAACCATCACTGAGGTTGTATAAATCCTGGTGTACGTGTGTGTGTGCTGAAGGAATAAGGGTAGTACTTCATACTGCTGGGGATATTGTTGTTGCACCAGGTAATGTGCACCATCACAATACTGACTTAAAACTTGTCTTAGCTGAGTGTAACATATGACTTGGAGCAGTCATTGAAAACTCTTTGTGAATACTGTGGCAAAGGCTAATGTACATAAAGGAAGATCAAAGTAAACTTTGAAGTAGGAATGGAGCCTGACATAGCTTAGCAAGACATATTGTACTTAGGCATAACTCAACAAACTGGAAATATTTCATTTTCAATTTCCTGTCCAAGACATCAGCCTTATTTTGTTCTTCTAATTATTATTTTCATTGTCCATTTTGGTTCTCACTGCCATTAAGTACAAGTTGTGCTGGCAACTTCTTTTACAAGTTTCCTATAAACATATGGACTGTATTTTCTTTTTGTTGATAGGGCTTTATCATACAGCAGAACAGTGCAGTTTACCAGCCCCTCTACACATGGAGAATGCTGCCATTCCCCCCACCAAACCACAGTGCAGCAAACAGCTGAATAAGGGCCCAAGAGAAGGTGGTGGGATGTGATGAATCAGCACACTCATCTCCTTTCATCCATCCCTATTTCCATCTTTGTGTAGCACCTCTCTTGCAAGCTACAGTGCTGCAAGCAGCTCTGCCAAGTCCCATTCTCCAGACCTGTCAGATATTTTCAGAATGGGCTTATGTCATATTTCCAGACATATATGTTGGCTCAGGCTCTTGAAGGAAGCAGCACCTTTGAGTCTGATCCACACAGGTCTTCATAATTCTTGGTCTCCAATGCTGCAGGCTCCATGGGACAATCCTTCTGCTATGGCTATTCAATGCCCACGGACTGGGGTTTTTTCCTGCCTTTCAGTCCACAGGGGAAGGTGAATGAGCTTCAACTGCAAGTGCCTCCCATCCTGACACACGGTCCCAAACCCTAAGGCACATTCCAGGCAAAGTGACTTCTCACTGACCCATGCAGTGCAGCCTGCTGACCACTGGGCTATAACAATGAGCTGGAGCAAAGGCAGAGTCACTCGGGGGGAGTTATGTCTGCTGGGGACAATTCTTAGCAGGCAGCTCCAAATACCTGGGTTTTTCCATGACCCTCCTGTGTCACATCTGACAGGGTAATGGGCACCTTTTATTTCTGCATGATAGACAGAATACGAGGGACTTTGATTTATTACTTATCAGGCTGTTAAAAATGACTTCTGCTCATTTTCTCTTTTGCACAGAGAGTGCTGGCTCCGTTCTCCTCCTCTCCTCCTCCTCTGGCAGTGTGAAGGTGGCAGTGATGTCCTGCTCTGTCCACTCCTGGAGTGCTTGAAGGACATGGTACTGGGGATTGGCTGCCCTGGACTGAGCAAGATGATAAAAAGCAGTCTGGCAGCCACTTGCCTCCAGCTCACCTGGCTGCCCTCCCAGCTGAAAGCAGAAGCCACAAGGTAACAAAAAACTCCTTTACATTCTCAATACTTCACTCAGCTGCAGCCAGCAAAACACCTGGAACCTGAGACCCCATTTTGAGCAGTTCCTGAGCATAACATGAGCACAACCACCACAAAAAAAGCTCTGGGTCTAAGTGATTCCCAGTAGATGAGCTATGGCATACACACTGACATTTCCAAACGGGCCCAGTCCCTTGGGGAGATTAAAGTAAATCCCACAGTATTTCATTCTAGCTATAATCCTAAATAACAACAAATCTGGATCTGCTGTATAATATTAAATAACTCCCCCCTTACTTTTTGTCTTCCCTGTGTCAAAGAACATCATAAGCTTTGACAGTCAAGTGCTCAGAAATAAGGAAATACTAGAATGCCAGCTGTTCTGTTCATACAGAAGAGTGGCCAGCCCTCAACACACTGTACCACTAGCTGGATTAATTGTATTACATGCTCTCTTCTAGAGAGAGAAACTACACCCAGCTGAGCAATCTCAGGGCCAGCACACAAAACGCTGATTGCTGGGTCAGTGCTTTCATTATTAGGGGTTCATGGTGGAAACACAAACCACGAGAGCAGAGAGCTCTCGTGGTTTGTACAGCTCAGCAGAACATACAGACTATTCAGCTGGAATGTGTTTTATTAACATTGAGCATCCCCTTCACGCACAGATAGCTTTGACATAGTTGGCACTTAAGTAACAATAAAGACCCCGTTATCTAGTGGGGGTTTGCTGGTTTTTTTAAAGTCTTTTTCAAAGGCATCTCCCTTTGCAATGTGAGTTGTTTCTGTATCATCTCTGCCTTAAGGGATGTGGTCTGATTGGTGTATCTCTGCTCGTAGCAAGCCAGGCTCTGGGGATGCAGCTGTGTTGCCAGAAAGTCTGCACTTTATAGACACATCTTCTGTGCATTGCCAGTAAGTTGTGGCTGTGACTCTGTCCCCAAGGGGTCCTGGAAGGTTTTGAACTGTAGGTGTATCTCTGGGCTGCCAGAAAGAATGTGGTTGTGGATGTCTTTGCCTATAGGGATGAAAAGTTGTGGGCTGCTGATATATCAGTATGTGTTATAATAAAGCCTCTGCACAGGAGGTGTATCCCTCTCTTCTGCTAGAGGTCTTCAGGCAATTCCAGAGCTGTTTGTCTCCACAGCATCTGGGACATTCACTGCTCTATTTGCCCTGGCATATCCACATGGTAATAAAGTTGTAGGAGTGATAATACATTTGTGCCAAATTACTCACTGTATCAGCATATGCGCCATCCCTCTGAGGAGCTCAAGATGATTTGAAATTCCTAATTAAGCTTCCTACACTGGAGACAATTAAGGATTATTATGCCCATTTTACAGACATTGTTGCCATGCTCCCTGGAAGGCTTGTGTGCTGCCTGCCAGGGGTGCATGTAAAATCCACTGTACCCATTCTGGGTACCCAATTTGCTCTTCACCACGACACTGAAATTGATACCCGTCAAAACTGGACAAGGAACAAACCTTGAGGCTAAGGGCAAAGGGAGCTTAGCTGGCCTGCATACAGCAAACAGAGAAAATACCTCATGCATTCATTTTCCTGCCTTCAGGAACAGCAACTTTTGCCTCAAGACCAAACCCCAAGCGACTGCCCAGTCTCTTGCAGAGCCTGGGCAGTCTCAAGGCTTCTAAATATTAACTTCATCGTGACTTTGTAGCACAGTATAGCAGTCTGTACTCAGGCATATCCCCAAAGGAAAGAATTATCTAGCAGGATACAGTGTGCAAACATATAGCAATGTTCCCATCCAAATCTTTGTATCTGTGCCTGCTGTGTATTTCCCCTTGAACAGTTAATCATCTATAGGGATGAGGCTAGACAACACTTTCCCTTTCTTTCCCAAGCTAAAAATAAAAAAGTGTGAAAAGATTCTGAATACAGACAGATGTATAACAGACAAAAATTTTCAGAAGGTTGTGAGGATTCTACTTATTGTTCAGTCACTACAGTTCCACCTTATTTTATCCTCAGCATGAGAAGAAATACTGGTTGTCACATTCAGTTGTAACACAAAGCTGACTGTATTTTTCTCTGAATACTCTAACAGTAGATATATAGAAATGTGCTTAGTCAGAATAGGTATCTGATCATATATCCAGATGAAAAAATAGGCCTCAAATACCCATCTGGGTTCAGGAATAAACTCAGAACCTCAGGCTCATCACTAATGGAAAGAATGACACACACAGGCATGACTTCACGGTCTTAAGGCCTTGAAAATGTACATCCAAAATGTATATTGTAGCAATATACATTTCATCACTCTTGGAAGCTGCTAAAAAAGAAAGAGCCAAATGACTGAAGCAGTGTAGACTATCTGCAGGGGAAAGGTGCCAGTAAGTCAAGGATATTACCTTTGGCACATGAATCTGCATTATTTTTTTGGCCATACATTCAAACTTGACTCATGCAGACCCTACAAAAATGCAAGAGAAGCAGATAATGTTACTTGCTTCCTTAGGTTCAAATCCCACATTTAAAAAACTATATTGAACATTATACACAGCAGGGTTTTCTACCTGGTTTTGCTCCCTTGTAATAAATATAGAAAAAACAGCCCTGGAAATGTGTGAATATGGCAAGAATTTTTTGCATAAATATTCCTCAGTTTGAATGTTTAACTGAACATGCTCCAGGCACAGCTGCTGAGCATGCACCTGCACTAAGCAAGCTGGAGAAGCCCAGGAGGTGAGTTGTGGAGGAAAAGTGAGCAATGGCTTTTGTACCACCCATAGCTGGGCATGGGCTCTCCTCTATTTCCACCACCAAAGGTCCAGAAGAAACCTGTTATCCCACTGGTTTGCTTTGCTTTGAATGTGTTTCTACCCCTTTTGTATTTCCACTCCAGTAAAATAATGTACAAGTGACGGTGCGTGGTAATAATGGTATTGTGAGGATTTGTCAAAGGTTTGGTTTTAGAAACTGCTTCCCCAAGGATTTACATTGCAAAGGTATTTCCAAGAGCTGCTTTCCTCCTGTCAGAGAGCAGAGCAGCACCTCGTGAACTGTATGTGAAGGAGCCTGAGATGGGAGATGCAAACATCCCAGTGAGCTGGGGATACCCCTTATCTTGCACAGACACTTGTTCAGCCCCGTGGAGGGGACCCACAGCTCCACCTTCAGCTACTTCAACAAACATGGCTATTTCCACCTCCCTGGCTCTATCTGGAAAGCTGGCACAGTCCCAAAGCTATCCTAGCTCTCTCCCGAGGCTGCTGGGGGTGACCTGCAGCTTGGGCTGACAGCCAGGATAAGTGGTAAGTGCCAGATTGCAATGCTTTTCCCTCAGGCAACAACCAGTCAACCCAGAGTAAAATGGGTGAGAAGCTCGGGGCTGGACTGGGGGTGATTGGGGTTTTTTAAGGTTCTTTGATTGATAGAACAGGCTAGAATCTCTAAAAAGGAATTATCAAGCAGGAGAATCTGCAGCTTGTAGGGTATACCCAGGAAAACCCAATTCCAGGTCACCCAAGGGATGTGGTAAGGAATGATGCGGGGAGAGGATGAGGGAGGAAATAGCTTGGAGGATTCTGTGTGTCTTTCAGACAGGGAACACCACCAGGAGATGGCCAGAGAAGCTTGGACTTGCTGCTGCTTCCCAGACCTGCTGCTCCACCTGCTCCAGCAATTTCCAAGTACTGCCATTGCCACATTGGTTTTCACAGCTGCCTTGGTGGTACATGAATCCCTCTCTTAAGAATATTTGCAATCAGCTACAATGTGATATGCTGCCAATACTTTTTCTTTCAGCAATTCCTCCATGAATGGGGAAATGGTAAATTTTCGGTAATTTCTATTATGGCAACACCTGAAGAGAAATTCACAGAAGAAAAATGAGGTATTTTCTGTGCTGATCACTTGCTTCCTGCCAGATTTCAAAGCTGCCAGGTTTTTATTCTCAGCATGAAAACAATTACCAAAAGAATGAGGGTGAAACAATTAACAAACATGAAACAATTAATAAAGGTGTTAGAACTTCTCAAAAGAGGTGGCAGGAAAGTGAAGTGCCAGTGAAAGGCACCACAGTGCATTGTCTAGCTCTATGAACTGGCAGGAGAATATAGTCCATGTGGATTAAACAGACTTACAGGAGCTGATAAAGGATATTCAACCCTAGATAAACAAAATAAAGATGCAAATCTCTCAAAATCATACTCCCTTTTGTGAGAAAAACCACCTATCACAACAGTAATCTTGGTCTTCCCCTCTTCCCCCTGTCCCAGGGAGGTGTCTGTGGCAAGACCTGGGGAGCTGCTCTGTTTCTGTCACACCCTCTTGCCTACAGATAAAGCTCACGGGAGCTGACAGTGCATCCGAATTTCATTCGCAATTTTCCATTGCATCACACCAGGCAGCTACAAACACAGTGCCCAGTGTTAGCTGAGCTGGTGTGACATGGGCTTTGTTCTAACTCAAAAGTGTGTCTAAACCCATTCCATCAACACTTTTTGTCGGGTATGAGACACGCAGTGATTAATGGAGAGAGACTTCACCAAGAAGGGCCATTCCACACCCTCATCCACGTATTACCAATTCCCACCTATAGAAAACATGTCTGGGCAGCACTCCACTGTATTTGCTAGGTGAGATGTTTTCTCAGGGAAATAATGAGATTATTCATCCAGAGATTAGGGAGCTTGATTTAACCTTTCCTTTGAAGGAGCAGACTCCTTAATGACACAGGACTCTCCTGGCAATACCACACAGCCGTATTTTCCATGTTGGACTTAGACCAGACTCGGGCATATGGGTTGTGCTAACTGTGTCATAACTCCTAAGAACTATGTAAATTGGAGTCCTGGGCACTTTTTAAATTTTTTTTTACCTTAAACTGAATAATTAGGAATAATCACTGCTGCAGATGCCTCTTACTAGGGAATAAGCCATATGCTGTGGAAATGCTTCAGTATTACAGTTCTTTATTGCTTTGTTTGTTCCACTCTTTCAGTTTTACCAAAGTAGTTCAAGCACTTTCATATGGACAAATGTTTTAGGATTTGATGGCTAGTTCACTGAAGCTGCTATCACATGTTTATAAATCCTGGTTTAGACCAGTATTTGTAAACATTTATTTCCTGGATGCCATCAGTTAACTCAGCCCAAACTCTACCAGGGAGATATTTTTATAGTGAGAATGTAGCTATTTTCATTACATATGTTTATTCTGACAATTCTCCGTGTGCCCTTGCCCAACTACTCACTTGGGGGCACCTTCACAAGCAGTTCTGTGCAAGTGGTTGAAGTCCAAGCACAAAAAGCAGGGCAGTATGCTTTCAGTTGGAATTTTACAGAAACAAACACATTTTGTTAATTTTTTCCTCTTAATTGTCTATAATTTGTAATTTTGTTTAGGTTCTTTTTTTTGAGTATAGTTACTAGAAAACAGCAAACAAATAAAACGTAGTGTGGTTTGAAGCAGATTGACTCCCAGCTAGATTTTTTTAAAAGGCTGTAATAAATCAGTGAGTCATCTGACATTCACAGGAAAAATGTGGGATGTGCAGTGGGAATGGAAAGTATAGAATGGAAAGGGTTGCTGTGGCATGCCCTGCTCTCCTGCCGTGCCTGTGTTACTGACTGCTGGAGACTGGATCTTAAGCAGCATGGCTGTTCCATATCAGAGGGAACCTGCCTGACAAGCACTTCACAGGAGCAAGGGCAAGAGTTGAGTACATACCTTGCATCGAGGGAATCGCCAGAAAGAAAAGGTCAAGGAAGAAAAAAAAGTACAAATTACCTCTGGATATTTTTAAGCATGGGATAGGTTCACGGAGAGCAGAAAACCTTTCAGAAAGCCAAGTGAAAGTCGTTAGTGCCTGGAACTATGGGGAGATTGTAGGGCAGGAAGAAAAAATGTACTCTGTATTAATTACACTGTAGACTTTTTCCCTTGGGTTCTCTTCCAGTTGGAGTATTAATGCTTTGTAGTTAATTAGCTCTTCCTTCCTTCAAAATGATTTTATGATATTAATTACAACAGTATTGTAAACCAATTACTCCTCCAATTGGCTTGAGATATTGCACAAATGGTTAAAAACAAACAGCAACTAAAACAGAGATGTTTTTAATCAAAGTTTTTTTTAACATGAAATGGGCTGCTCAACCCTATAACACAGAGACTCCAGGATCCCTGTCTGTTGGAAATTTTAGGTAGACACACTAAAGGCCATACAGAAATGCAGATCCCAGTTCTGAGATACCATCCCAGATAAAACCAGAAGCCCTGACCCAAAAAGATTTTCAACTCAGCCTGTAAAGACATGAACAGTCTAAGAGAAATTTAAAGATTTTCAAAGTACTAAGTGGTGCATTAAAACCCCAGTAGAGCTGGTCCCCATTGTCAAGATTCAATTCAGGGAGAGTTTCACAGGGGTGTGGAGCAACAGCATGAAGACCACTTACAGCAGCAGATGCCAAAATACTTTGAAATTTTTGAAGCCAAGCTGCAGAGGTCATTATAAATGTCTTTAGGGAAGATGTGAGAGACAGTAAAGGAGGAAGGGTTGCTTTTGAGACAAGCAGTAATGTAATGTCTTGTAAAGAGTCATTGCTGAAATATGGTGAGTATTGAGGTTGAGTTTAGACAGCACTTGTACTGAGCTGTACTCATGGTATAATACATTGGCACCTCTCTTGAGCTGCTATTTTATTCTCCAGAATTCCAAGTTTCTTCAAAAGAAATAGAGAAGGATAGGGAAAAAAGTGGTTATAAATTAAAATGCATAGAGGCAGGGTGGAGAGCATAAAGCTTGGAACTCAGCCACGGAGAGGTCAGAGGAGTTAAATCATCATGAATGTCAACGTTTTAACTGCTGGGTTTGCTTGTGTAGTGGCTGGGTGCAGGGACTGGGAACACCCTGCAATCACACCCCTGGCTGATGGGGAACAAAAGATCCCTGGCAGCTTTTGACCAGGTGCACACAGTGGCAAAGCTCCCCTTTTTAAAACAAAATCCAGGAGAGAGGGGGAGCTGTGGCAGTGGCATCAGCACATTTTCATCACACAAAAGAGGTGGTGCAGGGTCACAGGTCTATCCTCTCACTGCAATTTGCTGTCTTGTAGAAATGTGCTTGGGGATTTTATCCTTCCTATAAAGATGTGACCATTCCTTCAACATCTACCAAAGTTCCCAGATGTATTTGATATATGATGCAAAAGCATAATTCTCCCTTCCTAAGCCTTCCTTCCTCCCAGCTGAGGATAAACCAGGGAAAATTGTGGGAGTTACTTGGATGGGTCGGTTCCAGGTGGAATTTTATTTGGAAGAAAAACATGATTCTCACAGAATACCAGCAGCATTATTTCCTGTATTATTAGACAATAAACTATAATGCATTGCATCCCAGCTTTAACAGAGAAGCTTCACATTCATATCATAAACAGGGACATTAGGAGTTTTATCATCTTGTTCCAGGTAATCATCTTGTTCCATAATTATTTAGCTTTTGCTTCTTGGATGAAGCAATCTTTGAAAATCTGTTCCTATTTAATTAGGCACATTCCCTACTGATTGCCACAGGCATCTCCTGTGCAGGTGTAGTCTTGAAGCTGTAAATTCATTTTCAGGAGCAATTCCAGGAAGGAGATGCTAAAGGTGGAATCTGCAGCAAAAACCTTCTTCAGCATCGGTCTTACCATGTAAGACAAGAAGACAACCTGCTCTGAGGCTCACTTCTGAGCAAGGAACAAACCAAGCAATGAGACCTTGTCAAAGATAGGTTTTGTTGTTGTTCTTTTGTGCTCAGCACTTGCAAACCTTGCTCTTATCTTCCTTGAAGTTTAGATGGAGTTTAGATGTACTCAGAATAATCCAAAAGTAGGTCCTCATTAAATGATCCAAAGGAAGGATGTCAAATGAATAACAGCCCGGGGATGGGCTTTGTGTTCCCACTGACTGAGGGATAAGTCCTGTGATTGCACATGCACATTCGTACCCTGCCCTCAGTCTGTGATGATCAGCTCCACGTGATCCCAAGCTTTAATGCCAATGAAAAGGATGTGCACTAAAGCTGACAGCAGCATTTAGCCACTCCCACAATTTCAGTCTGCTTCATGACTGGCTGGGGATTTCTCTTTAGGCAAAGAATAATGGCAGCTCTGATTGTTGTCAAAAGAAGAGGCTGGGAAAATGAATTAAGGGGGAGAAGAAAATGGGGCTTCAGTATATTCCACAGTAAACCAGAAATAAGTGTCTGAGCACCTCTGTCACACTATAGGGCATAATCAAAACGGGGTGACTGTGCCATAGCCTCATAACAACATGCTGTTGTTAACAGCAAAGGATGAAAGTTTCTATCCTTTCTTCATTTGCAAACCACAACTGTGTCAACCTGCCTGGGACACAAAGATTGTACAAACTTAGAACATCTCCATTAGAAAGCAAAAAAAGGCATGTACTGTGTTCTACTAATGTGGGGGATCCAGCAGCCTCCAGCATTCAATGAAATAAGAGGCTGGAGAGAAAAAAGGAATAGAGATACTCTACTGAGGCTGGACCCCTTGAAGAGGTCTTGGTGGCAATGGTAGTCTCCCTGCATGGAACACCATCTTGAAGAATTTCCCATTTGTTGCCTCAGTACAACTGCACATACTCTGGAGCACCCATACCTTCATTTCTGGAAGAGGAAAGTTCAGTGTTTAACTCCCCTGCCTGACCTTGTGATGATGTCTGACTTAGAGAAAGTAATAACCATCTGCTAAGAAATAGAAATAATTTTAAAAAAGGAGGGCTGGGACTTTCAAAAGATCAAATGGGGTGTTTGCCTCAGACCAGAGACTTCAGAGAAACAAAGAAAAAATCTCTTTTTTAACTGCTCAGTTTATCTGTTAAGTTTTTAAAAATAGATCTCTCTAGTCTTGTCTCAGAGTTTCACATGAAGCTTTGGAAATCAGTTCCTGGCTTCTCTCTCCTGGTGCAGCTTCTATAGGAGCACAAATTTCCCCTGACATTGGTTCATCTTTTTCCCTTTACATTGTTACACAATGTGCTTCAGGTAGGGGCAAATTCATCTCTAATCCTTTCATCTCCAGAAGCAGCTGATTTTCTTTGGGTGCTGTATAAGAAAAGACTTTGGGGATCCTCTGGAAGGGACAGACTGGTAAGTCCAATTCTGTGTTCACAGTCAGAAAAAATAGCCTGAGGTAAAGGGAATCTTCCTCTGCTTCAGAAGGTTTATTCCCCTGGCCCCAGGCCATAGCAATAAAGAAGTCCTTTGAAATTATTCCCCAGTCCATGATAACCTTTGCAAATCCCACATCAGGAAGGGATTTGGCAGAGCTATAACTGCTGGTGTTGCCATTATTATTTTCTTTGTCCATCATCCAAAGCATGTTTGTGCTGCAGAAGATAGTGAGTTTTTTCCTGAGTGCCTGTGCAGAGCATGGACAGGGAAAAGCTAAGGGTCTCTGTCTCCTCTAGCCTCTCTTTTCTCTGTGCTGCTGTGCTGGGCTCTGGTAAAGGTAAAAGCCAGCCTTCATGTGATAGTATCATAATTATTATTAGTCTTGGATGATATCCCAAAGTGGCATCAAACTCACTGGAACATAGAATAAGTGATTAAGAGGATTAAAACGAACTTAAGCTCTTTCTTGCTGTCAGTATGTATTGCCTACCTAATGGCACCTGAAACTGAGGAGTCTCTGTCAGTCAGAGCCCATTTTTCTTTTCCACTGAAGGAATTTCACAGAGGCAAATCCACCAGTTTTAGAAGAGATGCTCTTGGTTTGAATGGGTGTTAAAAAAAGATGAGAATCAGGCTTCTAATATTAATATATTAACCTTCTCTTTGGCTAGCCACCATCATTCCTTATCCCTACTGTAAAGACATGGATGCTGGTGTGATTTCTGGATAAACTTAAAGAACTGAAGGGATATTTTGGGGGTGAAATTGATAGCTCTGTGCCTGCAGTCTCATTAAGGCTCATCAGTGCCCTACTCTGCTTTTTCCATTTATTGTCTCTGATGGTCACCTGAGAGTTTCTGAGCACTTCCAAATCCTCACAGTGGCCTGGTGTGATGGGACAGTATCCCAGTTCACAAGGGATTACATATTCACTCTGCCAACCTTTAAGCTTCTGGCTTGGCACATAGGAGCCTTAGGCTCCTTACAGTCAGTTAAGTCCCCTGCCACCTAAATTAGGTATTCTGAATTATCACAAGAGATTAAAAACCTGACTTTCAAGCATGGCTTCTAATTAGGGAATGCACCACTCCTGGTTGTTCTGGGAGCACCTTGACCTTGATTAACACATGACAAAAACTGCAGGTCTCACTGACTTCTCATTGAGCTGGAGGCATTAAAGGCCAGGCCTCCAACTGGACAAGCAAAACCCAACACAACAAAAATCAGAAGCCAGTTTTGAAAACAACCCCTATACCTCTGTGCCAAAGGAGGACTGGGATAACTTTTAGGATATTGCTTCCCTACATTTTGGGTCCAAATGCAATACCTTAACCACAGTACTATCCTTTACTCTTAATTATAGACATCACAGAAAAATTCTAGAAGCTACAGGTCAAGCAAAAATGTTGCTTTTGGGTTTTTTAAGAAGTAATGCAAACCACAGGAAAAGGAATGGTACTGGCTCTTTAAAGAGGGGGAAAATAATTCTTTGGGAGGAGGGACTATGTTTTACCTATGATCTGCCTTGTTTATTCAGAATGCAAGGAAAACAGGGCTCAGAGAATAAAATGCCACATAACTGCAGTAGTCAATGCTGCTGGACCCACAGACAGAAATGAGCCCTAACTAGAAATGCGGATGAAGTAGCATGAAAAGTGAGAAACAAAAAGCCATGTAATGTACTCAGACAAAGTTAAGAGAAATGGTCCTTTTTTATTGTTGTTCTACTCTCTCTCTGTTACTTTATTCCCAGACCATGCTACATAAAACAAAAACAAAACCAGTGGGGAAATCTGAAGTTGTAGCCAGAATTACTTGATAGTGTAGAAACAAAAGTCTTTTGAAAAGACTTCTACAAATCCTCAGTAAATCCCTAAACCTTAGGCAATCCACAGTTGACTGACTGAATGATAAAAATGCAAACTTTCATGTTTAGGGTCAAAGATAAAGAAGTCTCCAAATGAGCCTCAAGTTTTCTTGTGAATCAGGTCCAGTTTTCTTAATCTCTGCTTCCTGACCAAGCAGAAAACTACAAAGGTTACATACAAATCTAAGAACAGATTTCACAAGCCCCAAACTAGCAGGTTTCTTCTCTGTATTTTTAAAATTATCTGCCTTGAAAGAAATACTTCTAAACTGAGTTGTTCTTTCTCTCTCTCTTGCCCTCTCTACAATGTTTAAAGTCATCCTGAGTAGACGAAACCTCTAAAATATACTGCCTTGCTTTCCTTTCACCTCATATCACTGCCAGTTCTGGGTCTTCACTTTTTTTGCATGAACATCTGCTGGCATCCTGTAAGGATGTGTGTCAATATCTCAGGCGCTGGTTAAAATCACCAGGAGATGGTGAAGTGAAGGGAAGGACACTTAGTGCCAGATAGCTTTGGAACAGAGGTTTCCTTCTTCCAGGACACTAATTCATTTAAAATCCAAACAGGCAAGTGCTTTTTAGGAGAATACATGGATGGAAACACAGTGCTATCATTTCCTGACTCCTTGTAAGCTACCACTGGTGAGTGGATAATGTCATGTCATCCAAGGATGCCAGGGTAAACCCAATCACTTTCTTTATTCTGGGGCTTCATCCAGGCCTGGGCAAAATGTTAGAAAGCACATTTTAGGCATACACAAATCAGAAATCTGTATTTTAAAGTTTGGGGGTTTTTTTGTTTCTATGTGGCAGGTTTATTTTCAGCTGTTATTCTGTGAGCAGCACAGTAACCTGTCCTGCGTGCTCACCTTTAGGCATATTTGGACTTTCTGAAGAAGGTTGTACTGCTTGTGTCTGTCATCACTTGTTGGTGCAACTTTTTAATTAAAAACTGACAAGACCAAGAAGACTGACTGTGCAGTTGTCAGTGATTGATTTACAAGAAGTTTTTTGAAAGATCTCTTTATGAGTGGAGGTTCTTTGTTATTCAACCCAAAGAGGAGCACGCAGACCACGGATGTGTTTTTGGAATCTGAGAAGGCATTTGTCATGACTGAGTGAGAGTATTCATTTGAAGTTCTTAGGAAATTTGGCACGATAGGTCCCATTTTAAATCAATCCATTTTCTCAGCCTGGGGGGCACAAAGTGAGACACAGAGGAGAAATCTGACATCATCCAGTTGTCTGACAAATCAGATGACTGTTAGAGTTGTTCTAACAAAACATTGGGATGGGCAAATGATTCACCACACTATCCAGGGAATGATCAGTGTGGACTCTCTGGAATGTGAAGTCAGCCAGTGGTATATTTAAAAGACTGATATGTTACTCACCTCTATCTGTAACTGCTTATATTTGTCTTAATTTCTTAGGTTGCAGTCCTGCAATGGTGCTAAGTAGCAAAGCTGAATTGTGTCGTGATGTCTTTGAGTTTGAAATAAATTTTCAGACGTAAAATTATAACTGGTAGAGTAACAGGCAGATGCAGCATGCAAAGTTTCTAAGAAGGCTACTGTCAGGAACAACTTAGCAAAAGAAAGGAAATCTTAATGGTTTTGCAGAATTTTGGTACTTAGAACCACGTTCTCTTTATCTCTGCTTTCTATAACTGTTGCTGCAGCTTGATAGAGGCCACGGTCACTGCCACCTCACGACATTCAGCTCTGTGCTGTGTGAGTGTTGGCAAGCTGAGTTTAGTGCTGGGATTTGCCAAGTTTCCCAGCTAGGCTTAGATTAGGAGCCAGAAGGTTTGAGGTCAGCATTTCATATGAGGCTAGTTTTGGGGTCTGTGAAGATCCTAGTCTGGAACATTATGTGTGAGCTTGCTACTAATCAAAATTTTAAGTAAGAGTAGCTACCTGCGTGCTTTTTCTGAGAGAGGAAGCTACACTGGCACTCATACAGAGCTTTGCAGTCTCTCCCAGAAGAAGCAGAGAATGCAGACACCTTTAGAGAACAATTTCAAGAAAAATAGGGAAAAAGAAACACACCACACTGGCCCCCCCACCACGACAAAGCTGCAGAGCTCCAGGTGAATTAATTAGCAAAGGACCAGCTGGACAACCTTATTGCAAGTATTGCAGGCAGAGGCTCTCAGTGTTCCAGGATGGTTGTGTACTTGCAAAGTGCTCAAGGCTGCAGCACAAACAAACAGCATAAACCCCTCTGCAAGCTCCTTTGATCTTGTGTATGAATTAGGATTCAGTCAGCAGATTTATGAGAGCAGCCAGTGCTGTACAAACCAGCAGGGCTGAAAATTGCACAAGAACCCAGCACAGAGAGGAATACTGAAGAACCCACTGGGCCACTGTTGTGACAAAGTCCTTGCTCTTGCACAGGACTCTTACAAAGCTCTTTCTGATCCCCGAGGCTGTAATACCCTCCTGTGTGAACAGAACTAGGGGTACAGTGGGACTGCCAATCTCCTAACACATGTGCTCTATTTATGTGCCACCACAGCCCTCCATCTCCTCCAGCTAAGATCCCCGTCTCTTTCCATGCTCCAGAACATCTCGTGATTGTTACATGAAGACTGACAGCAGGCAAAAGCAGTTCGGATTGCACTCTGCTGCCCCGCCGACTCCCGAGCATGAACTGAAATGGGGCAGTGTTAACAGAGCAGTTTTGTTTCATTTAACATGAGGACTGATTTTAAGAAAGTGTCATTTTAAACCCCTTCCTCTTTTCTAAAATCTGTTTTAGGCTTTCTGATTGCACAATTCCCCTGAAGCAGTGAGTAGTGCACACATAAAGAATGACCAACATGTAGTTCAAAAAGAAAAAGGAGCAAGAAAGGGATCTGTACCAGCAACTACTGGAGTTAATCCAAGAGAAGGTCCTAAAGCATTTCCTGGAGAATCCTCAGAGGACTGAAATGGAGCTCATTGCCCTGGAACGAGCCCTGACACAGGCGTTGCAGGGAGGAATGTCATGGATTAACTTCCTTTGTGATTGGCTCTGCTGACTGCAGCCCGGAGCGCTGCCCTTTGGAGAGGATGCACATTCAGGGGTGAATGCAGGGCCACCCCACAGCACACAGTGTGCAGTCCCACCGCCAGAAGGTGGATGAGAACAAAGGCATTACTTACGTTCTTAAGCTGTGGTGTGTGCTTTGCAGATCCCTAGCACTTTTCCAGTGGAGATCCTGATTTGTATCCAATGAACTTCCAGTCTGCTTGCTTTGTTACTTACCTACCTCATTGCCGAAAGGTCGGTTCACCAGGGGCTTGCTATTCAAGAAACAACGTGATACCTCTGTTTTTGCATTTATTTTCTGTTATTGCTTATCACAAAGTCAACTTTTTCTGATGCCACTCAGCTGCCAAATTTCGTTGGAATACCACCTATTGAAAGCATAATATCCTTCCATGCTGTTAACTCCAAGTGTGAATAAATGCAAACACGTATTCTTGTTACATGACATTCCTTCCCTCCAACTACTTTCTGGTCTCTAAATGGGAGCATAATGCCTCCCTGATCCTGCTTCCCTGACCACACGAGGCAGCTTGCCAGTGTATCCTCTTTGGCTTACACATGTCCAGAGGATCTCTTGACCTCCTGATCCCCACAGTCCTTCATCAACTTTCTCGTACACTCACAAATGTGCAAAAGCCATCAGACACTTAGCACAAAAAACTCACAATGCTAAGAACCATCAGCTTTTACACAGGCATTGCTACTGAGTTCAGCTATTCTGGAGAATATTCATAGCCCTCTGCAAACCCATAGATCAGAATTAGACCGCTGTTTTCTTCCGTACAGCCAACATGATGAAAGGTTTTAGAGAGCAGAGAAGCATCAAGGAAGATGTTTTTTTCTATGAAGCACCAAACTGACACATGTCAAAATCCACTCAGAGTAACTGTTCTCACTGGTGATGTCCTTGCATGAAGAGCATGAAAGGAATTTAGGTTTGCATAAATTACTTCTGCACCAAAGCAGGAACCTGTGACTTGGGGCATGTGATTTAATTTTGTGTGGTCATCTTAATTTTTACGTTATTATACACAATCAAAGCATTAATGTGTCAGCTGGTACAGACACCTGAGAAAGCCCATTTGTCAGAAGGGACCTTTTCTAAACTGTTTGAAATGCAATGCAGCTAATAAACCCCTTTGCATTGCTGTGTCATATTAAGTGATACAGCAGCATCATAAAATCATAAATGCCTGTGGCACAGCAACCTCCACAGATGAACAGTCATTGCAAAACTGGATCTGGAGAGAAGCTCTGTGTGTGAGTCTGCTGCTGATGCAGACAGGAGTGGAACCTCTGGCAGCAGAGGTTGGTGGCCCCAGGATGGCATCTGTTCCCTGCTGCACCCACCACTGCACCCAAAGTGCTGCTGCACTGAGCAGAGCTGTGACAGGTAAATGTTCTGCTGATGTACTCACTCAGTTTCCTCATCATCATCACCATCATCATCACCCAGGAAGAAGCAGGGACCTTGATTTCCAAACCCCCTTTTACTTTGTGGTGGCAATCCCAAGGTATACTGCCAGAGAAACCACCAGGTGCAGAACGAAGGGGCACAGCATCACAAGAGGGGCTGTCTTCCCAAAATACCACACCATCCCATCAGACAAGGTCAGCAAGGAGGGTACTATAAATCAGCATGTCTTGGTGTATTTAAATGCCACATAGTGTGAAGATGTTTTGGCAAACGAAGTAACAAAAGACAATATCTATGTGTGAACTCACAGCTGTCACAGAAAATAACACAATATTAGCTCTGCAGAGGGGATCTCTGCCTTATGTGCTGCCAGAGGGGACTGTGAGCCAGCTCAGCAGCTCTCCTGCAAATCATCCTCCCATTAGAAAGAGCTGTGTGAATGCAGAGGCAGCATACATCAGAACACAGCCCATGGACACGGCTCAGGAGCCTTTTGGCTGAGGTCCAGCCTCGAGTCAGCTGAGCATCTGCGGGAATGCTGGGCTCCTCACTGCAGGCATTGTCTTCGGGCTGACAGCAGCACAGCTGTGAGAAAGCACACCGAGGAGCCTTGGCAGAACTCCCCACTCAGTGCAAAATATCTGTGTAACATGCTATGTTTGCAGTAACTCTAGGAGCTATTGTTAAAACCCTATAAATGTGATGGTGTTCTCCCACTGCCTGAGGCTCACAGAGCCACCAGCTTATCAGATGAATGCAAGAGACTGGATCACACTCTAGAAATTTTTCATGTTTTCCCAGTATAGGCTATCTTATTAATAAAAAAAAAAAAAGGGGGGGGGAGCGAGAGAGAGACAAATTAAAGGAAATTCCTGAATAAAGGCAAAAAATTTGTACCATATATGGCTAGGAATATTTGAGGAAGATGTCCTGATTATATTAAAAAAAAGAAAAAAAAAAACAAGAATATTATAGCTAAACAGAAGATTTTTGCCAATTTGTTCTGACAAACACTTTTGGCATGTCTCATCTGATGGTGTCCAGTACTCCTCAGGCACTAAAAAGAACTGATGTAGAGACAATTAAAATAAATGGAATCTGTTTTGTGACCCCATTGGGAATGGGAATTTAAGTGCCAGAAAGCTATCAGCATTTTATGCTTATGCACTTCCTAGGGGTCTTTTTGTCTCTTAGATTTGAAGATAACACCCCTTGGCTAGATCACAGAACTCCAGAAAGGCAGGCAGGAAAACATTTATAAATATGAAGTGAAGGAAATGGATAGATCCAGTAGACTAAAAGCATGACAAGCATGTGCATGAATAAAGATTATAAAATTACTGCATGGCCAGAATCAGAGATGTTGTGGGGTGTTTTTTCTGTAGTTGACCCCTAAAATACAAGGGGTGATATCCCAGTGGGATTTATGCCATTGACTTCAAGACAGCTAGGATTTTACCTCATGTAATGAGCTATGAAACCAAGCCAAAAGAATCCCAAGTGTTCCTTGAACTCTGATGAACTGGAAATCCAGTTTCAAACTGCAGAGCCCATGTTCAGCTCTGTATGTAACAGATGCAAAGCAGAGGCTATCATCTTCAGAAATACATCTGCAGAGGAGCTAGTCCCACAGACAATTTTGTGAAAAAAGAAAAGCAAACCCCCAAAAAATCTGTTTTTCATGTTGGCCTAGCTACTACAGCTGTGTTTCAGTCAGTGTGGCTCTCCAGTCCAGGATTTTTACCCCACTTTCTCTTGAAGGAAAGCATTTGAAACATTAAAAGCTATTGCTAAAATTTTGCCTCTTAATGTCCCAAACTAAACAGGTGGATTATTACTAACAAAACGGAAAATATTATTTATGACTCTATTTAGAAGATAACCAAGTTCATTATCATTTTATGGCATATGGTAGTTATTTATGGCATATGGGAGTTCCCCATAGAAAATTTTCCCATATCCAAGTCCCTGTTCAACACAAGAAAGATTCCTCTGTTGGTGATTCTGTAACACAGAAGAACTTGGGGTTTAAAGATCACATTTACAATATGCCATGTGTGGTTTTATCTGCCAGGGTAGTAGCTCATTGTACAGAAGAAAGGGCTGCATTGCCTCATTGGCAATAAACAATAAATTATTGACAGAACGAGGATGTGCCCAGTGGCTGCAAATTCCCTTCTAGAGGGAACCTGGAAGGAACTTAGTTTCTGGAGGCAAATCCCCAAGTGCGATAGTTAATAGCTGTTTTCACTGTCCTCTCCCTGTCCTATCATGGATGTGTCCTCTCATGGCCACATTCGTTGGATATTGATCTCGGTGGACTTTGAACTCAAAGAGCTGAGAGTGGCACAATGACACTCTGCCATGAAGAAAGGAGAAAAATATGCTGCAATTGGAAACTAATATCAGATTTGGGGGCTTGCCTTGCTCTATTTCCTTCCCCTGCCTCCTGTACAGGGGAGTTTTTGTGTCTCCCCTCAGCAGACATTAGCAGCATGGAGAGTATCTGCCTTAGAGCATCCGATGTGTGGAAAAATAAGCCAGAGCTGGCCCTGAGGGTGGATGAGGTGATGTAAGGTGGCTGCCCACTGCACAGACTTTTCCATCTTTCTAAGTGACTAACTGCAGAACTGACAGCACAAGGAACAGTCTGAAATCTGGGATGCATCCTGGCTGCATTCCTTACTGAGAATGTTGGGAAATGCAGGCAGCCAGGGAGAAGATTTGCAGAAGGCTCCTCACTTGGTTTGCCGACTGAAGTCAGGAAACCTTGTCATAGTCAGGCCTCAACAGCAACATCCTGAAAACACTGAACAATAACATCTCCATCATATTCACAACATATTCTAAGACAGCTATGCACACTGTTGGCCATTAGGAGCATGAGATTATGAATATCCTTTCCCACATATACAAGAGCAGAGACAGCAACCTCCACCTAAATGGCAGTCCAGTAAGTTTTTAGCAGCTGGATGTTTCTGTTTAGCCTTTCTCTTTATTTTATTGAAATCACAGTGGTAAAAAAGCTCAGTGAAATTTATATTCTGTATTATACAGCTTGACAAAGTATTTTGCAAGCAGGAAAATACAAGTGAGATTTTAATGGAAGCAAAAAGCTGTATCCTGGATACAATATGGTCCATTTACCTGTATCAAGGAGAAATGTCACATTGCAATGTGTGTGTGTGTGTTACCGTGAGATAACACATGCCTTCTGGGAATTAGGAAACACTTTGCCTTGCTTGAGCCTTCAGCAGAACGGCAGGAATTATCTCATGGTAATAAGTAACCCAAAATGTCTAATTCTTGCAAGAAAATGGCAAGGAGAAAACAGTTACTTCATTGTTATGAAAAATCATGTTCCTTCCCACTGACAAAAAAGTTAGTGATTGAAGATGCCTTGGGAATGTATGTGAACTATCTATATGCCTCTATCTAATGAATCTATGGGCCTGCAGTTCATTATGCATACAGATATAAACAATATGTAGGGATGGACACCATTTTCAGAGGTACATTTCAAAAAAAAACTTTATTCCTATACTTAATAAATTATGCATATATGTTGAACTTTGTAGCTATTTAACATGTTACTCTTTAATTTGAATTTGGAATTGCTTTCAACATGTGGCACTATTACACCTTTTAAAACGCTCTAAATGCTAATGTTATG
Source organism: Toxostoma redivivum (assembly GCA_013397375.1). NCBI lineage: Eukaryota > Metazoa > Chordata > Aves > Passeriformes > Mimidae > Toxostoma > Toxostoma redivivum. Next base: position 50,256 of record VXBI01001505.1, read on the forward strand.
GGATGAAAATGGAGCTTTTAATACAAGGATTTTTGTTCAGGCTCCTAAGACATTTTTAGAAACATCTAACTATCTTTAATATTGAAAATAACTAAATGTGCATATTTAAAAATATTATTTTTATAGCAATTAGTTTTTAATAGACTTTCAGAGAGAAGCAGCTGCAATCCAGAGAAGAATACCTTTTGCCTCCAAAATTTATTGTTTTATAGATATTGAAGCTTCTCTTGATTAGAGCTAACTGCAAGATTATGACACATTATAAAACATTTCTCTGCATACTTAACTTTTGAGATTACTGCAGACTTGCCTGAAATCTGCCACAGACAGGCAGGCACATGGCTGTCTCATTATTTTCATCATCTCTGTGCAAATTCTACCACTCTCAGCCTTGGGTTCTTTAGGAATTTGCCAGAAGCCAAAAAAAAAAAAAAAGAAAAGAAAAGAAAAGAAAAAAGTAAGGGAGGATGTTAATATTTGACTTTTGGATTAGAAGGGGTTTATGTTAATTATTGATATGTGTCCTTTAATGTATATGACATGTTCCTTGAGACTGATGAGATAGCTACAGAATATTAACAACCTTTCCCTAGACTAACGTTAAGCAAAATATTAACAACAAAAATTGCATTCCTTTAGCCTTATTATTGGGAAGAGATCAAAGAACAAATTTGTAGCTCCATAAACACAGGCCTCAAGACACATTCCTATTACCAAGGTGAGGGAGTCAGCCCCATTTGTTCATTTGCAGAATCTACTATTCAGTGCTCATTATTATTTGATACATGACCAACACCAACATATTGCAGCCAATGGCTCATTCATGAACTATGCATTAGGACAACTGCTTAGACCAGCTGCCTAAAGCTTGGCCTGGTTTGCTAGATGGCACAGTTTCTGATCCCTGTCAGTGCAGGTCTCCAATGCACAGGAAGATTTCAGCATGGTTAATTCATGCAGTTTATGAGCTAGGTGACCACTTCCACAAGTATTTCCAAAACGTTCTTGCCACCTAGATATGTTTGTGAGGGAAATTCTGTTATCAACATTGTCAGAGGAAGCAAAACTGCATATTTATTGAATTCAAGACCCAAAAATATGACAAAAAGGAGAGAAGCATGAATTAACATGTAAAACATGCGGTTCTACATAAAGAAATTAGCCAGGGTAACATACTGCATGCGAGAAGATTAATTTGGGGGGGGTCTCTTCCAACTGCAGACTTTCTAGATAGACTAATTTATTCTTTCCATGCTTCTGTTGCCATTAGTATGAATGGCATAAGATTCCCCAAGAATCCCAAGACAGATGGCTAAAATCAGATTTTGTAGCTGCACTGAGCAGCTCGGAAGGGAGGAAGACTGGTAAGACCCGTAAAATACAGATGGAGAAAGGAAAAGGAGTTTACTTTCTTCTCCCAAAAGCAACAGCTGTCTCCTTTCCTCTGAGAAGCAGCAGTCCCAGCCTTCTCTCCTGTGTCTCACAGGCTGCTGGGAAAAGAGGGGGAAAAGTTTGACGTAGTGGCACAGTCAAGATGCAGGGAAATGAAAAGCAAGGGTGAAGAGAAGAATGGAATGGGATAGGGAAGGCTTGGAGAGCTACTGCTAGGTGATAGTGTCAGCAGCTGTGCCATCAGGAGGCAGGGCTCAGGTACTCAGGCTGGGACAATCCATGCTGGCTGTGCCACCCCTGGAAGCCTGTCAACCTCCCAGGGATGCCAGCTGCTGAGGGCCTGCTCCAAAGCTTCCCAGCTGCAGGGGATATGAGGACTGTAACGAGAAAGATGCTCAGGTGCCATGGTAAAACAGGTTTTATAAGTAACAGATATAGAAATATCACAGAATCATAGAATGTTTTGGGTTGGAAGGGACTTTAAAGATCATCTCATTCCAACCTCCCTACTGTGGACAGGGACACCTTCCTTCCACTAGACCAGGTTGTTCAGAGCACTGACCTTGCCCCATGACCGTCACAGTCAAGAATTTCTTCCTAATATCTCATCTAAACATATTCTCTGTCAGTTTGAAGCCATTCCACCTTGTCCTATCACTACACATCCTTGTGAAAAGTCCCTCTTCAACTTTCTTGCAGCCCCCTTTAGGTAATGGAAGGTGTTCTAAGGTGTCCTCAGAGCCTTCTCTTCTCCAGGTGAACAGCCTCAATTCCTAGCCTGTCTTTTTGTCTTGTCATGGAATTCCCATTTTCATTGATGGCATTGGTTTAGATTAAGTGTCCCAATCTGTACATTTCTGTAGCCATTCATTAGTGGTTTTCTTACTGCTGTCATAATAAATTACTCTACAGTGAATATGAGATTGTTAAATATTAGTTAATTTTGTTGGAACATCCTCCCTAAAAGGGACAATATTTTATTGGCTTTGTCTCTTGATATTCCATTCTCACCCTGCTATTTACTATGCTCATTTATTGCTTAATTTGAATTTTAGTCTGCTCTGCCATTTGTCCTCCACATCTCAGCATCCTATGTACTGGTAATAATAATAACCAAGATCCATATTCTGAGCTTATTAAGGGAAGAATAAATTTGAAACTTCTGTGTAGGCCTCACCAGAGGTCTAGCGAACTTACAAGCACCATGATCTTTACACTGAAATTGCACATACATGCACTGCTTTTGGTGCAGATCATGTTGTAACATCAAGGCTTTTGCATGAAGCCTTAAATTCACTAACCTCATGATTTCTTTCAGAGTACTGAAACAAACGAGTCTTACAACGAGTAAGTAGCACTTGTAATTAGTAACACAATTACAACGAGAGTGGAATCTATCACCATGCACTATTTTGATATAATTACTAAGCACTAACATTTGCTTTGGCCTACCAGATGAGTCACTGTCTGCATTAATGACGGTGGGGACCAGCTTGTCTGCTGGTATATACTAGGATAGCCCCAGCAGGGTCACCAGAGAGAAGCTGGGGATTATGGCCCTGGCAGCTCCACCACGAACCTCACTGGAAGTCAGATCCAGTCTCTAGTGCATTTTCTCTAGGAGATAAATAAAATTAATAACTAACTAGGAATGAAAATGAGGGAAAGAAAGAATACTCGCACCAATGTGTGGTTCCCTTTCAGCGATTCAAGTTTACTGTACATGCTACATCAAAACAAATCCTTGCAATTACATTTTTCTTGGGGGAAGGGAGGTGGTTTTTTTTCTGAACTCCTACACCCTGGTTAAAAGCTTAAAGCAGGCTGAGTTGTGCAAGGCTGTGTTGAGACTGATTAGACAGGAAAGCGCGCTGTGACACTCCCATCCGTGTGAAAGGAGAATGAAGCAGCTCCTGCAGCCCGTCCTTGCCGGAGCTTGATCTTCCTCCCACTTGTTCATGTCAGCAGTCCTGATGCAGGAGCAGGAGGTGCATCCAGTTCTTACTCAGCAACAACTGCTATGGAAATCAGAGGGAAGGGTGTGGGCTCAGCTGTTTTTTATCCATTAGGATTTGAACTACTGCAAGTTCTTTTCTAGTAAAAACTCAATAAAAAACTGACCAGAAAACCTTAGGATTTGTTCCGGTGGATTTCTATACATGTCTTCAGGGTAAATAGTGGCAATACAGGAGCAGTGCCAAAAGTAAGGCTTGAGACACAAATCTAAGCTAAAGAAAAAAAAACCATACACATATATATATATATTTATATTTAGTTTTGCACAGGAAATAAACCTTTTCATTGTCAAAGATGGACTTGCAAACCATACTGGAAAGTGTTCTGGGACCCCAGTGAGATCTTCTGTCCCATACTTCATTGCAACCACATCAGACCCATGTAAAAAATGAAACTGTTCTCTTAAGCAAGCCATTAGCTTACTAAACTTGTTCTCAGATATTTGTCCTGGTTTAGGACTTAGATTTTTAGTACTCCAAAAAGATGTTGGACTTCAGTGTTTCAGCTAAATGCCCTTAATCCATTTTACATCACTATCAACAGCACTGTGTAGCTGTTATGAATATCCCAGAGTACAGTCTGGCATTTTCTTCCATCCCTGTAAGTGCTGGCACCATCACAGAGCATTTTCACTAACTTTAAACTAAGCTGATGAGTTACAGAGGGGAACAACTTTCCCTGTAGCAGCAGAGGGCCAGATAGGAATAACTGGCCATGATTAACCCCTAACAGATTTGAACAGTGACCTAGATACCAGAAGCAGCACAGCACCTAACAACATGAAATAGAAACAAAATCCATAACCTTTATTAAATATAGTGTTGCATTTCATCCCACTGCAGAGACGTCATTATCATGCTGTGGGCAAAGATGAAAATAGCACGCCTGATACTATGCATTTATATAATGCATAATAATGCTTAGCAGACATACAGCATTGTTCATTCTCAAAACACAATAATTTAAACCTCAATAAAACTGGGGTAGAGCAGTGCGTTTCTTCTTTTTATTTTTTTAATCATTATTTTCTCCATAAAACTTATTAAGTGCATCACATCAAGGAGCAATAGATCTATGGCCAAATTCCGATCAAATTACTTTGGTGAAACTACTAATTATCTTTGAAGTCAAAGGAAAACATCCAGCAATATGACCAAAATCAGAATCTGGATCCTATTTGTACATGCCGTAAAGCTGAATTGTTATTGGATAGCTTGGTACATCTAAAAATAACCCCTTTGGTTTATTTTTATCTCATTTTGGAAATCAGGTTCACATTGTTTCTTACTTCTCTGGCTTACTTAAAAAGTAGAATCTGACAACGTGCTTCTTTTCTTGTTTGCTGTGTTCTCCTATCTGTTTCCAAGTACCCTCCTTCCCCAGCTGGGAAAGCAAGATGATGTGTTTTTGCAAGGGAATGGTTCTGGTGGCAGACTAAGGCCCTGTACAGTCAGTTATCCCACCTCAGGAGTAGCCAGGTAATTCAGAGCAAGGTCCCCTTCCCTCTCCCTGCACCTGCGTTTGGAGTGCTGGTTTTGTGCAGAGATTTAGTCAATTCAAAGTGAACCCTGCTGCCTATCATACTGATGTGGTTGTTTTACACCCTCTTGGGATCTTTAAAGGAGCCTTCTAGAATCCGTCCTCTTTTAAATCCATGGCTGAAGCTATTGCAGTCAAGGTTACTGCCATCTCTGGCTGTTACAGCAGGCCCAGATGTCCTTCCTTTGCTCCTGATAACCTCAGAGAAGGTGGGATGGATTTCAGCCTAGCCTTCAGTCCACTGTAAGACATGGTCAGGATGACTCATGGCAGTCAGCACTGTTGGCCATTTTGTTCCACACGCAAATTCTGGGAAGGATAAAATTTACTTTTTCTTGCGGAAGTAATGAATTCATTTGAACAGGCCATTGTGGTTGAACTGTTAAAAAGTTCAGGAATGCCTGTGTCAGTTCTTTCCTTCCAACATTTTATTCTATCCTGTCATTTTGTCAATTAAGGCTATTCTGCCAGTTCAGTGCAGTCAGCAGAAAACAAAACAAGGCGACTGCTTTTTTTTTTTTGGGGTGGGGGGGTGGTGATGGTGAAGGAGGAGCTAGAGGAGAGATGGAAAAAAAAGTACCACACAACTCAAGTAATTTTTAAGCCTCTAAAGTGGTAGAGTGACTCAATAAAAAAATGAAACCAAGTACACTCAACAAGGTATTTTAACCAAATAAGGAACTGCAAAAATAAGTCCTAAATAAGTAAAAAAATACTCACACAGAGAGACATACACAGACATGCTTAAATGCTGCAGTCAGGAGTTCAGCTCAAATCTTTCTTTCCTTGGTCACCTTAAAATGGGCAGAGGAAAGACTTCAAACTGACCCCATGCTCCCTGAGGATTACATAGAGTCTTTACCACAGAGACCTTCCTTTAACAGAATCATTTATTGGATCAACACATAACAAATCCTGCAATTGTTCCTGGATCAAAAGCTGTTCTTTCTTGGATCAGAATATGCAAGACTGCTGCAGGATAGCTCTGCACCTTTCTGCATCAAGGAGTGCTTTTTGCGCTACTGTAGAAAACATCTTTGGAAAAATTAGATCGTGCCAAGGATAGCAGCTCCATTTCGCACAGAGTTTCTGTTTCCACAGAAACCACACCACTGAAGTCTGCAGAGGGCAGATGTGGAGTGAGAACATCTGTGACCACTTAGGTTAATTGCCTTTCCCAACTCTTCCCCCACTTCTGGTCTCTGGTGGCCCTCTGAAGATCAATGGCAGATCACCAGGCGTCTTGCTGCAGGCTTTCTGCCATCCTGCCCCATCTCCTGGGGTTATCTAAAGCTGGTTTTAAAACTGTATCCAGAAGGTCCCTGAGGACTACTTCTAGCGGGTCTGCTGTCTCCTTTGTCCCTGGCTTTCTCTCTGCTCCTGGACAGACCATTTAGACCCTCTGCTCCGCAGATCTACAGCTTAGCAACAGCTCAGGAAGCTGCCCAGCTCAAATGTAGAGATGCATTATCTTTTATGTGATAGTTCAGATACAACTATGATAGGAATTGTGAAGCTTTAAATAGTTATTTTACTCTTTAACATGCTTTCATAACAAATAAATATTTTCAGATAAAAGGAATACCAAGATATTGCATATTCATTACAGGTACTTCCAACATACTACATTGTTTTCATTATTACTCTCTGATAGTCTATTCTAAGAATGTTAATGTTTCTCAAAAAATGAATAGCAAAAAAATATTGTAGTGCTGATGCATGAAAATGATTCAAGCCTTACCTCCTCTGCCAAGACTCTAATCTAAATTCAAGCTACAAAAAAAAAAAAAAAGAGAGGAAAGGAAGAAAATGAATCTTTTTTTAAAAGTAAGTTTGAAACCATTACTAAAAGCCACAACAGTCAAAAAATGCTGCAGTAAAAGAAAACAAGGGGTGAAATTCACAGAGTTGCCATTGCCCCAGGTTTCATTGTGGTTCTACCTCAGTGCTACAGTTGCTTGCTAGTTTCCTTTTGAAACTCTTCAGATGTGGGAAGAAGTTGGCTGTATGGCTGAAGAGACTGGGGGCATCAAAAGAAAGATGAGATATCAAAGCTGAAGGAAACAATCAAAACTAGCTATTTTTAGCTATGATTATTAAGAGACAGTGCAGAGATCGTTAACATAGTGGGACCAGTTTACAAGACCCCTCTGCTTTTTTAGGCCATCAGTGACATGCTCAGGGACAGAGCAACTGCCCTTACAAGATTCTTCAGACCACTGGCAACCCACATGCTTAAGAGCTAATTCTCTCTTCCCTGGAGTAGATTTTCTGATGTCATTTTAGAGTCCTTGGAGATGTACAAGAAATCTCTGCAACTGTAAAGTTGTACTGTAATTTTATTATCCTTCTCCCAGATGTCCAGGCTAATCAGTGACAAATGCTGCTTTTATTTACCATTTTCGTATGAAGTTCTTATATGGATATTCTTAGGGCAGTTCTTTGTAACGGCATTGAAACAATAAAAATCTTCAGTTACCCAGAAAAAGCAAAGACAGAAACTTAACTACTAAATTTCAGTACAACTGACCTTGAGACAAATTTTGCCCTATTAAATGTATTTAAACATTTTGGGGAGGTTTTTTGCACATACATGATAAGAATATTCCCAAGAGGTATGGCCTGCTATTAAAAAAACCCCTTCATTTGTTTGCAGGTTTAAAGCATTAGGGCAAATTATAAGTTACTTAACTTTCCACTAAGACTGTACTTCCTAATGATTCTTACAGCAAAATCAGAGTCTTGATTGTAACTATTAACATATTTACAAAGTCTACATATATTCAGAGTACATGTCATTTTTCCAGTGTCCCCCATGAAAGTAAACAATCCACGGAGCCCTGTACCTGTAGTTTGTAATGACCTCAGGACTCCTTAATGCTATTGAAGCCTTATTGCATGGAGCTGGAGGTATTTTACTCTTTCATATTTCCCAGGTCTTTCATTTAGTTTTCCACACTACAGTAGATGCCCTCGTGCAATGAAAGGCAATAAAGAGCATGACTTTGCTCTGTTTTATTCACATCTCAGTGGCCACCTGTTTCCATATTATTTCTGAACTTTTCATCCTTTTGCTGTTGAGAACTGAATTTGAAAATTGTGGGATAAGGTTTCATCCAAGTCAGTGCCTGAAATCACTACTACAGTAGTGGATGGGATTTGGGTCCTGGTAAGGTGGTGGAATATCCATGTTTTCAGTGCTGAAAACTAAATATACACAAAATATACACTGTTCTTACTGGGTTTATTGCTACTTGAAGCAGCAATAACTTTTGGCATGTTTTAGTTGCGGGTCTCAGACAGTTTGAAGCTTTCTCCTTCCAGGCCATTTTTGTGCTCAGCCCACTGCCTTTCTTCTGCTTTGCCTCTTTGGAGAGTGACTGAGTTGTGACAGGATCATCTCTGTGGTCACCTTCTCTTCCATGCAGCTCTTCAGTCATTGTCCCTGCATTTCCCACCCAGGGGAAACGTGAAGCCTGTAGTAATAACACAACAAAATTAAACAGTGCTATTAATGACTGACCTTGGTAACATGAAAGAAGATGATAACAGTAAAAACCACAGCCAAAACAACTGCGAAGCAGATCTTCAGATAACAAGAATTATTACCTTGTTACATTTTTAATTTCTGATTAAATTTTCCTACTAAATACTGACCAAAAGTTATTCAAGTCTCTCTAAGCTTTGCCTTAGTTAATGGTGCCATTAAATACATTTAGAAGACATTGGAGCTTATACTTCTTTCTTCTCTGACCACATGTGCATACACAAATCCACACCAGGATGGGTTTGCCTCAGTGGGAGTTTTGACCAAGTAAGGATTGTAGTCAGGCCCCACAAAGAGCCCTAGACAGTCTTGTTCTTACTTGGGATAAAAGTGAGTGCATTTTGATGAGCTAAGCAACTAAACTGGGTTAATATCCAGTTTGTCAACAAACTTGTTTTGGCATGCCGGCTAGACCATGGCTGCTTACCTTGAATAAACCCAATCTTGGATTATTTCATTCCCAGTAAAATGAAGGACCCTAAAATTTCCTTTACAGTTGGTAGTTTCAGCTATGCAAGGAGAGAGCTAGGAATTCACAGAAGCCCTTGTCAGGGTTTGGAAGGCTTTGGTCCAAGGATGAGCTGGGAACCTCTGTCATTTCCAGACTGACAAATCATGCATGCTCAGAGCAACAGGATGCTGAATGTGCAAAGAGTGAGTCTAGTTACACTGCTCCTACAACATGGGGAAGTTCTCTGCCTGTGCCTGCATCAGCTGTTTTCCCAAATATGTGGAAAACTCCATTGTGGGCTGATCAGTGCTGAGGAGCTGAGGGTACCTCTTGAATTACACCAGAATTAAATATACCTACTAGTGTGTTTACCTATGCATACAGATGCATATAATGTGTTATAAATAACACAAGTAATACATAATACTTACTATAAATTATAAATAATACAATTAATGTATAACAGTCAGAGCTCTTTCATGAGCACATAAGAGCTTCCTGAAGATACATACACAACTCATGAAGTGTCTTCCGAAGTGTTTTCCTAAGGAAGGTTTTCCAGAACAAGGATTGTGTTTACAGAATTTATAAAGATGTTTACAGTCTCAGATACACAAATCTGTCAAAATTTTGCAATGGAAAGTCAGACCCTTTTTGCTTCTGGTGCAGGGGAAGTTGGGGGGGTTTCTTGCATTTTTTGCAGATTATTTTTAGAATTTGGTGAAGGGTTTGGCTGGTTTTCCAGCAAAAGCTGCAGTTGTGTAAACACTAGTAACTTCTCAAAGACAAAAATGTGTGTATGGTTCTAATTTTAAGCACATGAGGTCACTGGTTAAGTGTTCAAGGACCGTAAGCTGGTCAGACATGAGCACAGGGATGTGCTGCACAGTCTTGTTGATCCCATTTCAGCTTCAAGTGGGTAAAGGAGGCTGGCTGGCTGGGGTGCACAAATAACCGGTTTGATTTACACAGACGCTCTGATGCTGACACGGGGTTTTACAAATCTCCAGAGAATCCACGAACTGCAGATTTGAAACTATGCAAAAGGCAGAAGGGCTGTCCCACTGCCCATCCTCAGGCTCCTAGTGAGAGCCAGGAGAGCCAAGGAGAGCCAGCTGCTGGCAACCCGCTAGCCAACATCAGCGGCCCGAGCAGCCCATGGGCTCTGTCCCACAGCCCACACGCGGGGAGCATGGGGCTTCCCAGGCCACCGAGTGGCCGAGCCCCGCTGGCTTCCTCCGAGGCCTCTCCACACTCCCGGTGTCCCGACGGGCCCTGGCCCCGGGCGCTGCGACACGCCCTGCCCTCGGCGGAGCATCGCACCGGGCCCGCAGGAGCACAGGCTGTCCCGAGCTGGAACGGACCCACAAGGACCATCGAGTCCCACTCGGGGCCCTGCACAGGACAGTCCTAAGAATCACATCGTGTGCCTGAAAGCTTCCTAAAGCTTTTTGAACTCTCTCAGGCTGATGCTGTGCCCACTTCTCTGGGGAGCCCTTTCCAGAGCCCAAGCACCTCTGGGTGACGAACCGTTTCCTGATATCTAACCTAAACCTCCCCTGACTGAGCTCCAGGCCGTTCTCTCGGGTCCTGTCACTGGTCACCACAGAGACGAGATCCAGTCCTATCTCTTATTGACTATGAGGTCCCACATCATTTCAGCCCCGGGCTCAGGGCGCGCTCCCGCCCGGCCTCCGCCCGGGCTGGGCCCGTGACGGATCCGCGGCCACAGTGGCGCTGGCGCCACAGCAGC
>VXBI01001505.1:61183-176512 GCA_013397375.1 Toxostoma redivivum
GGGCCGCGGTCGTGCCGAGCGCCGGGCCGGCACCGCCGTCTGCCCCCGCCCCAGGCTCCTCCATGCGGCGCTGCCGGGGCGGGTCCGGCCCGCCGCGCTCCACGTCGCCCCAGCCCGCCCGCGGCCCCGGGCCTCCCGCGGGGAGTTCTCCCGCAGCCCCTTCCCGCGCTCTTGGGCCGAGCCGGGCCGGGCTGGGCTGGGCTGTCCTTATATGTCCTCGGCTGTCGGCGCACACGGGCTGCTGGCTGCGGCCCCCGCCGGCGAGAGGCCTGCAGCCCCTGCGGGCGGCAGCCGGGGTGCCCCGCCTTAGGGCGGCCCCCACACTCGGCACCTCTACGCCTGCCTTGGGATATCCACTTGTGGGCTGTCTGACCGGCTGGCACTTGGCCTTGCCTCACCTTTAGGGTTTCGGCGGTACTTGCTCTTTGTTCGGTTTGCACTTCCAAGACGGTCCCTGGTGTTGTTGTATTCCTTCCTCTGCTTTGCTTTGTGTTGCCTCTAAGAGAGGCTGTGGTCGTGTCCTTGGCTCTTCCCGAGTTCATTGTATCTTCCTTTGTGTTCTGTTTAAATATCTTTGCGGTGTCCTCTGCTCCGCCCGGACTCGATAGAGTGGGGGGTGGTGTTCTCTGCTGTGGTGGTCTTCCATAGAAAATAACCAGTCTTGGCTATAATAGACGGTGTACCTGAGGAATGTTGGACCATGTCTGGTCCTGTCCATCAGTGGTGATTATTTACATTAGGTGGTAGTGTGGGAGGTATGAAATCTTCCTCTTGGGTGAGGGGACCAGTGTTAAAAGCAGTATTGTTTGCAATGTGTATCCTTAATTGCCTTTGGGAAGGTGGCAGAAGGCGGGGGGAAAGGAGTCATAGGAAATGTAATTAATGGAGTCATACCCACCTTCTGTTTGTGTGGAAAGTGATTGATAAGAAACGAAGGAAGATGGCCTAGTGGGCTGAAATGCATTGAAGATGATGTTTGTTTGTAGCGCATCAATCTATTCCATAGTCGTTCTGGCTAGTAACAGGAGGTGCTAAGGTTTGTTACTCTACATGCCCAAGCAGTAGTGCCTTCTGCATAGGTTACTGACTGATATGAAATGAAAAGTGAATGTAAGAGGATGATTTGGAAGACAAAGGTAACAGAAAGAAGTGATACAGCTAGAGAAGTGAAACCCTAATGTGGTGAATTATTATGAGCTTTTAGTATCAGTCACTCAGTGGAAGTTGAATTGATACAGCAATATCAGACTTATTACTAGTTAAAGCAAATAGTTGTGTTTGTTCTGTCCTTACACTTCATGGACTGATGAGTTCTGTGTTGCTGTAAGAACAAAGCAAGTCCTTGGAATGAAAATATTGATTTAATTAAATGATAAAGTCCAGGTTTATATGATACATGTTACTAACAAGTCTCTATTTCAAATGTATATAGGAATATAGATGAGAGATAGATGACAGGAAAGGATAAGAAATATTTATGTATATATCTGGTAATACAGTCCATAAGACTTGCACAAGACTTGCAATAAGGCAAATGGAAATATTTTCAAATATCATCATCTTTTATGGAATGAAAACTTCAAAGTGTTGGTTGTTAATTTAGAAAATATTATGCTACTTGTGACTGCTCAATTTTGACACCTAGGGAATAGTAAACATTATTTTTTTATGATTGTAATTTCAGAGAGTGCATTGGGCGTATGAAACACCCAGGTTTGTACAGGGTATCAGAATACTCAAAATTCTGCATTTGCTTCTGAGCACCTTGGTGTAAGTCTGAAACCTTATACTAGTGAATATAATCTTGTAGCCAGAGAAGCACCAAAGATCTGTGCAGTTCCCTGATCTGCACAGAGTTACTCCAATGCTGTCATTAGTGGGCATCCACAGGATTTTGGAGCAGGGGCTTTGAGCTCTGCCTGTTGGACAGAGCCTTCAGGAGCCGTCCCTGCTACCCGTGGTGTCTCTTACGTCAGACCTTTGGCTAAAGTGACAAATGTAGGATGGAGGAGGAGTAGGTGGTCCGTTGCTGACTTCCTGATCAGCAGCATTCCTTGATTTAAAATGGATTCTGTGAGGGTGAGGTGAGACTCTTAAATTACTTTTAATGTGCTTCCTTCTGCTAATAAACACTAATGGACTGAAGAGCTGTTAATGCTGGTGGCTCATGACAGACAAAGTCAAGCTAATAAGCTCTGGGTAACCAATGTGGTGAGAAGTTGTAACTAAAGGGAGAAGTGATTGGAAAGAGTGAGGAATTAAGGAGCAGGTTTTGGCCTGGTAAAAAAGTCCATCTTTGTAGTGCATATTACCAGTTCTCCAGTACGGATATGAGCAAAGCTCTCCTGAGCAGCTAATGGTGATCTTCAGGAGAGGCTCTTTTCTTCTGTCTGGTGCATGTGGCCATCTCACAGTGTTGCTCCGTTGTGTAACTCCCAAGGGACAACTGGAGCTCTGTATCCTGGAGAGAGCTGACTGATGCTTCTGATACAGCCCCTACACATTTGTCCAGCTGTGCTCTGCACATAGGGTGAAGTTGTTGCATGAAATCGTGGGGAGCTACCCTGCCACCACCACCCCTTGTGTCTTGGCAGCTGATTTCAGTACTTTGAAATAGAAAACAAATAAAAATTTAATGTGTGCTTTTCTCAGTGAGTGTGCAAGCATTTGTGTTATCATTTGAAAAAATAAATTATAATACTGGATATAGCACCTATCAGAAGAATATACATTCTTTGAGGAATTACAGGAGTTCCTGATGGGATGGGTGAAAAATTTGCTTGTTTCCATAATGCTTTGTGCTTTTTGTCCCACAGTGCCCTTTGAAAATATTTTAGAAGGGATAAGATCAGGCAGTGTATTACTTGATAAAGTCTTATCAGAAAGCTGGAGTGAAAAGAACAGGAACCGGCAGCCAAGGGACAGACAACAGGTGGAAGGAGCCAGGGCCTGGGAAGCATCAGTGTATGTGTAACTGATAGGTCTGCCCTGTGGAGCTTCACACTCTTTTTCTTTTCTTTGCCTTTTTGCTATTCTTGATATCTCCCAGTGCTATGTTTAGCTTCCCTAGCATGTGCACATAAATACTTTTCACTGGAAATGTTATTTCTTGTTCATGAAAACTGTATTTAAGGAAGCAAAGTAGATCATGATTATCAAATACTTATTCTTACTAACACTTTATTGGGAATCTTGGGCAAATTAATGGGTGGAGGCAGTACTGTATTTTCATGTGTATTATTGGCTTTATTTTTTCAAGTGAGAGGCAAGAGCAGCATTCAAAATAATAATTTCCCCGTGTTTTGATTAAGTACATGTAACTATTTGCAGCCTCCTCTTGATACATTTTTCATAGGCTGTGACTGGGAGTGTATCACTACATTCAAACAATTGCACTTGGAGTTAGTTTGGCTGAACTGAGCTTCCCATCTCTGCCATTGCTGGGAGAAGGACAGGAATCAAAAGCTTTGAGCTACAGTATCTCTTCTGTTTTCATTGAGTTGGTATTAATTGAGGAAGGAGGGGCTTTCATGTTTTTCCCTTCATAATGTGTTGCCTTGTATTGTGTCATTAAATTGAGGAATGATTTTCCTGAATTAAGGCAAAAGAGAAGAAATACATAGGTAATCTATTCTTTTAGATGTTTTGGGGGAGCTCTGTGTAAGAAAAGGCTCAGAGATTCAACAGTTGGCTCTATACTGCTTGCTCTATAGTACTTTTAGTAAAGTTAATGAGAATGCTGAAAATAGTTTGCTTTTTCTGACATAAGGACCTCTTAGTCTGGCACAAGAATACATGATTTTTTTCTTCTACAGTAAGTGTAATTTAATCTTTTGAAGGTATTACTATTATCTCTGAAGGTATTGCTGTTTATTTGTGCTGTGGTCTCACCTATCTAGCTAAGTTTTAAGATATTCTTGTGTTTTGTACTTTTCAAATACCTCAGAGTTTAATTCTGGTGGAGCCACCTGACATGTTTACAGTGGAAGAAGGAACAATAAAGACAGGAGTGCTGGATGATAATTCTGGAGAGAGTCGAGAAGGTGTATGGGAATTGTGGCTTGTCTTACCTAGCCAGTGCTGTGTGAGAATTGTCGAGATGTCATGACAGGGGAAGTTCTAAGGAGGATAAACCAGTGACCTGTGATCATGTGATTTGCTTCATTATCATACAAATAACTAAAGCTTTGACACATGCACACCCATTTGTGTGTTAGCTATGGGACGGTGACATCTCGGATGCCAGCTCCAGTGGGTGTGGCTAAGGATGCCTTTCTGACAGGGGAGCCTAGGAGACAGCTGCATTTTAAAGAGGAAAGAAGGTGAATAGGGCAAGAGATAAGAGGATAGAATGGTCAAGTTGGGATGATAATGATTATACCATGTTTAATTTCTTTCTATGTTGGTTTTTTTTTTTCCTTCTGGATTTGCTTTTGCACAATAAGAACACATGGTTTTGATTTGGACAGAGGGGGCGTGGGAGAAAGTATCTGACAAGAATTCCTTCCTTCAGTGCCTTAAGCAGAAGAATGGCCTAATTTCCAAACCTTATGGGTTCAAGAGTACAGCTGTATCTTTCTTATCCACAGGAGATGGACTTGAGCAAAATGAAGAATGCCTGTTTTTTCCTTGCAAGTTTATTTTCCTTGGTCATAAATACACCATTAGGTTCTATGTTTGTTTGAACGGTAAGAAGAGGGTATGTGCTCCTAATGTTATTTTGAAGGTTTGTGTTTCCTCTATACAGACCTTTTATTGTTGTTGTTTTACTTCACATCTGGAGTGAGCTCCTATGTTGTGGGGGGGAAATGTGCTGAGCTAGAGCGCTATGCATGGAGAGAGCAAGGTTCATTTTAAAGTTAACCTTCCATGTGGATCAGAGAGAATAGGTGACATAGGGACAGGTGATACACATATTTAGTTTCATTTTCTTTATGTAGAGAGGAGTATTTTGGTACAAAGCACTGAAAATGGTCATGGTTCAGTGTTCTTTCTGGGCATCACAAATGGGTGTACAGTGTTAAAGTTCAGAAAGAGTTAATGCAGTTTGCTTGTAGTACTTGTTTCATTTCATACTTCAGGGGTTTTGAGGTTCATAGGCAAACATAAAGTTGGATTGTTTGTGGTTGATGTTCTGAAAATTACTTACATGGTCAATGGACTTAAACAGTAAACTAGAACAAGGAGAATATGTTCTAGGAAAACTGACCAGTGGGGTCTTTACTATTGTATGTTTCTGATCCCATGGACTTACTGTTTATACTGAAATATTTAACCTTTTTTATCTCTGCACTTTAAATGTTTCAATCATCAGTAAAGGCAGGATTTTTTCCCCCATGACACCTGATTACATTTGAAAACTAATGTTTCTACTATAAATGTGTTAAGTTTCTACCATCACAATTGTTGTTGCTCAGCAGAGCAATCTCTTCCCAGCTTCTGATTAATATCAATAGTTTAAACTCAGAAAAACTAGTCACTTAATTTTTAAGTGCAGTTACAGTGATTTCTTTAGAATTATATTCTCAATCGGTGATTTGTAGTTGCATCTGTGGAGTTTTTCTTCTTGTTCTCAGAATTTAGATAGACCTGACCTTAATATCTTAGTGATGCTTGAGAGAACTTTAAACAGTGTTCCAGTAAAGCAGAATCATTAAGAAACTATCCTGTAAGAAGGAGATGATTTTACAATTAATGTGGAGCTAGAAAACTGTAGTGCAACTGAAGCCCTAAGACAGGTTTCTTACAGATTGGCCTATTCTCAACTTGAGAATTTAAGCAAACTTTTCATATGTTGCAATATCAGAGAGAAAACATTTTATCGCTTCTTTTTAGATTTTATCTTTTAGTAACTTCAGCCTGTCCTTTATTTTAAAATACATGTTTACAGTCTGTGCTGCCCTCCAGGTTAAACATACTACTTGTAAGCTGCTGCAGACAGTGACAAGTTTCAAATTTAGCTTATTTATGTTGTGGTCATGACACCATCTATTTTGTTGTTGTTGTTGGAAACACAATGCATGCTTTTTGTGGTTGGATTTGTTGTTTTGTTTTTTTAATCTTTCTGGAATTTCAGAATAGGCAAAAAAATTTTGTTAGGATTTCACAATTTTTATTTTTTGGGTCTTGGTTCTTGAATGTTTACTCTGTTCTAAATAGTGGTGAATTAGGAAGAAATGTTTTCCACAGTTGACTGTGAAAACTGCCATGAAAACAGGAAAGTTTCATCGAAACATTCACATTGTTCAGTGTAATGAATATAATGCAACTCAATCTGAGTTTTAATAAGTAGCTCTTTCTCCACATCAGCTACCAAGCCTGATTAATTGTTAGCGTTTCTCTACTTCTTTCACATTGTCAATTAGCTTTTCTTTGGTTCGTTCTCTGTGCTCAGTGCTAAACCGAGCTTTAAATTGGACCACTTGTATTTCATGTAAGAATGAATCATCTTTGTTTTTCTGTGAATAACTTAGTAAAATAGCAAAATCAAAGGCTTGTTGAGATCTCAAGGTCAGTTTGAGACTTCATAGCTGTATGTGATGATTCAGCTTAGATTGTTTTGGTGAGCATCCTGGTGAATCTAAGGTTAAAAATTCCAAGATGCTAAGATGGCCCTTGTTTTTAAAGTACATTTCCCTGTGACTGTTTCAAATTTTATTTCCAATGTAATGACCAAACATTCTGTAACTATTGTGGGAAAATAGTTGAAGGCAAGGGCATTTGAAACCACACTGTGCTTGTCATAATCCTGCTTCTTTTTGACCTGAGGTGGCAGTTTGAAAACAAAGTTTGGTTGGTTGGTTTGTTGGGGGATTTTGTTTTCTTTTTCTTTTGTTTTTTTTTTAACATGAGCATTTTTTTTCAGAGGTTTCTTTTTGTATGCTTTCAAAGAAAGCAGCAACTTCTGCTGAGAGACATATGTTCACAGTTGTAGTAGGGTGCTTGCACAGTTAAATTCAGCTGGGCTACA
Source organism: Toxostoma redivivum (assembly GCA_013397375.1). Lineage (NCBI taxonomy): Eukaryota > Metazoa > Chordata > Aves > Passeriformes > Mimidae > Toxostoma > Toxostoma redivivum. Next base: position 68,154 of record VXBI01001505.1, read on the forward strand.
ATTAACCTTAAAAGCAATGAACCAGACATGCTCACAGAACACTTCCACAGCTTAGTGTCTAATGATTGATCAATAGTTGTATTTGTGTGAAACCCAAAAGCTCAGGTTTATTTGGCATCTCTGTGGAGTGAAAGATCATTGTTATTCTAAAATTCTCCGTCTTATCAGGACAGCTGATGAACTGTCACTTCACATTACTTAAATCCTTGTGGAAAACAGGCAGTCTTGCTGGAATGAATGTGTTTGTGGGTTTTCAACCTCTCCTGCTGTTTGTTTGTATATGGTTAGAGGAAAAAGTAATTTTCCTTTTTTAATCTTGCTGTTCCTATGCTTGTGGGACACCATAGGTATAGGCTGTGATGTCAAAATGAGAAGTGGTCTGCATTCCACTTGTTTGGTTGACATTAATGTACCTTACAATTAAGATGACTTTTGTAAAGAGCCGTTCATGGCTGTTCAAGATTTAAGTGCTCAGTACCAGTGATTTCTGTCCCTTGGTGTGCAAACTATTTCAGTTAGTAATGTTTTATAAAAGTGTATTATTTAGAGACCTAAATATAAAATGCAGCAACACAATGTGTATTGAAGAAAAGGGCTTTTTTTTCCACACTTGGCTTCTTCAAAACCTGGCAGCATCTCAGAGAGGGCTTTTGGTTACAGTAAGCTTTAGCCAGAGTAATTGTTTATATTTCCAAGATATATACCCAATCTAAAAGAGCATTGAGTGGCAACACACTGATATATGTATTCACAGCCATGAGGTAAGGGTTGTTACATGTAATGGAGTTTTACTGAGGTCACAATGAATCAGGTTTGTGACTTCAGACCAGCCTCTGCCTTGTTCACTGTGACCCTGCTGATGTGCTGGGAAGAAGCAGAATAATTGTGCTGGTTTTTCTTTAAACACCTGTAGAAATCACAAAAGTAGCAGAATGTTAATTAAAGCAGAGAATTATGTCCAAATTTAGAATGTGTTTCAAGTGATCAAACATAAGGAGTTTTGTCCAACTGAGTTGCAGAACCATATTTTAAACATACACAGTTGTGTTATGTTGAATAATAAGACAGAACTTTACTTCACCTCTGATGAAAGCACTTGTGTAGTACATTTGTGTATGTAGCTGAACATATAGAGTTGCTGGATAGCCCATGGCAGTCTTTTGCAAGAGCAGATAATGATGATATTACTGGTGACAAAGTCTAATTGCTTCTGTATTGTAAAGTAAAGTAGTGCATGATAACTTTTAGAATCTCAAGCAGTCGCAGAATTAGGCAAGGTTGTTAGAGAGAAGTGATATCTTTCATTAGACAGATGTGGTTGAAGAAAATAGATGAGATTTGGATAGTAGCAGGGCTGGCTGAAAAGGCTCTTGCCTAAGGTGAGACTCGTGGTAAAACCTGTAGTGCCTCTGCTGTGCTTCTGTAGGAGGGCCCTCACCTCACTCACGGTGCAGTAAAACACACACCCCCTTGTAAGCAGAGGCTCAGCCTTAGTCACTGGGGTAGACTACTATTTTAAGCTCTCCTGGTAGATTTCTTCCTAGATTCCTCCCTTCCTCACTGTTGGTTCTTATCTTTTTCATCTTAACCCAATGCTCAAGAAGAAAGTAATAGAGAAATAGAGTAAAACGTTTTTTACTGATCTTCAAACAGCCCTTTTTTTTCAGAAGGGAGAAGGCCATTTATTTATAATCTTAAGGTTGTCACATAGATAATTTCTCTTATTTAGTCCCTCAAAAATTTGACCAGTTTAATTTTAAATCTGGTGCTAGTCTATAACCTGCCATCACATCAGCTTTATCCTTACATACCCTATATCCATCTTTCCAAGATTCCAGTTGACTCTGTTGATTAATTCGCTGGCCATTAAACCCCTGCAATTTGCTATAATCACACATTTCTGGCTCCCCCCGCCCCCTTTGTTTTCTCCCCCATTTTGCTTACTAACGTGCTTTTGTGCTGGAGCTTGGCATACTCATTGCCAGCTTCCTTATGCTTCTCACTCTTTCTGGGACCTTTTCCAGTTTTGCTCATTTAATGACATAAGCAAACCCAATACAAAGCTTAATAAAAGCCATGTAGATGTAGCTCCTGTTTATCCTTCAAGTAATACCCTTCAGTATGAATCCCAAGGAGCATTTTAATGTGGGAAAAATCTGAATTGTAAAGCTAAAGGGAGTGAAAAAAATCTTTGCTGTGGGTGGGCTGGGAAGACCTGTTTCTGTGTTGGGGGCTCTTTCAAATATTAGCAAAAGTTATTGTTACTATTTGAAATATTCATCAGTTAGACCATATTTTCCTAATTCTACCTTTCTTTCCCTCCACCCTGGTAAAGTTACTGGGCTTCCTTCTCTTAGATAAGAGTAGAGAGTAACCAAAGCTTCATGGTGATTACTTAGACAGAACATACAATTTTATAATGTTCTCTTAGAGAGATTTTCTCCATGTGCTCAGATACGTGAGGAATTTAATGGGTGAGAGTTGCAGAGCTGAAGAAGGGGAGGGTAGGGGTATACTGCAGGCCGAGTAGCAGCAGTGTAAATTACTTGTGCTTAAACAGTAAATATCTGAAATTCCTTTTGAGAGTGCATGCTTGGCTTCAGTCATATGTAAGTATCTTTCCACTTCTTAGATGTTTGTCTTCACTTAAAATAAGGAGAGGCATAGTTCAGAAATTCAGAGAATCTCATGTGTTAAGAGGAGCCTTGTTTTTACCATGGAAATTACCTTAGTCTGTGAAATGCTACATTGAGCTCTTACAGCGGATATGGTTGTTTTCCACAAATGGATTACATGTGTAATGTATTTACTCATATCTCGTTCCAGATAATATTATTGATTCAAGGTAATATAATTCTTTAAAGCATTTGGGGTTTTATTTAGTCATTTTTTTTTCCAACAGTAATCTGATTTTCTTCCCCCTGCCATTATAGTAAGGATAGTCTACTGGTGGTTAAAAAAAAAATCAAAGAATATGTCTGTACTTGTTGGAGGACTAAAATAGTACTTTTTCCTCAAGATCAGACCTTTTCCTTAAGATCAGACTCCCAAAGTAATAGCATTTTTAATCGTTCAATACAATGAAATGGATACAGAAAATATTACTAATACTGTTCTGAGTAGTCTTTAGCAGACATACCTATATATAATAGCTTTTCAAATTTGTTTTTCTTAATTTGATATTAAATAAAAAAGACTGGCTGCTTTTTAGACTTCTTTCTTCCAGTGATAGACATAAGATGCACATGAACAAAGAAAATTTATGAAAGCCCTTCACAGTGTTACTCTTGCTCCATCTACTGCAGACTCCAGTGAAATCTTATCCTCAAACCTGGTATGAGCAATGAGGGTTGAACTAATATAGATGCTGGAATTAGTCAGTGGAAGACATAATTATTATCAGAGAATGTATGCCTCCAGCAGTGTTTGTAGTTGGGCTAAGGGAAATCTAATCCCACAGCCTGTGCAAAGTAGACTGATAAAATTGCATTTAAAGGTCCTTTTAAAGAAAGCTTTTCTTGCTCATCCAGTGATTGCAGAAGTATAACACTCAAATAAAAGTCAAGTTTGATGTTTCCTAAATACTACAAGATAATACATTATTACTGCTGCTGCTGTTATTAGATTTTTGTGTGACCTTTTGTAAAACTTTGTATTTTGGTATAGTGTACAAGCTTTTCCCCCTTTACTCGTTAAATTAATTTCCTAGTGGTGTCTAACATTACGTTTCAATAGAATTATTTTCAAATGAGAGGTGTCAAGCCTTTTGGAGTGGTGTAGAAGAGACAAAGTGGACTCCTTTATCCATCTGTTTGTTTTCATTACCTTCACAAAATAATTACTAACCTGAAGAAGCTGAATTAAATACAGCACTTGGGTATTAGATTGGAGTTATGATCAAGTGAAGTGTTAATGGTGCATCAGCCATTTTCCTAATATTGTCTTGATTTAATTGAAGATTAAATTCTGTGAGTGACAGAGAAAAAGAAGAAAGCAGACTGGGGGACTGTCAAGTTTATTGCCTGGTAGAACAGTTATATATTTGAGTTAGGGTAGGAAGCTGACTGGAGGTATACTTTTCTCCAAAACTATGCCTGATTTCAGGTCACCTGTTGGATCATAGGAAGGCAGTAGAGTATGAATAGATTCTTTAACTGTTCAATGAGAAGAGAAAAAATTTTAACACGATAGTTGTCATCCCCAGAGGTTGGGAGCATTCTAGTTAGTTTGGTAAATTAAGGGAAAAAATAGAGCTCCCAGCAAGCCTGTGATAATTCAGGGATTGCAATACTGCATAAAGGGATATGTGATCGTCTCTTCTACCATGCTGTGGCTTTCCTTATCAAGGCAAGGAGCATTTTAACACTGTGGGTGGGAGAAGGATCCTTGGAACATTGATGATGGAAGAGAGAACAAAACATTGCTGGCAGTTCATCCCAAGCCTTGGAAAAATTCAGTTGTGTCCATTTGAAATCTGCTTAGGGATGACTTTCCTTGAAGGTTTGGGGACAAATTCCCAGTTTCCAGTAGGGAGGTTAGTATAATCCCTGTCACCTGTGACATTGCCCTTAGGTCCCCATGACTTTCTCTGCTTTTATGACTTTCCCTTCCTTGAGACTGAATCAAATTAATTCCTGTTTTAATACGAGATAGCATCTGATTCGTTAAGGCACTTCAGCTGAGGATTTCCATGCCTGCTGCTCTAGTATTATGCAAATTGTTTTCATGTCCAGCTCGGGACAGAATCAAGAGTTGCCCCTGCTAATGGTGGGCTGGAGGCTGCTGTTGCTGCTACTGGTTATTTGATGTGTCTCACCATCTAGATAAAGAAGTCTAAAATGCCCAGTCTTTAGAGCTTGCAGGCTGGGCTGCTGTGTAAAGCCCATAGCTGGGGATCTGGGGTTCCTCACCCACAGATTGTCAAGGACTCTAGAGAAGGTCATACAGCTTTCTTATTGTTGGATTGGCTGCTTATTTTAATGCCTGTATTCATTTTGAATACATACTAGATGTGTTCAAACCTCTAATCACAGATTATCTGGCTTGTCTTATTAAGATTTACCTATATATATATATGTACATTATTTCTTCCACGTTTTCCTAACTTGTTATTTTAATGGTCTGGGTAAATGTATCTGCATTTATTTTAATATTTATTTTAAATATTTTGAATATTTTCTTTGCATCCTGTGATTTTTCTCTTTTACTTCCTTAGCCAAGTTATGTTATGTGGTCTGTTAAATTTGTTTTGTTCATTCTTCTTTTTGTGCTTGGTTTTTACATCTGTTACACTCTCGTGTAATTTCTGTCCATGGTTTGAATTCAGCACATTGATATCTATCTGCTGTATATGTGTGGTTGTCAGTATTCATTATCTACTGTATCTTCCAGTTTAAAACAGCTAAAGAATGTATTCTTTTTTTCTAGCTATATTATATACTTTGCAAAATCTTTGAAGAATATTGCTGCTGTTTGCTTTTTTTCCATGTATCAATTTAGCTTCCTAGTTGCATGTATTTCTGGAGTGCTACATTGCAGTAGTTTGTGATCATGAATAATTGAAGCCCAAAGGTTAAAACAGGGTGGTTGCACAAGTTTAGGAACGAGGGACTCTGTGGATATTGTAGTCTGAGCTCTGTGAAAAAAGCACTCTTTGATCGTAAGATAGGAGCTGGTCCAGGGGCCAGATGCTGTTTTGGGCAGCTTAAAGTTGAGCATAAATCTGTGCAAGGCTGGGAATATATTTGCTAAGTTGAAATGTGGTGTAGCATTATCCAGATAAAGGTAAATAATTACTACCGCCCAACTGAGGGCATTTTATTTGATCTGTTAATTAACACTTATGTGAAAAAAAAGTTAGAGAGCACTCAGCAGAAGACTCTCTTCATTTTGCTGTTTTGAGTTCAGTGTCCCAGCCAGTTGACTTGGATACATTGTCATAATCTTGCTCTGCTGTAAAGCATAGTTGGTCTTCTGAAAGCATAAATTAAGTTTAGTGGCGTCCTTATAAATTTATCTGCATCTCCCACCATTAGGTCATGGCTCTGCTAGCCTGTTCTCAGGAGACAAAACTCTTGTAACTGAATGTTGCTTGAGTGCAGACTTGTTGGTAGAAATGTCCATGCCAGTTAAAGTGCTTACTCCTCTTAGGAAGGTGTTCTGGTTTTCCTGTGTGAAAGTATGTGTTATTCTTCAGAGTCAACCTTATGAATGAATCTTATGCTTATTAAAGAAAAAAAAAAAAAGTCTGCAGAATGCTGGGTCTGATGAGATTCTGGCTTAAATATGAAAACCATATGTCCTGGACAGATGAGGTCCATTAGGCCCTGTGCAGCTCAGTCTTACGAGGCAAGACTTGTTACTGACACCAGAAGTCCTTGGCTGCAGAGCGGTGGACCAGCACATATTATCAAGCCTTGAAGGTGGAGAAACTAAGCTGATATGCTCTAGTGCAAGAGGCCATGGAAGAGCTCTTCAGATCAGGAAGGATTCCCTGCCCTCCCTTGAAGGCTCTGTGGAAGGGCTTGAGGTAGGCCTTGTTAATCTGCTTTGTAGATCCATGCTTTCTATTCCCCTCTTCAGTCCAGACGACAAGTTAATTTTGAGAATTACTTCTAGTTACATTTATTTTGTATGTACTGTATTGTATGCAGGGAATTGTTAAGGTGAGTCTCTGTACTCTTCCCTAAATAGGAGCATGTCAAAAGAATATGGGAAAATCATGCTGAACATTGGGTAATAGTGTTTGAAACAGAGCTTGATGCAATCCTCAAACATTGCAGAGTCCTGTGTTACTCAAGACAATTTCTTTTCTAGGACATGTGTACCTCAATTAGTATGTACTGCTATCAGGTTGGATATTTTAATTGGTCATCTCATCACTTTTTGGAAGCTGGCTTAACTTCAGAAAGTTAATAAGACCTTGAGGTAAAATAGTCTTCAGAATGAGATGGTGATCTGTCTTGATAAATTCGTCATTGGATCCACTGGATGAATCTGGTAATGGGGATATAAAGACTTTAGAAATACTGTCCAACTTGCTGGAGGAAGAACTTTCTCTTTTGCATACCAAAGTGTTGTAGTGCTTTGTCCACTCATGGCATTTTTAAAGGGGAGCTTCTTAAGCTCATGTTGTGTGCTATTCTGAGGTTAAACAACATGAGTAAGCAAGCCTGTTTACTTGTTTGTGGGATTGTTTTTGTTGGTTTGGGACTTTTTGTGTTTTGGGGGATTTTAGTTGTGTTGGTTTTGGTTCTTTTCTGAGTCCTTGTGTGTTTTTACCTTGTTATGGAATAGGAGTAAGTATCTGCTAGCTAAAGTTTCACTACTGGTGTCAATTTGCCTTTGGATTGTCAAGAAAAGTAGTGCGATCAATTTTCTTTTCCATGTTGTTCCTGTCCTGATAATGCAGTTCCACGAGAGCTTAACACAGAGCTGATGTGATCCTGTCTTTCCAGTGCTAGGTATTGCCTTTAGTACTTGTGCCTGTGCTGCTGCTAGGGAGATGTCAGGGGGTGCCTGTGCTCAGGGAGCTGAAGGTGACTCTGGCAGCAGAGTTCAAGGGTCTGTCTGGCTTGGCTGCCTGTGCTCCCCCAGCAGTAGTGGGGTTATCGGTGTGTGTGGGCATGGGAGCAAAGTGTTGGATCAGCTTCAGCAGCCATCTGCCACATGGGGACTCATCCAGAGCTGTTGTAGGTATGCAGTGGATAAGGAAAAAAATGCCCTTTTCATAAACTTCGAGAGGAAGAATGAGTTGCAGTTCAGAGCCTGGTCCCAGTTAGCTGCTGTATCCTTTCCTTCTGTAGGAGAACCTCAGCTGGTCCAGAAAAATGGTTGTTTGATCCTGAGTGTCAGACATGCTTCACACTCTAATCTGGTTGCTCTTTTGTGAGTAAACCTTGTCTCCCTCCTGCTGCTGTTTTCTTGTCTGGAGGCAAGCCTCAGGTTTCAGGATAGCAATCTCTAGACTGTAGAAGCAGCCCTTTCCCCTCGGTTTTGAAGTTTGATATTAAAGCATTTTCTACTTCTTAGGCCCTGCAAATGGTTGAGAAGCTCCATGTGCTTGACATGATCCTGAACTGTAAGTTGTTTCAGGCCTCCCTTCTTCTGCCTTTCATCAGGCCGATTTTAAAAAGGACCTGGCTGCGTCTTTTATAAGTGCAATAAAAACTCCTGCCAATTTCCTTTGCCAGAAGTTTTGCTTTCTGGGTGTGTTCCTGTTCTTGTTGGGTTGGTTCAACTAACAATCAACATTTGCATTTAGTTTTCTTTTTGTTTCACAAGGGATTTTTGAGCAAACTGGTTGCTGTGGCATTCAGAATCAGTAGTGCCCTGCAGCTGCCTGTGCCTCCAAGTGCTGGCAGGGTGTCCTGGGAGAGATGGGAATGCTCACTGGGAGCTCTGTGCTGGCAGGTTTGAAGATCTCATGAAATAAGTCAAAAAAGACTGGCAAGGTTAAACTGTTCACCTCCTGAGGAAAGAGCAATGGCTGGCAAGAAATGTTGGAAGAACTCTTGTCTGTGAAGGGCTGCATTTAGATGTGTACAGGAGGCTGCAGGAATAGTCTGGTTCCTTCCTTCACTCTCCCATGAGCGCTTTCCTTCAAAAAAAATATTTTGTGTTAGGTTTCATGGATGAGGGACACTTGACATTTCATTTTGACAAAATGGGAAATGTTTTACTCTTTCGCTTAATAGGGCTGACGGTAGTTTCTAGTACTGTACCAAATGACAAAAATGAGTAAACAAGAGGATTTTAGAAATACTTTCCTTTTTTTCCCCTCTTGTTGGTTCCACCTGTGGTTTACTGCATCAGCTTTTAGCTGGCTTGTCTCAATTTTCATGAGGCTACAGGGAGGGTTCAGTTTTGTCATAGCAATTAATGGAGATGATATGGGCTGGCTGTCCTGAATTAGCCTTGGAAAATCTTATTTGTGTATTTGGGATGAGTCAGGAAGGAAAGTGCCAGGTTGAAATAACTGTGCCAATTCTGAGTGAAATGGAACAAAGGCAGGAAGGTCCTGTTCTGCAGCACCTGCACGCCTGGCCAGGCTGAGGGCTTCAGGCCCAGGGAGAGGAGGAAACATGTTAGCTAAGGTTACATTTCATGCTATGGTGGTATTTGTTTTTCTGAAATGCTTTGGCTGTCATCTTGGGGGTGGACCAGCAAATTTTTAAGGTTTTTTTTATCCATCAGATGAAAAGGATCTGTAATTCCATGTGATAATGAACTCCACCCTTTCATATGACGTTACTGCAGTGTTTTAAAAAAAGGGAATGAGCATACTGTATCATGCACAGGATTAATACAGGTTGGTGTAACCATATGAAAATTAGAATTATTCTAAAGATCCTTTAGCATGAACTTCTGAAGTTCCTATTAGCTGTGTCTAGTTCTGAACTGGTAGATCATGGGATGTTTTCTTTCCTAGATTGCGTCAAGCACAGAGCTGTAAACATTGCATCCTGTGTAGCTTGAGATGAGAAAACCAATTCTTTCTCAAAGTTGGCAAACTTATTTCTGTATGTCTCGCATAGATCCACATATGTTTAGCACTTAAACGAAAAAAAAACCCCATAAAAACAGCAAAACTTCGATGGGGCTTAGATCCCATAGTAAAGTGCACAGATTAAGATTTACTCAGTGCTCAGCATAAGTTTACCTGTCACCTGTGTATGTCTATTTTTAGAGAGGGAACACTGTTTGTCTATTGCCATTAGGGGACTTTACTTCACCTTGTAGTAGAATGTTTTCCTATTACCATTGAAGTTGTCTTTGTGAGATACATAATATTACAACTGCGAAGAAAAGGGAAATTATGTGAAAATAAAATGAGGAAATGATTTTGTTTAGTATCTCTCTTGGTGCTGTATAGTTTGGACTTTTTAAAGAAGTTTTATAAAATGCTTTTCAGAGTTGCAGTGTCAGTTAATTAAGTGCTTGTGTATGCTTTACTCAGGCCAGCTTTATTCAAACTGTTTTAACTTTCAGCTGATAGATTCAAGGTATTCTAAAAGATCATGTCTGGAGCTTTTACACATTATGTAAGTGATCTAAAGAGAAGGATGCACATGCAACTGTTCGATTGTTTTCTTGCACTTTTGGAAAGTGTGTATAAGCAGGCACAGGAGATGACTACATTCTACATTTTGTCACAGTTTTGTCTGATTCTTTTCTTTGTCAGCCATGCACTAATCTTGGTATCTGATTTAAAAAATCTTAACTACTTCTCTCCTCACTCTGTTGTTGTTGCTTTGGTTTTTCTGAGCTTAGTCCTGCATATTATCCCCTCTTTCAGTGGGGAAGGTTGGTTGCTTTGCATTTTGGTGTTTTTTTTAATAGCAGAGTTTCTATTCACATTCACAGTCTAGTATGCATTTAATTGCTGTTAAGAAATCATTGAAAAAAATCATGTATACGTACATTCAGTCCTTTAAATTGCCCCTTCCAAAGCACTTCTTCACATGTCTGAGAGGAAAAATTAGGTAGTGCTCTATTAGAGCAGAGGTGCTTTAGGAATTGTAGTATGATGTGATAGATAAGTGTGGCAGGAGTAAGGTGTGGTTTTGTGAAGATGTGAGGCTTACCTGGAAGAGGAGAGAATCCCCTTCTTCTGCCCTTAACTGGGGATCAGGTACTATAATTATGTGCAGTTTGCATCATACCTGTACCACCTGAATATTCTTGACACCTGATGCAGAACAAGCTCATCTGAACGTCTCTGATGGTTTCTACTTTGAGGTTTACCAAGAGCTTTCAAAAAATCGGCCTCTTTCAGTTTAGTTTGATTGTTGCTTTAGCAAAAATCTTGCTTGAGGTGGCTTGCCAGAAGCTCCTAGGTCCTAAGGAATAGTGACCGATAGCAGCTTGATGTCTGTGACAGTATTTCCTATCTCTGTCCCCTTTCTTTTCCCGGCGTGGTATTTTAAGAAGCATCTAATTTTATGTGTTTATTTCTAGAGACTTTATTTTATACTGACATAAACTGAGTATATCAGGAGTCATATTTATGGTGTACTAGTAAAGGAATGTTTCCCACTACGTTATACATATATAAAGAGCAAAGCTGTTGCAGATCAGAGCTATTTAGAAGATGGTCTTCTCAACCCTTCAGATTCCCTCTGTCTGGGCTAAGTATTTTGAAAAATATTTGCATATTTGCAAAATATGACAGCTGTTACAAATGGCCATGTGTATGGCACATGCTTGGAAATGGTAGGACTTATGAATATAAAAATTGGCTGCAAGTTACTTACGTCCAGGACAGGATAGAAAATACTGTAAGAGAAAAGTGTGGTGATTTGCATTTTCTAGAACTGCATGTGCAGACTTAGCTTCCATGGCTGACTCTACCAAGGAATTTGCTTTGTGATAAATCAAGATGGGGAAAATTCAGGACTAAGAGGTTTGTTTAAGCAAGTGAGGTGTGTTTGTAGGCAGATTGACGTGTGGAAATTACCCTCTTACTATGAAGGACTATAGAGGCCTTCAGTATTGTTTGATTGAGAAAGGCTGTGTGGATTGGTGACTGGATGGGTTTGGGGGAATTTTTAGGACTAAGCTGTAGCAGCAGTTAATATAGGTGATGTTGTAAGTTTGATTACAGTGTATAATCCCTGAGAGTGGGCTAGTACATGGCTAAAGGGTGCTGAGTATGTAAAGTAGTGAAACCCACACGTTGTACCTACTTGTTTGGGTTAGTTCTTCTGCACTTTCTTAAAGTTGATGTGTCTGGCCATCGGGTCATCTTGCTTTGGCAAAGTTACCTTGGGTAAACAAAGAAAATGATAGCTTTGAGAAGCAATAGGTCAGGTTAACTTTCTTGTGGTCTTACTGCCCTTGGCTTTCTGTAACAGCCCTGGTGGAACATGTCAGAAACAGACCTAGTATAGAGCACTAAGTGTTAATCAAGCTCTCTTCTGTTGCAATTAAAAATTGAATGCTAGAAATACTTTTTTGAGGTTCCTGAAAAGGTGGATTTATTTTTGCACGAGATATTTTCTTATCTTAAAATACTTGACTAATGTGCAAAATACCTAAATGCTCTAATAAACTGTTTCAGCTCAAACTTGTTACTGCTTCACCCTATTCTTGTTTAAAATCACATTTTATATTAAGAAACATTAATTTTATGTGTTTATTTCTAGAGACATAATTTTACACTGATATAAATTGAATATATTGAGTCATGTTTATGATGTACAAGTAAGGTAGTGTTTCCCACGACATTATTTTTTTATATATATATACATATATATATGTATAAAAAAATCAGTGTATCTCGTGAAATAACAGAATCTCTTATTAAAATCCTGTGTGGGAAATGCAGCTTGTTGGCCAGTATTGTTTTTGGATGACAGTGAACTTCAAGAAGAGTGTTGGTTTTTCCAGCCCCCTGAAAAATTTCTCAGAATTTAGAGATGGTTCTACTGAAATGGCATTTTAAATAGCCACATAGTAGCTGATGCATAATGAATGAATGTATTGTAATGGACCAGAAGGATCTGAAAACTATGTAGCCTGGCCTTCTAGACAGTGTGGATGTTGCATACTTCTGTGGAATTCAGCTTAAGTATTCTTTGGAAATAATCTCTGAGATACTGTTATTTGACCTTAATTTTTATTTTTTTTCTGACTTCTTAATCTTTTGTTTCAATTTCACTGAGTGTTGATTTCTAGAACTTGATAAGTTTCTCCTTCAAATTCCTCTTTACCTTCCAACAATGGCAAGCTGTTTATGTGCAGAAAAGAGGCCTATTGCAAGAATAATTTGAATTTCATTCAGTGTTGTTCAAATTCAGAAATTGTATGTATTTATTTATGTGTGTCTCACAAACTAGGAAATTTGACCTTCTTTATGCATGATTTCTGTCATCCTTGGGAATAGCTGGAGAGAATGGTTGGTTGACTCTGAAGAGAATCTGTTTGAGAAGGAATAATTAGGAACAATCCAGAGTGGCTTAGTTTTTCTGTCACAAAAAGACCAAAATCCAGAATCATCATGACCATGAACCTTGTTTGAACCTTGTTACTTTTTTTTTCCTCTTCAGGTTTGGTATTGTTATATTGTAATTTTGACTAAATAATGCTTTCCCTGTTCAATCTGCGTTAAAATGCTCTATCCTGCGTAGGCATCTTCCTCTTTGCCCATGGGTTGAGTCTATCCAACTGCTTTTTGAAGTGATCCCTTCAGGTATCTGCTGGGAGTAGGCTAGTCATGTGAAGCATATGAAATTGGCAACTGATATTAGAATTGTTAATGCTACTAGTGGGCACTGTATTTCTGGTAGCGGAGATCTAATTCGGTGAGTAAAGAGGCTCAAAGACTTCTAAAACTTGTTTGTGTAGCACAGTGTTGTAGCCCTGGACGATGTTCTATGTACAGCTGAAGTATTCATTGTTAGCACCATACAAATACTGATTTTGCAGGGTGTATTTTTAGGGGAGACTTTTCTTTGGGCTGTGCTTTATCACATGTAGGACTGGTGTCCAATGCTGAAGGAATGTTTCAAAGCCTTTTTTGCCTGGAGCTGCCCTTCTGATCTTCTCTTTCAAAGTCCACAGAAAAGATTTTAATGATGTGCTTCTAAAGAATAAATACTATTACTAGCGTGTTATTTCACAGCTGAATAAATTTGTCTGATACACAGAATCTAAACATGCCTGGCTTGCTTGGTTCTCCAGTAATTTGGAAAACAGTTTAGCAGTGGGAGTACAGTAGTGTTTTGCAGAAGGACTCATGCAATGAAAAGACAAACAAAATTATATTTAGGGCTGTTCTCTTGGCTATAGTGAATAATTAATAATGCTGGAGGTGATGTAAGCAGGGTTGTGCTACATTTGGGAAGAACATTCTGGTTGTGGTATACTCCTTGTTTTTTCCGGTTGTGTTGCAGCTGTTTGCTACTTTACCCAATTCCACTACTGCTTATGTCCTGAAATAATCTTGCCTGGTTCAGTGGGACTGCCTGTAAGTCTGAGTCTTTACAGAAGGGGATTGACTTCAGTCTCCAGCAAATGCACACTGAAGCTGGAAGTACTGCTTTAAATTCTGGTTGTATGTGAAAGTAATTCCATAAAGAATGACGGATGAGATCAGCACAGCCCAGCATTAGGTTGGGTATTGGGAGAAGCAGTGAAACTTCAGCTGCCCTCAGACTCTGCTTTCAGCTTAAGGTCAAGGATCTAGGAACAGGTTCGTTAGTGCTCCGTACAATGATAGCCACTTTTTAATTGAGGCAATCAGTAATGGGAAAATATTCAGGTGTCTGTTGATGTTTTATGCTTAGCTGGGAGTAAGCATGCCTTTCTGCTACAAATCTAAAAACTGCTCTGGGAAGACACTCTTTCTAACCTCCAGTATTTGCCAGTCTTCAAAGTCTGTAACTTAAAAGATTAGAAGCTAAATTTTACCTGTTAAACATTTGTACCCATCTGCCACTCTTAGAAAGTATTTGAAATACTGAAACACTTAACACTCCTTTTGACATTTTTCTTTACTTTGGTTTTTCCTTGGAGCAGTTCCAAGCCCCATCTGTAACTTGCCCCTTATATACTTGGAAGTTAGAGTACAGAAGCACTGCAGATTTCAGTGACTAACATTTAATGTGGGATGATGTGTTGGCATGCATTAAAAATAACTTCCTTTTAGTTCTTCAGACTTTTGAGATTTAAAATATTTTATGCAATCTCATGGAGTTTTAAAGAATAGCTATTTTAAAATAAAGATGTAGATAGTTTGCTACTTGAATAAGAACTAAAAGATGCAAACATGTTTGGGGAACAAAACTTACTTGAAAAAAAATTATAATGTCATTTGACTGAAGAAAGTTAACAAAAAATTAGGGTGAAACCTTGTTTCCCAATATGCCAAGGTATATTTTGTACAGTGTATTTTTAAAATACTAACTTATATTATGATTAGACAAATTTATCTGGAACATAGTGTTATACTGTGTGGTTTCGCATGCTTACAAAAGTCTGTAATGGTTTGTAGATTACTGCCTAGATATCTAGTTTGCTTTTGGAGCTGGTAAAATCTTTCTGCAGACCTTTTCATGAGACGTATCAAACTCTGCTCAAAGGCAGCATTTTCTCCTTAGCCTGCCATCCAGTTATCAGTTATATTGTGAAAACTAATTAAATTACTCCCCTTTACATCTTTTTATGCTTGTGGTCTGTTCTTTTGCAGTTGTCTAAAATCCCAGTAACTAAATTCCCAACTATTTTGTCTTGCAGCACACCTCTGTGGATGGATACACTGAACCACACATCCAGCCTATCAAGTCAAGTAGCAGACAAAACATTCCCCGATGTAGGAACTCCATCACATCCACAAATGAAGAGCATCCTCACATTGGAAATTATCGCTTACTGAAAACAATAGGAAAAGGAAATTTTGCCAAAGTGAAGCTGGCAAGGCATGTGCTTACTGGAAGAGAGGTAAGCCTTGGAAAAAAAAAAAAAAAAGGCTGACAGTCTGATTTGTTTTCTTTGCCTATCTTTTTAATAAGTATTTCTGCTAGAGGCTGTTTCAGGATATAGAAGTTATCTGACATGCCTGAGTTTTCACTTAGCCACCCACCTTGCCCTCTTTTTAAAATGTAGCTTCTTGGTGAAAGGATCAAAATGTTTGTTGCGCATCAAATGGTGTTTTGGGGCTGGGAAGGTATCTGTTCATCCCCAAGCATTTCTAAAACTGAATAGAAGTGTACTGATAGGCAGATTTCATTTATATTGGTGATCTGTTAATAGATAAATCTTGTGTTTGGAGGGCCTGGACAGGATAACAGTGGCTGAGATAACATTGTTCAGTCCAAATGCAGACAGAAGTATAAAACTGATTCCTTGGTGGCAAAGTCCCAAGCTCCTGCTGGTAAATCTTAGTAGGATAGAGAATTTTACTTGATGAAATGTATAGAAGTAGACACATACGCATATTTTAGAGGTGCATCTATGCTCTTGCTTGCAGAGCTGCAATATATTTTTGTTCAAACCTTCTTCTGAGTTTAGTAATTCATAGTTATTTTTTTTCCCAAGGTTGCTGTGAAAATAATAGATAAAACCCAACTAAATCCTACTAGCCTACAAAAGGTAAGAATAGACCATAACATCTGAAATTCTGTAAACAGTTGAACCATGATCCTTTATTTACTTGACAAAAATGCTTGATCCCCTTATCTTGCTAAACAACATTTTTGTGTGTGACCTTGGGAGAGTGTGGTCTCTGTGCTATAATGTGCACATACATTTGTCTAAGGGCAGTGACTCCATGTGGTTCCTATCTTAGCTTTGTTGTTTTGCTCTTCCTTCCTCCTCTAGCTTTCCTCTTTGCCAACAGTAACATTTCTTTCCGATTAGGTATACAAACAGTTTGTCTACATGCTAAACCAAGTTTTAATGCTGTAAAGGATGGTATTTTTCTTGGATTTTTCCTTTAATGTAGTAATTGTTTCTTGTGGACTTAGAGTATCAACTTCTATTGCTTTAATGGGTTTTTCTACATTTATCTTTATACTCTTTCAGCTTTAATAAAATATTTGCTGAACTCAGGGGACCTGTGGCAATTACTTTTTGTGCACAGAATTGACAAAATGTGTGAATATAATCAAAACAGTGTTGTTTATGCCTGCAGATAGAAATTCAGAAGTCTTTCATAGTATTGTGATAAGGGTTTTATCAAGACCCTGGGGATTTTTGTTTGGTTTGGATTTTTACTGTTTAACTCTGAGTATGTTTTGTGGTGGCTGAAGCACAGAAATTTTTATTGTCCTACTGGAGGATGCCCATTATAAAAATTTGGGGTATTTTTTGTTTATAAATACTAGACTGCTGCTGTCTTGAGATGCAGAAATAAGAGAAAGAGACATTGGTGTTCTTTTATCTCTGGCTGCTGTTACAATTTATTTTATTGTGTAACTTTGGTTATGGGGAGGTATAAACAGCTTTGCTTTAATTTCTTTTCTTTCTTTTCTTTCTTTTTTACTTTATTTGCTTTAATGTCTCCTTTGTATTTGAGTGTGAGTTCTTCTGGATATTTTTTTTATGTCAACCTGCTGTGCAGTCCAGGCAGAAGCTTTGCTGTTAAGTCTTATTCCTATATTAAGCAAATCTCCTTGCTAATATTTGAGCTAGAGAAGGGGGACCCACAGAGGCAGCGTGTGTTAGAGCATATTGTGGAAATCTTGTGCTGCTCATGTAGCTTCTTTCCTCCCTAGCTTGGTGTTCACACTTGAAGAGCTGGGTTTGTCTCATTGTTGAGCAATGAGAAGCTAAAATTATATGTTAAAACTTTCTGGAAAACAAAGCAAGAAAAACTCAGCTTTGGGACAATAGTTTTAATGTTAAGTTGTATTGATACAAAAATACTCTAATAATTCAATAAACCATATCAAGTATAAGTAAGTTTCATAGCATGCAGAAGATGCTGTCACACTGCACAGCTAGTACATAAAATACTCATGCAATAGGACATTGCTGCTGTTATTTGGGGTTTTTGAGTGGGAAGCTGGCAACAAGAGAAACAATGTTGGGCACTGTTAGAAGCAGCCGATAGTAGAACTGAGGCTAGACTTAGATTTTATGATTTAACTGCAATTTCATTCTTCAGTAACTTCTAAATATATTGATCCCATGCATCTTCTGCTCACTCTGAAAAATGGGGTCATTTGTTGGTATCACATTATCATTTATAAAATACTGATTATGGTTTTCAGAAAAAATAATCTTTGTTTTGAAGCTTTATAAGTCTTCAGCTGTGACTGAGTGAATGAATATTGATTGCCTGAAAACTCTTAAGTAAACATGAGCACAATTTCTGCACAATCACTGAAGCAACTGTAAATGCAAAGCAAATAAGGGTGAGAGGGTGGTTCATTAGCATGCTTAAGATAATTTCTGTTAGTATTTTAATGGGTCATTTGTGAATTGTTAGTAAAAGAATAAAAATTCCTGTTCTGTTCTATTAAATCAATCACTCTTTTTTTTTTCTTTTTGCACTGAACTATTACATTTTGTTTGTGATTTCTCCTTGTACTATTTAGTATCACTGCAATGTGAAGTTTTATAATTTTGTCATCAGGCTTATAGTGTACAAAGGGCTGTTAAGTGGTTGAGTTTTTTCCTTCAGGAGGCAGTGCTGGGAATGGGAAGCAGTGATAGTAGTATTGTGTTGATAGGAACAGACACTTATCTAATGAAGGTTTATAGAGGACTCTGGAGTACATTACTGGCACAAAACTACCACTCCTGAGCCTGAACCTGTCTAAATTCTCATGGTTGAGAGGACTGTCTCTAGAGCTTTAAAGCTGAAATTGTATGAAATTCAGCAAAATTGTAGACTTTCAATCACTACTGATTATAATTAATCAAACAAGACAAATTTCTGGTTATTTCGGGTGTGGGGTCATTCACAAAACCAGCCCCTTTCCATTCACCAAAGTATGAAGGATACTGAGTGCAGTTTTGCTACAGTACTTGCTACTGACCTAATTAAGTGAAATGACTCATCATGGCTTCACATGCACCATTCTGTTTTGTAAACAGAAATATTTGAGCACATACTTCACTTGCTGGAAGTGTTATACAAGCTGGGTCTGTAGTTAGTCATGGGTATAAAAGTAAAGAGTGTGCCGTTTCTTCCTAGCTGCTCACCAGTGGTTTTCATGCCCTGTTGTATGCACAGAGTACTTCAGATAGAGTTATTTTAGCTTGTGTCATGGCCTAACATTTGATGGCTTAAGTAAACTGACCTTGTGAATTTTTAATTTTGTTTTCTTGTCCATGCAATGTGATAGCCTTAACTTACATTATATTTCTCACTCCAGGACTTCTACCCCTTTAAATAGAAAACCAATGTTGAACTAAGGGTCCTGCCTTTCTATTTTGTTTTCAGTTGGTTCAGTATATGGTTACCACCATAGTCAGTGAGCATCTGTTTAGAACAGAGCTGGCTTTATTGTTGACTTGCACTCTTTATAGTAACATACTGTTCTGACTTAGCTTTTTCCTCTGTCACTATTGTCATTTGTTCCCAAATATAAGTATTTGGGTTTTGCCATAACACAAATTTGTGTCAAAATAGTTGGTCTATTTTTTGCTTATATGCTACATTGAAAATTCTGTCTTCTACTGGCTTCACCAGGGATGTTTCTGCAACAGCATTCTGTTGTTGTTCTGCAAACTCCTGATGGAGCAGAAGGTGCTTTTTTTCATTAATAGCTTTAATTATGAAATGGTATTTCAGATATGCCCCTCTTAGGGGTCAGCAAGCTTTTTATTCTTTAAATATGTTTGGAGCCTCTAACTTAAGTTCCTTCTGTTGTTGAGAAAAGCAGAACAGAAGTAAAGTAGTGTGGAAGATTTGGAACAATTTCAGTATGTTACCTATTGAAAGCTGTACTTTTTGCCACATCCCTTCTCAATAGCTAGAAAGTAGAGCAGTTTTCAAGCATGTTTTTCAAAGCAAGACAAAGCCTTGGTTAACTGAATGTTTTCAGTTTGATTATAGTATTTATTACATTTTATTATAGTATTATTAGAGTAACTTAAAATAGTAAATCTTAAACATACGTGTCAACCTGACAGCAAGTAGAAATGTTATTAACAGTGTGGCAGATCTTTGCTTTCTGCAGTTTGTGCCTTGGAAAATTAAGCTGGAAGCACAGGAAACAATTTTTCAGGTCTTCTCACTTTTTCCTAACTACAAATTTTAGGAACAGAGTACAGTGCTGCCTGTCTCTTTCCATAAGTGAAGCTTTTAAGGCTATATCACCTTTCCAACAAGGAGATGCTTGTTCAAGAGCTTTTTTTGAATGGAGGCACTTTTTAAGAATGAAGAGTGGCCCCATAAATATGGGGTGGGATGAGGAGAGATAAGTCAGGGAGCACTTAGACCTTCTGAGAGAAAGGACACTGCTGCTCAGGAAAATACAGGTGTGTTTGAATTCTGAAAATGCTATTTTTTGTCAGTAAAATAGATTGAATCCTGCAGCAGCTTGCCTTGTCATCAGAGAAGAACAAATACTGCTATTCTGTCCAGATTTTTATAAATTTAATAAACTTGGCTTTGTAGGAAATAACTGTGGTCTTTTAGCTTAAATACCTCTATATGCAAAGAGGTGTATCCTGAATGTTATTGAGGGGTGTAGTGGCTATAATTTTAAGGTGTATATATTTGTAAATACATGATTATTGACATTGCAGGTGTTAATGACCAGCGTGCTTCTGCATGGGGAAAGCATGGGGGAGGAGAATTTTCTTGAAGCAGTTCTTCATGGAATGCAGAGTTGCAATGTAAAATAATGTCCTTGAATACTGTAAAAGCTTTTATTCAGAAATACTTGTGGAACAAGTAACTTGTCACTGTAAAATCAATTTGAATCTTAAACCAATTAGTAAGCTTCGAAATCTTGTGAGAATATTGAATAGAATAATGCACATCTTGGTTTTTGTTGAATTCCCATGTAGTTTACATTAAATATAAAAATGTGAGGGTTGAAATTATTTTTCTATAGAAGTCTCATATTTTAATCCTTCTTATGAAGGTATGAAGATTCACTGCTGTGAATACCTCTTATACCAGTATTAATAGTCCTAAGTTACGAAATCTTTCCAGTCTTTTGGGAGGAGCTGATTTTCCACATACCTGCTTAGAAGATCTTCTGATGCTGTACTATCCATTGAATTAGATTTGTTAGCTTCTGATTATTTTATATTGATTTAGCTGAGAAATTTATTCTTGTGCAATCAAATTCCAATACTTAGAAAAACAACAAATTCACAAAGAACGTCCTGGTGTGATGTCTTTCCTTAGCAATGACTGATTTTTTGAGGAAAATATATTTGCTGAAGTCAATTCTGGTGCATAATGTTACATACCCAGTTTCCCTCAGAAGGATTGTACTGCTAAGATGTTTCCAAAGTGTCTAAGCATTACACTGAAGAGTGAGCATTTCTTCATTTATTTCAACATCCTACATTAGCCCAGTAAGGGACCAAAGAGTGTGCAGCACAGTAAACAGGGTCTATGCTGTTCAATTAAACAGTGCAAGCCTATCAATATTGCCGGCCTGGAGTACACAGCACCAAACTACACAGGCATTTTTGATTTCTTTCATTTGCCTTCTTTCCTTTGAGCCCTTAGGTTAGTCTTGACTAGTCACCTCTAATTAATAAAGCCCTGAATGGTAGAAATTTAAGAGCAATAACTTCTTGTTTCTGGTTTGTTTTGGTTTGGTTTGGTTTGGGTTTTTTTTAAGTCTGTGTGAAGTATATATGCTAAGGGCTTTAAGTTTGTCCAGTTGTTTAGAATTATGTGATTCAGTGTCATACAGCAGGCTTTCAGCAATGATAAATCTTCAGGACTTGCAGGGGGAGAGAGGGGGCATTACTGCTGCTGGTGACCAGTGTAAAATTTGGTAGTTGTGGGAAAAGCAAACTTGTCTGCCTCACCTCTGTGGAGCAGCAGGACTTGGAGAATGTCAGAATTCCTGGTATCTGATTCCATTTGAACATCTGTGTGTGGCTTTTCTTTAGTGCTTCACCTTGTACTTGCACCTGCAGTTTCGATGTGTTCAGGGTAGTTGCTGACCTTGCCAGTCACCAAAGAAACCAGAGAAAGAGAGTGAATACCTGTGGGGATAATCTGTGGGGGTTGGTCAGTGTGAAACTCCAGAAAGGGCTGTGCAGCTTAGTTTGTCTCTTTGTATAAAGCTTAAAAATTAGTCTGGTTTTGGTAGGTAGTTATTTGTAGTGGTTATATTTATTTAATTCATAAGATGTTTTCTGGAGTTCACTGCACTATATTCATCTACATTTTATGCTAATGCTGCTTTCTGTGGCCTTTTCTGTCTTCCTTTTGACATTTAAAATCGCATATCTTGTGTAATTTTTCTCTAATAAACACATTCTAAGGCAATTGTCCTGCTTCCTTGACAGTTGTTTCGAGAAGTACGAATAATGAAGATTCTGAATCATCCCAATATTGGTAGGAGCCCTGCATTTCTGCAGATTTTATTTCTGTTACACTGTTTACATTTTACTCTTTTTGGCTGTGTTTGAATGTACTGCTGTTAAACTCTTTTTGGAGCTAATAGGACAGTAAGCATCCAGTAAATGCTTGTCTCACCCCCTTTATTGACTCTGCTTGCATCAAGAACTTTGCTTAGAGGAGGTAAACTGCTCAGTCCAGGAAAGCCTTACACAGAGTAGGAGATGTGAGTTCTCCAGTCTATCAAGTACCCCAACCCCCCTCTTCCATTGAAATTATTCTTGAGACTCAAAAGCATGAGTTTCTTAGGTGAGAGTAGCAGAACTCCATTAGTTCAGTCTAGGAAAGACTCCTGCTGACTGATATTTCCAGAAAATTAGAATTACCAAGTATGTAATTTTCCCTTTCTGCTTTAGTTCTTTCACCTACCCCACAGCTTCAGGGCCCTACTTTGTGATGACAATTCTTCTGGCTGAGGAGGGCTGGACAGTCTTGTTCCAGAGACAGTTAATGGTCCTGAATCGGCCAGAGGGCTTGTTGCATACAAGGTATGGATGAGGTGTACAAGTTATTACATGCTAGGCACTCCCTTCTCATCCCTTAAATTGTTTGTTGCTTTTTCAGCATTCATAGCTTCTGCTGTTTTTTGTTCTCTTGGGGGTGGTGGTGGGGGTGTGTTTGTTTTAAATGAGTGGTTATACTGCAATCTGAGGAAAGTCAGACTTAACATTTCTGGTATCCACTTGGTTTTTAGTTGGTCAGAATCTCGGATTTCTGACTGTGAGCAGTTTGCTAGCAGAACAGGGGAGGTTTGTATGATCTTAAGTCTGTGTCAAATTAAACACTAATTTCAGCATGAACTCGTTTGTACAGTGTGCATAAACTTCTGAGAAAATTGTGAATTAATCTGCTTTATTATCAACTGTGATCTAGAAATTAATTTTTGGTCTTTTTTCCCCCTCAAAAGAATGCTAACCTAAAGGATATAAAGTTTCTGTATGATTTAGCATTATCACTGGCCATAAATTATACTCTTTCCATGAGTATAATTGTTTGTTTGTGCTGTGCTTTTACTCCTGGCTGCAATCTCTCTCTCATTCATTTTTCTTGCAGTAAAATTATTTGAAGTTATTGAGACTGAAAAGACGTTGTACTTGGTAATGGAATATGCCAGTGGGGGTAAGTAAATTCTGAAATGTGCATTAAGGATAAACTGAAATGCCAGTTATATGCCTAGAAACGCTTTAAGGATTTAATTGGTTATTCCAATCTGGCCTTCAGAGCTGTCCCAGCAGACCTCCCAGGGCAGGATTTCTTGATTCTGTTAAGTAACCTCTTAGGTTTGTGCTCCAGGGTCGTTCCCATTCTGAGGCTCCTGCTGCAGTATCAGGAGATAATCTGGCACAGATTCTGGCAAAAACTATCCACTCTGTTTTTATCTGCTATATTTAGGCAAGCGCTGGTGCCTCATTCTATCTTGCAAATGTGTGCCAAAGCACTTGAAGAGGCAGATCTGGGGATGGGAATCAGTAACACAGGAAGGGGAAGCAGCAGGCTCATAGTGAGAGGGATAGTGAGTGCCTGCTTGAGAAGCTGCTTAGCATCTGAATGGGAAATGTTTGAATGTGGGAAGAGAATCCAGCGCA
The DNA here is from genome assembly GCA_013397375.1 of Toxostoma redivivum. NCBI lineage: Eukaryota > Metazoa > Chordata > Aves > Passeriformes > Mimidae > Toxostoma > Toxostoma redivivum. Next base: position 91,788 of record VXBI01001505.1, read on the forward strand.
GCAGCAGTGACCAGCTAGGAAAGGCTGCTGTCAGACAGTGCAAAGATGAGGATCTAAAAGGCATTTGAGAAGCTTTATTAGGAAAAGAACAGGAGGGAATAAATAGAAATAATATAAATAATGTTAAGTGAAGCCACTAGAGATGTGCAAAACAAATCTGGTGCATAAATTGCCTGATTCCCAGTGTGTCTTACACACAGTATGAATATTTTTCGTGATTGATTCTGTTTGTTTCACAGTGGTTAAGTAAATTTATTTGAAAAATTGAAGAAGTCTTAGTATGAAGGGTTCCTTTTTTACTTCTTAGTTATTATTTGTCTGAATGCAATCTAATGCAAAAAGTCAAAAGGAATTTTTCTTGGCTGCTTCTGTTTCTTTTCCCTTCTAGAAGGGGAGAAGCATGGGGCGTGTGTTGTTTTCAAGCATGTTTTGATTGTGTGTGATTAGTAAAAATTAATACTGATGTTTTGTCCTTGTCATGATCAGGGGAAGTGTTTGACTACCTAGTTGCACATGGAAGAATGAAAGAGAAAGAGGCTCGTTCGAAATTCAGGCAGGTATGAAATTAGTGTGTTCATTTTTTTTTATTTCTATTTATGTTGTTTTCAAATAGACATGTGTGAGCAAACTTCTTTTATGTAACAAAAAATTGTTTTGATAATGTTTATTAAAGCTGCAGTGGAAAAAAATCCCACAAGAGAAAAATATCTGCTTCCTACATACTGTCTAAAAATAGGAAAATTGTTTTACATTTTCTTTTAGTCAGTATTCCTAAGAGTCACTTTTTTATTGTGACTCACTTGAGGTTTAAATCTTTTTCTGAATATTTTAGAATCTTACAGCTCTTCTATCTAGAGATGTTGATATGATGACAGGTTCTGAATATTTTAGAATTTTACAGCTGTTCTATCTAGGGATGTTGATATGATGACAGGTACTGCTGTGTCATGTCACACACATGTTTTGCATGAAGGCTATTCTGTAATAGGCTTTTATGTTCTTATTACAGACTTTCTCAAATTATTCCTTTACTTACCCTGGTTTTAGTGATTGTTTCGGAAAAGCTTCAATCAGATATCAAGTTTGGTGTTTTTCAGAATTAAGTTATATAATTAGCATTTAAAGAAACTGCTCTTTCTGTTTCAGGCTTGGTTTTTGTTATATGTGTGAAAGACATGAAAACATTGAATGAATTATTCTGCTAGGGATGAATTGCAGAGATATGCAGTTGATATTTTAGAAGATAAAATCTGAGATGATATATCTGGCTACTGGCTTGAAGGGTTTATTAATTTCCTTGCTATTGGGTGATTTGCATTTAAAAATGTTTCTCCGTTTATCTTGAGTGGTATGTATTAAACTTTTTTTAGTAGGAAAACGAGCTGCTTATAAGGACTTTGTAGTTTTAGTATTTAAGCTATAATGAAGGAAACTTAGATGAGTATTTTTTAAGATAAATGCTTTATTAATTTCTTACATTCTTATGAATCATATCAGGAAACAATATTACTACATTATATGCAAATTCTTATAGTGAAATTGAAACAAAATATTTCATCTTGATATTTCAGATTGTATCTGCTGTACAGTATTGCCATCAAAAATGCATAGTTCATCGTGATCTTAAGGTAGGTCATTACTTATTTTACTTTTTGCTGCCTATCATACAGACTTAATTTCATTCTATATATTAGTCCTTGCCACTGCCTGTGAATGCCTCAAACATGTGAATGAAGGAGCTATGACTTGTATTTTACTCTCAGTTTCCTGAAGCACAAAAGTAATGTAGCTTGCCTTTTGGAAGAGGGGAAAGACAAGAATAGAACATGTGTTACTTCTATTGCAGTTTTGGCTTTAAGAAAAAGACATGCTCTCCAAAGAGTTATACCTGCTGTCATGCTGGTATCTACGCAGTGAAGCTGCAGAAGATCAATTGATACCAGCCATCACTACTTAATTAAAATATTTTCATTTAAAGTATATTGCAAGGATGTATAAAACAGTCTTTCCTCAGTGATTTGTAAGAAATGTTAGGTTTTTAAATCCATTTGAGTCTCTGGTTTATATTCTAATGTTTAATTTTGGGCAGGAAAAATCAATTAAGAGTAAACAGAAGTTAGTTTAATTTCTCTTTTTATTTTTACTTTTGATCCTTTTTAATAATCTATCTGTGTAATCCACCAGACCATATTAAGAGTTCAGCAAATGCAGGTACAACCGAAGCCTTGCCTGAAGTTGTCTTCATGCCAACTTAAGGTGTCATGGGACTTGGACATCATCCTCACCCACTTAAAAGCTGTCTTGTGCTGTTGCTTTGAGCATTTACAAAGAAAGCACCGGTGTAGGTTCATTCTTACTAATGTATCTGAATACTTGTGAAAAGCTGGGGTTGAATAATTCCTAAGGGTCTTTTTTTCACCAGCATCTTTTGTCTTATCTTGTAATGCACTGCAGCATTCTTTCAACCTCATTCTTACAAATCTGTTCCCTGATACCTGTCAGTCTGCCAGCTCCTGCATGTGCACTTGAGGATGGATAATAAATACATCCTTCTCTGCTGAGTTGTCCCTGCCCCAGGAGTATTGTTATCTGATGGTGGAGGTGCCTGCCCAGCACTCTGAAGTCAGAATGCAAGGAAGGAAAAGGGTTGGATCTCACTGAAATCTTGATTAAAAAAATTCTTCCATATCTTGCCTGATGGTTTGGAACCTATGAATGCTTTGTCAAGCTCCCTGGAGCTTACTGCAGCCACTGCTGTTGAACTTTGCAGAAGGCTGCACCCAGGGACGTCTAGGCCAGCCAGGACAAGCCTTTCACTGGTTCTCTCAGTCCCACACTCAGCTGGGAGTAGAGAGCCAGCCAGCTCCTCATGCTTATCTAGCTCTGACTCCTTCAGCCTAGCTATGTGACAGAATCTTGCTGCATTAACCCCTGCAGTTACTCAGCATCCTGCATCTTGCTTTTTCTCCCAGAACCCTTTAAAGCTTCCACCTTCCTTCCATTTCTTAGTTCCACAGCACACACAGAGCTCATAGGCCATGCTCTCAAGCCTATGCAAAACAGCTTTGCAGCATTCACACAGGAACTACCTGCCACGAGGAGTCTGCTGCTGATCTCCTTCCTATTTGCAAGACAGCCAGGCAGGCTCCAAAATAACTTCTATTCGATTTTTTTTTCTCTCTGTCTTCTCTTGGCTGGGGTTATGCTAGACTCATTTGAAAAGTTCAGAGTAAAGTGTGATTGAGAGCCAGTCAGCCTAGCTGATGAAAAATACATTTTATAAAGGAAAAAAGGCTAAATGTGTGGCTTTGAGGAGGTGTTCATGCTTCATCTCTTCTTCCCAAGTGATATGACATCTCTGTCTTGTTTAAAACTCTTCTCATGGAGCTGCAGAGAAGGAAAAAGCGACTTTAAAGTGGTGTCTGCATTGTCATCTGCTTCAGTTGACTCTCCATGGTATCAGCACATTGAGCAATTGATATTGCCACACAACAAGGCAGAGGTCTAGCACCACTTTGGATATTTTTCATAAGATGTTTTGGCTTTAATAACAAGGTGAACTCTATTATTTACAAGTTATTTCAGGCTAAACTGGAGAGATGTGTAAGAAAATATGCAAGTTTGTCCAGGCTATTCTGGTAGAAGACTTGTCTCCTTTTTACTTTGTAATTTTAAACAACTTGTTTAGAAAGGGCTTTAACCAATTCCAGCTTTGCTCATCCTGTGATGCACAGAACTTTTCAGTTCATACTTCTTGCTCTGAACACGTAATCAACAAGAGCATCATCTTTCTATTTGGCATATTAAAAAGGTCTTTTGGTGTTTTTGTTTGAAGTAAGGAACCTGAAAGCATGGGGCACTTGGGTAGCAGGATGCTGTTGAACTAGTAGGGCTATTGTAATCACAGAGCAGCTGCACTGACAGTATTGTTTTCATGACAAGGAAAATGAAGTCTTTGTGAAGTAGTGTAGAAGGCTGTCAGATCTGGAAAACAGCTCTGTGAGTCTGTCTGCAGGCACATCAGCTGGAACCAGCTGGGATTGCAGGACATGAATTAGAAAAATAAAATATTTTCCAGGATAGATTTTGTAAAAATGGGCTGTATTTTATTCCTGATAAGGGCTACATTCTGTTGTGCAGCTCTTGGCTTGATATACTGGTAGTCAGTTGTCTCCTGTTCACTGAGTGTAAGTGAAATTATTAAAAATAAACTCAAACAACCCCAGACAAAATCATGTTTACCCTTTTAACCAAATCAGTTGACAGTTAGATGACTGCTTTTCTGTTTGTGAGCTGAAACATTTTTACACTTTCTGGGCTCAATTCTGAGCACAGTATCTGATGAGAGATGTCTCTCTGCTATAAAACTTGTTTTGACAATAAGGTGAACCCTCTACTCTGGTTAATGTCTGGCCTCCTGTTGAAAAAGTTGGTTTCCTGCACTGTTTGGTGCTGTCTTGTGTTGCTGGCATGCAGATCAGGAGCTGGGACCCAGTTAGATAAATAAACATTGCCCAGTTCTGCTGCACTCCTTGCACAGCATCCTTGCATTTTGGGAAATCACTTTATTCCCCCAATAATTTATTAGTATTTCTGTAACTTCCCTTTTAACCTTCTTACCTACCTGTGATACTAAATATAAGATACTCTTTATTGACTCTCCAGGTATTTGTACACTTGCATCTATGTATATGTGACGCATTGCATTTACATGATTGCTGCACAGACATTAATCTTAGATGTATGGAATATGTTCTGTGTGAAAAGAATTAAATATTTGAGTGCTGGCACCTTGGTGTTGCAGTTGCTGAAGCAAGCACTAACAATAAAATGAAGAGGATTTTTTGGTACAGAATGCTACAGTACAGCATGTATCTTGAAGTGTTTCATCTTATAAGCAGAAAATATCTTCTTCTTAAGTCTTAAATTCCTTCTAACATTTACTCTGCCATAATGATAGATGATGTCTAGGATTAGATTTACTCTCTTTGGCATCAGAAATTGGCATGAACCTGTCAAAAGCTTCAGCTGCTATTCTGAGATGTCTAGATACTTCACTCTAAAGCTGAATTAAGTTATTTCTTCCAGAAAATGTTCATAGTTGATTCACTAGCTGACTTCTAAGTTTGTTTAGCTCCTTTTAATAGTTTTATTTTTTTGAGTAAACATTGCTCATTTTCAGTCCTTGTAACCTACTTGGGGGACAAGTTTCTTTTATTCTGCAAGAAAGAGGCAGAAAAAGACATATTTGTATTTATTGATAAATGATACTTTGTACTATATATACTTACTCTGATACAAAAATTGTCCTCTTCCTCTCTTATTTTCCTCTTAGGCAGAAAACCTTCTACTTGATTCAGATATGAACATTAAAATTGCAGACTTTGGGTTTAGTAACGAGTTCACGGTTGGTAATAAACTGGACACGTTTTGTGGCAGCCCGCCTTACGCCGCTCCTGAACTTTTCCAAGGAAAGAAATACGATGGCCCTGAAGTGGATGTGTGGAGCCTTGGGGTGATTTTGTACACACTAGTGAGCGGATCACTGCCATTTGATGGTCAGAATCTAAAGGTACAGTTTCAACATGACACAAAGACTTAAAGCCAGCAGAAGTCAAGCTTTCATCAGGAGCTCATCTTTTAAAACTCTTATTTTACAGGAACTGAGGGAGCGAGTACTGAGGGGAAAGTACCGCATTCCATTCTATATGTCCACAGACTGTGAAAATCTACTGAAGAAGCTACTAGTACTGAATCCAATAAAACGAGGCAGCTTGGAAGTAAGTAATTTTGTCTTGGAAAAAAGGGGGTTTCAAATTAAGAAAGAATAAAATACAACCGTTGTTTGAGATTTCTTAAATTTTCAGGATAGATATTTTCTTCCTGTTTTAAGGGCTCAAAAGTCTTGTTCAAAAAAAAAAAAAAAAGAGGAAATGTCCCAAAAACAGTGCAGCTTGAAAATAGAAAGTATTATTCAATGAAAATCTATCCTTAATTGCAACTGACTAACGACTAAATTAAGAGCATTTCAAAGTGCAAACTGTTCCCACTTGTTTCAGTCAGAGAATGGAGCTAGTTCAAAATCTGTGGAAAGTGGGACAAGATTGTAAATATCTTCCTGGAGTTTTTCAGAAAAACAAGATCAACAGCAGGCAGTACCATAAGCTTTTTCAACTGACCATTTTCATGACTTCTTAAAAAGGACAGGCACAAGAAGAATAACTAGGTGAAGTAAAAAAGTGTGAAGGTTTTTGTTTTAGTGCCATAATACACGTAAAGCACTAAGGACTCTGAACGATAAGCTAATAATGGCTAGTTATTTCTGTTCAAGCCTTTCTTCTCTCTCTTTTGGTAGCTTTGTTTCTGAGTAGTTGGGAAATTTATATATGTAATAATTCCTGCCGTGTCCCTCAGGTAAAAATCTGTTTTAAGGATTTCTAATGAGTTGTGATTGTTGTTGTTAGTAAATTAGGTTTTCTTTTCATGGGATGCAGAGAATATCTGTGCACAGTTTGTAAGGTGGCTGGAAGTTTCAGTGTTTTTTTAAGGGGCTGTTTTGTTCAATCTTGATTTATTGGCTAGTACTTGCTGAACAGCTGATATTTAACAAGTAATTGGTGTAGAGTTCACTCTAAAAGCTGCCTGGTTCTATTGTGTGAATCCTTTAACAGGGAGAGATTTTTTAAAATAATATCTACTTACCATAGAAATGAAAGTAGAGCAGAAGATAAATAGAATACTTCTAAAATAGTATTTGCATGAGTTAATCACTAGTGACTTTTGTTTCATCTTTTTACACATACTTGTGCAGCAGTGGATGTGTTCCAGACAATAAATCCCATTTAAGCAGCTTTTTGTTTGTAGTAGCATGACTTATGCTTTCTGGCACGGAGGCTACCTGTGCAAGGAAGCATGCACTCACTGAGCTCTGTCTGCATGCAACTCATTCCAAGCTGATGCTGGTTTATAGCTTTTTATAAATAGTTTTAAGTTGAATAAGGTCTGTGCTGAAGAGAATAGTGAATGATGGCTTCTGCTTTACTGATATGTGCTCACTGTGTTCTGTGATTACTGTCTAAAGGACATAACAATAAGCGTGTAGTCACTTCAAAGATCACTGTTTACCTGTGTCATGTTTAGGTTTTAGGGAATAGTTTTTTCTTTTACTGAATTTTCCTCTGGATTTTCAGCAGTTTCTCTTCAAATTTAATTTCACTTTCATTCTAGGTATTGTAGTGTTGTCCAGTTCTTGTAAAGTTCCTTCCTGTCCGTGGAGAGAGGTGTTGGATAGCAGCCTCACTGAAAGGACAAGGCAGTCAGATTGTGTGGAAGAGAGCAAGGAAATGCTATGTGTGACCGAGGGTCTTGACCCAGTTCCAAAACACTGATAACAGACATTGATCAGTATGCTAACCTGAGGGGGAGAGAGAGAGGCATCACAATATTTTTTTTTAAAGGAATATTCCTGAAATCTCATTTGCTGAATTAAAAAGTGTGGAATGTGGTTTAGAAAGAAATTGCTGTCTGAACACTTCTAAAAATACACGTTTAGAATAAAAGTATAAATTTGTTGGAAGCTTCTAAAAGTGGAAAGACAGTGTCATCTTAGGTGGGGGGGATTTTTTTGTGCTTTGTCTTTTGATTATTTGCTCAGTCCCAGCCTTCTCAGTTTCCATGCATGTTTTTGGCAGACCATCCAAAATTATGTTTGTCAGTGACATCAGCATCAAAGCTGAGATCCACACAGGACCAGCACCATATGGGTTAGGTTTAGCACTTGTCCTCTGGTAAGGAGCAGGCAAATCTTTATTAGAATGGTTCCTCTAGACTTTTTCATTGTTGCAGCCAAGAAGAAACATTTTAGAAACAAGAGAATATTGATATAAACCAGTAAATCTTCCCAGGAAGAGATGGGAAAAATGTACTGTCAGAAAATATCTCTTAACTGTCAGGATTTCAACAAATTCCTCTTTCCCTCTCTCCCAGTCTTTAATTCTTTTGCATAGTGTTGCTATGAAATTTCTCCAGAGCAAATTTATGCTTACAGAGTGTTATAAAGCAAAATAATTTTGACACAGATGGGACTTGAGCAAGACCAGATTTTTATTAGATAGTTTTCCTCAAAATTGAGGAAAAACTCATCAATAATATCTAGTTGGTTGAAATTTAGTTTCAGTTTATGTTTAAGAAATACAGTTTGGGTCAGATTTTTAAATACTCTGACCAAGGCTGCTGCTCTTTAATCAGCTGACTGAAAGCCCAGCAGAGCTTACACAAATGTAGTATTGATCCTGGAATTAGATTGTTTGTGTTGCTTCAAAATGCTTAATTGTAAGAGCCTGTTTAAGAGTTATACAATAACTCAGTGTGCCTATGAGATCATGTATTTAAAAGACAGAAGCCAGCAGAAATGTAGATGGAAACAGAGTGGATTATATTGACCTCTAGATCCACCTACTGAAGAGACATGAAAAACTGTAAGTGGGAATTTTCAGTCTTTCTGGTTAATTCAAGAAGGTTAAAGAAAGGGAGGTGAAATTTGAGCAGTGATTTGTCATCTACTCCATCGTGCTTAAACTTCAGGTTTATTTAACAGTATCTTTAAAAAATTATGATTGCAGAGACTGCATAGTACTCTTTGGGGAGACTCTCCTGTTCCTGCAAGGCTACAAATACCTAACCCAAGTCTGTTGCCAAGTAGACTCATGCTTTGTGTGTCAGAAATGCAGTATAGCAGTATGTGTTCACATTCCTCTTTATCCCCTCATAAGCCAAAAAATCAATTCCAATCTTTAAGTGATACTGTCAGCAAAATGTTAATTGGCACAAAGTTCTGTATTGCTCTTGTAAGGGTACAGCTATTGGGGTCTGTAATTTGGCAGCAGCCACTACATACAAAGAATCTGGTTATAGCAATGGAAAATTGAGTCTTTGGCTCTTTGTGAGAATAACTTAATTCGGTGTTTGCAAGGCATATTTGGAGCCTGCGGGAAACTTGATTTGCTGGCACTTGTTTCGTTCTTGTGTCCATGTAGTGAGTGGTATTAGCATCTGTCCCTGAAGAGACATGTGTGCCTGTTGCTGTAGGAGGGAAAATTATTTTAGCTGTTTAAAGATGAATGTGCTCTTAAGGAAAAACTGTGATGGTTAGGGATTCCAGACAATCAATCTTGAAGGCCTACAAAAAGATCCAGGCCACAACAGAAGTAAATTTTCCAAAGAAGGCAGGAGAAATTTTTGAAGTAAATAGCTGCATGGCATAGAGAGAGTTAAGAGGCATTTCTCCCTCCAGCCAAACTTGGAAACATATTTAGGTCAAGTGCAGTGAGAAGATCCATAGGAAAAAATGACCAGTTGGCATCATGATCTCGAAATTAATGACTGTGGGAAGCATCAGCACATTCCTGAATTATTCCTTAGTTTCTAAACACTTCCTTTGCTATTATTTAAAGGAGCTCTTTATCATGATAGAGTTGGTATAATATTATCATCTTGGGATGTTAACCAGGAGGAGCACGAGTGTCAATCAAGGGGCAAAATGAGATAAGGAGGCAGTGGAAGTGAAGGGTACAAAATGAAAGATTTTGTTTTTTGGTGGTTTTTCTGCCATTTTAGGCAGGGTAATTGTATAGGGAATGGTAAATAGGAGGAATGAACTTATGGGAACATAAGGATGTGAAAGATAAAAGAAAAATAAGATGTGAGGAAAAAAGGTATGAGGCGAAGAGCAGCATTCAGATTATTATGAACCTTAAATTGCTTTTCAGCAGACAATCTAGCACAAGTGTAATGGGGTATGGGAAAGGGCATGTTGGCCTAAAGCTCTTTCTTTTCTTAGCAAATCATGAAGGATCGGTGGATGAATGTTGGCCACGAAGAGGAAGAACTAAAGCCATATACTGAGCCTGAACCAGATTTCAATGACACCAAAAGAATAGGTGAGACTTTCAGAAGGATGTTGCATCTGGTGGACACAGGCAATTTTATCTTGGAAGGCAAACTAAACTCTTACATATTTGGCCTACAATCTCATCATACAAGTAAAATGCATTCTTTTTATTTAGATGAGAAATTCCATTACAATGGCCTCCTTGTAACTACTGTTGTGACTTCACTGAGCTGACATCAATCTACAAGCACAGCAAAAGACAAATAAGACTACAGAATTTAACAGACTGAAGGAGACAGATTTGTTATGAGGGCAACACTTCTTGCCTGCTGTGGTTAGAGAAAGTTACTGTTTTGTCCCAGTAACTATTCATGGTTTCTATTTGCCAGTGCTTTATTTGTTGTTGAATAACATTGAATGTTGTATAAATTAGTTAAGAGTTGTATAATATAGTTGGGAGTTTTCAGGATGAAAATAACAATGAAAGAGGAGTTTGTAGCATTTTCTGGTTTTGCATATGAAAAAAAACCTCAGTGAGTTGAGTTGGAGCTTAGTTACTTGTAAATTATAAGGCTTTTGTTTTTAATTTTCACTGTTCTTAAGTTGTCAGTAAACCCAAACACTTATTCTGCTGATCTATCTGCTCTTTTTACTTTTAGATATTATGGTCACAATGGGCTTTTCAAGAGAAGAAATCCATGAATCTTTAGTAAACCAAAAGTATGATGAAGTCATGGCTACTTACCTGCTTTTAGGTAGAAAACCACCTGAAGTAAGTGCTGTTTACATTTTCTCGTTTGGCCTTTATATGTTGCTGGGATGAATTATGTTTTTATTAATTATTTTATAACTTTTTTTTAAAGTTGTGATTGATAACTTAGGAATGTCTTTCCCTTTTCATATCTTCTGGAATATACTGTCAGTTCCCATATGAAGAAATAAATCTCCAGGATGTTAATGTTTGCTTGTAAATGTGTTGAATTGCTTTTTTAAAAAGCTGGCTCTTAATCTAAAATGCCATGACTTCTAAGTGCTGAGTTTTCTTCTTGTCATGTGTGTTTTCAGTTGAAATCTGAAGTAGTTAATAGCAATTTTTTTCTGGCTACTCATATGTGGCATCCTTTATTTATCAAAAATGTATTATTTTATTTCTCACTCATGTACTGTTTTATTGTATATTGAATTATTCAATAACTTACTGCATTTTAGCCATTAATAAATTCATGGCAGAAAATCTTGTGATTGTTTTGGAACTAGAAGGATCTGTACATCTTCTGGGACCACATGGATTTTTCAAGAAATCAGAGACCAGGGCTTTCTTTTTGAAGGAATTTTTTTCCCTGCTGCTTCACTGGCCTTCCTTCAATTCCAAGAAAGTGATATGTGCATCCTTGAGTGCATTTTCTCACATCTCTGAGCCAGAATTCCGTTGTGAAGGCAGAGCATGGAGGGAATCTGTCTAAAATAATTTTGGCTCAAATTGCTTGGAAGAGGGTATTTGCCTTTTCCTCTGCTCTTACATAGAACTTACACTTCTTAAATGTGAACAAATCAGTGGCTGAGTTACAGACCTTATAAAGATGTTTTGAAAGCCATAAAGAATCCTTTAGTCAGTACTTGCTTTTTTAGTCCTTCTGACTCAATGCATTTTAAAATTGTTCTGGAGCTATGAATGCTCTTAGGCTTTAAAATAAAAAAGGCAGGGAAAGCCATTCTATGCATCAGTTTTAAAATAGCACCGTTTTTGTTTCTCTCAAGATTAATCTAATTTTGTTTTGAGCATTCAATAACAATGTAGCTTTAGCTATGTCTTTTTAAAGCACGTTAAACACAGATGAAGTGATAAAATAATCTTGAAGAATATTCAGCTCTGGATACAATGTTAAATTTTAAAAAAGCACCTTTGATGGGAACTTTCTGATTTATAATGCTGTAAAAGCACCAGTAGTGTTGAATTTCATTTATGCTTTGAAAACCTGTTTTCCTTTTAGTTTGAAGCAGGTGATTCCTTATCCACCAGCAACTTGGGTCAAAGGTCTCGTCCCAGCAGCGACCTCAACAACAGCTCGGTGCAGTCCCCTGCTCACCTGAAGGTCCAGCGGAGCATCTCCACCAACCAGAAACAGCGGCGCTTCAGTGACCACGGTGGGGATGACGTTCCAAAAAGTGAAGTTACAGACACAGCTTGCTGGGAATGGGCAGGGTTTTGTGAGCCTGGCAGGGCCCCCACTCTGTGTGTTTGTTGTGCAGCTCATCACAATGTGTCTCTGTATGAAGCTTTCCATGGTAAATCTGGATCCATGCACCTCGCAGATTTAATTCTTTGGACTTGTTACTTGGTTGACTCACTGAAGGAGACACTGAGGGTGTTTTCTGTTTAGGAGCTAATGGCAGTTTTGCTGTGGATAACTCCAAGGGCAGCAAACCAATTATTTTATCATTACATTTGGCTGTGAGGCCAAATTGTTTGCTTTCAAGAGACAACAATTTTACCAAGTATTCAGGAAACGTTTTCAGATGAAAATGCTTCTATCAAAAAGGAATACATATTTAAAACATTAAATGAAAGATGACTTTTTTCCCTCACCTGTCAAATTGAGATAAATATTTCTAAACTGTTTAGCCCTTTTCTCTGCCTAATTTACATTTTCATTTTCTCTCTTTTTATTAGTTGATGTGGTTTTATTTCAAAGGGATGTAAAAGTCTACTGATGGAGGAGTTTTCCCAAAACATTTTAAAGAATTATGAGGGGAGAAGTATTGTGATATTTTCCAAGTATAAACCTGCTTGTTAACAAAGTAGGCCTAGGGTTTTCAAGAGAAAATAATATTTCATAGTATTTAGAGGAAAAGGTATGCAGCAAAAAGTACTTTTAAAAATTTTGATAAATATAATTTAATTCCTTTTTTCATGATATTGTACAAATTGCATTGATTTAAAATGAGATTTTAAATGCTCTTCTAGGTTTTACATATTGATGGGAAATGGGAAGTAATTCTGAACTGCAAATTGGAAGTGAAGAGGGAGTGGGTGAAAAGAACACAGGCTGTCACAGCTCAATTTAGTAGGTTGGTCTGTGTACTGAGTTTGCCGTCAGAGTTGTTCAAATGCTTTTTTTGGACTCAGGGAATTATATTTAGACTACTTTGGCCAAGAAAAATGTAGTGATTCTTTTTAGATATTTATTAATTCTATTTTTATTTGGCAGTTGGCCCCTCAATTCCTCCTGCTGTGTCATATACAAAAAGGTCTCAGGCAAACAGTGTGGAAAGCGAACAGAAAGAAGACTGGGACAAGGATGTCTCACGTAAACTTGGCAGCACTACAGTGGGATCCAAAGGAGAGATGGCTGCAAGTCCACTTGTGGGTCCAGAAAGAAAGAAGTCAAGTGCAGTTACCAGTGTGAGTAGGGTGTGCTTTGGCTTGTTATTTTTCCCATTTAAACAAAATGTGCAGCACAAGATTGCTATAGACATAATGGGTACTGAATAAGCAGCCACTAAGTCTATTTCTGGTAACTTTTACTGGCTGACAGAAATAGGCTACAGTAGATGCCTTTTAAAATAAACCTTTCATTTCCCCCCAGCTTTACTTTTTCTAACAGTAACATAACAGTAAATAGGAGAATGTCTGCACTTCGGCAAACTTCAGTTTCTGTCAAGAAAAGTGCTGGATATTTAAGGCAAGAATGTAAGAATGGACCCAATATGGAGTGCTCTTTTTCTGGTTTCTAATGCTTGTCTATCTACAAGGAAGTCCAGGGACCTCTCATTCAGAGATTTCATCTGATTAATCTTACATAATATCTCTGACAAACTTTTTCTGTGAATTTGGCTATTTGGTTCTCTAAAAACACTTCATTTTGGACTTCAGAAATGGAGTGAGATGAGGGGAGACAACTTGTTCCCTTGTGTGTGTGCCTGCTGATACGATTTACAACCAGACTGTTGTATTAAGGAACTGAACTAGAAAATTAATAATTTCTTAATGCTTCTGTTACGATATTCACAGTTCTGCAAACTGCTATCATATTACTGCCTCAAACACTTTTTATGTCTCTTCTAACGTGAAAGCATCTACTTTGCCTTTTGGTAATTCTTATGCAGTAGGATTGGTGTTTAGGATTCAGTGAAAAAATACTGCATGGTGTTTAAACAGCTACTTAGGATCAAGAGTTCATGCAGGGAGGAAAAAAAATATGCATGAGTTATGATTTAAGATTCAAGTATACTTCGTGCTATTTAGGAGACACGATCTATTTAATACAAAGATTCTTGCCATCTTTTAGTACAGTAGACTGGCAGCAGGAATTCTCATTGTCCTTTGGGATTCTGTGTGCTCACATCTTGGATATTCTGGAAAGATTATGTGCATTTCTATAGAATTTTCTGACAGCAAAATAAATGCTGAAGTTCATCTAATTCCTAATATTTTGCTGTCTGTGTCTGCAATACATCTGCACATGCTCTAATTTTTTTTTTTTAAATTTTAAATAGGGTTGTTGTCTCTCCACCCCCGCAGAAGTCTTTGAAATTATGGCTGTGTGGATTGCATGTAGGAATTTTGAGTCTTCTAAGATTAGATTTCACATCTGAGCTTTCCCAAAACTATATTGCCCCAAAGCTGATTAGAGTCATGTGTGGTACAAGCTGATATGTCACAAGCATCTCTCTGCTTTGTGAGAACTAATTAAATGGAGTATCTTTACTATGAAGAATGAGAAATTGATTTACTTGCTAATGGCAACTTCAATACTTGTGCATTTTTAGCTCTGTTACTATTCTGGGGACTTTGAAAGGCTTTGTGATGGGCATGATTAGGGAATATTAGTGTCTGATATTACAATAGTAGTTCAAGGTTGAGCAGCTTACACAGATAGTGGATATTTTTGTTAAAACTCAAATATTTAAAATGAAAAAAGCTAATTTAATGTGTATAATTTAAAAATATTTTTGTGTAACTTTGGGAATAACATGATGTTCAGAACAGCAAAATTTCTTCAAAACATATTTATCACCTTCAGTCATATTTGTGTAACTCAGGAGAGTTTAATTTCAGAAACAATTATTGCATTTGTTAATCTTCCTTACAATTAAGCCTTAAAACAGTTTATTGAGTGGTCTCTGTGGGGTCACACTAATGCTGAAGAACTGTAGATGAGTGAGACCTAAACATAGTAAATCTTGCAGAGTTCATGATGTCCTACAGTACCTGAATCTAGGGTATTTGAAATCTTTTGCCACCAGGCATCAGAATGTAATGTTAGCACAGTGCAACCTCTCCCACCCCAAACACAGTATGTAGTGTATAAAAAAGTGATAATTAAATGTCATATACTAAAGCTAAGCCTTCAGCAGCTAACCTGTGCTTGGTAGGGATAGAGAGTATGTTTGTGCTCATTTTATCAAGTCTATCCAAGCTGAAATTAGTAACAGAAAGAAATACCATCAGTATTTTTGCAACAAGACATATTTGCCATGTTATCTGCATCATAATTTCTGGGTTGACTGACATAGTAGTATTGATAGTATTTCCATTTTCCTCTTGAAAGCTCTTTTGATGGTGCAACAAACTGGAGCCCTTGTTGGAAAATTATGCTGTGCAGGAAAGCCTTTCAGCCAACCATAGGTGTGCTCTCTGGGATCCCAGTTCGATCTCAGGGACAAATAATACAGGAACACAGTGTGTGGGAATTGTATAATAATACTTAGTAAAGCATGTCAGCAAAATTAAACTTCCTTGTGCTCTCTGTGTATTCTCAATGGTGCAGTAATGAGATGGTGAATGAGCCATTGGAAAAAACAGCTGATGATATAAATGATTTGTGTTGACAGATTGACTTAGTACATTTGAAAGCATTAACAATGTACATAAGTGGCTGAAGCACTGTTTTGATTTGCTTCTTCCAATGCTTAGATTTTTGTACAACATGAAAGCATTTCATTTAACTTTAGTCTTAATTCTCTTCTAGAATAATGTGTTTTCTGGTAGTGGAATGACAAGGAGGAACACTTATGTTTGTGAACGTTCTTCAGATCGCTACTCTGCAATACAGAATGGGAAGGACAACAGGTATTGTTCAGCTTTCCTTGTTTATTAGTTTGGGTACAAGAACTGAGGCACAGAAGAAGCAGCTTATGCAAAATGCCATTATGAATCACAGTGTGAAATGCATAAAGTCCAGGTGTATGTTTTCATCTTCCACTGCTGCTTCTTTGTGGTGATTTTTTTTTTTAAGCTAAATATGTCAGCCAGCCTTTGCTTCTTTTTATGGGATCACACTGATTGCTGAGGATTGTCTTCCAACACAGGATGAAGTAACTGTGCTTAACAACTAATTGCTAAGTGAGCAGTTGTGCTCTGGAGAGCTTCAGATGGATTGCTCTGACAGTGTAGCCTGATCCTTTTTCATTTCTTCCCAACCACTCAAAAAGCTAAAATGGTTAAAATTTGTCAATTGTTTTCAATATAAGTTTTTGGCCAAAATACTATTTTCATAGTGATGGTAACCAGTTTTTTGTCAATTTGTGGGATGACAATGAAGCTCAGTTTAGTATGTTTTGTTAAGTAGTATTGTGTTTAACACTGCCAGTTAGTCTTTTTAAAAATCTTTTCTTCATCCCTGGTGTTATTTAACCCCTGTACTTGACTGAAAAATAAAATACTGGTTTTAATGGAGAGTAATAAAAACTGGGTTTTGGGTTTTTTTTGGTTTTTTTTTAAGATTCAAATAACAATTCTTACTCTGCTTTTCAAGCTATTCAAATACAACATGTATTGTAAAATGAACAAAAATATTGTGGCACAAAATAGCATAGTCTAGTAGTTTTATTTTGTTTTCTGTTAGAGTGTGTGAATTTTTTAATGATGCATAAGATTTATGCATCATTAAAATGAGAAACAAGAGAGGTACAAGTTGTTCATTTACAGTAAAATGATGAGCTGTGGAACACGTAAAAGACAACTATTTAATTAAACACTTTAAATTAGTTTTCTGCTTTATCATGTACTTCTTTAATTTCATTTTAATTTCAAATTATAGTATGGGTGCTTTCAAAAGTGTTTTCCCAAATTTTTGTGTATAGTTTCAAATATTTGAACAAAATCCTTTTTGTAAAAAAAAGCAGATAGCAGATGATTTTAGATAGTTATAATATCTATTACAATATTTTTTTCTGATCTGACAAAGATAGTTTTCTTTCAAGAGATTTAATACATAAAAGAGAAGGGATTCTTTTCAACGTTTTTCATTTTACAGTTGATTTTTTTCTATAGTATTGAAAGATTCTTAGTTCCTCTTCCTTTCATGAGTGCAGTGAAAATTGTGCTCAATTCTTTGAGCATATTCTGAAAAATTAGAAATAATTTTCTTTTGAGTTGTAGTATTTGCCTTTCCTACAAGATGTTGTGTTGCAGTTGAATTTAGATTTGGTGCAGCTGAATGTCTTGTGTCATCGAATTATTCATCTGAAGTCTTTACCTCTTTGCTACAGATATTATTTAGCTGTGGGACTCCAGTTGCTAATACATTATTAATGCAATTTCACTTATGCTTGTAGAGGCAAAGCTGTATTTTGCCTTAATTTGGCTTTTGTTTTAAAAATTAATGGCACAATAGTTTTGCCACTACTTCCATCTTTCTTGCCACTTAAGGAAGGAGAAATAAAAGTACTGATAGAAGGAACTGTACTTTGAAAGGGTTGACTCAGCCCAGCAGTGTCTGGAGGACAAACTGGTCCTTTAAAAAACAATCACTTCCAAGTGATAATGTGACAGCAGTTCCAAATGTTTCATGTTTTAGATGTTTGTTTTACCTGCAAATAAGGGTATTCACGAAAGGAGAGTCTGTTTAATCAATCTATTTAAGTCTTTGTGAATTTCTTTTTCAGTATTTTTTATGTCCTTGTATTTGTTGTAGTCTTTCTTCATTACTTTGAGTAATGAGTGTATAAGCTTTAATCTTGGGAGGAATGAAAAGGCCCAACTTAACATATTTGGAGAATTCATTTATGGATGAACATAATTTTCTTAGAATTCTGACTTCTTTAGCTGACTAAGGTGGCCTGATCACTCAGTCTTCTGTTTAATTAAGCAGCACTGCTGAGTTCTAAATGAATAAATGAGTTAATTTTCTCCCTTTTTTTGTAAGGGGTTTTGCACTAACCTTTCTTCTCCCTTGTCATTTGTCCATCCCTGCTGCCTTGCTACCTTGGAAAAGCTTGACAGAAATGTCTGCAAGCAGCACATCCTCTGCAGGCTCTGCAGTGGCCTCTGTCTCCACACGCCCTCGGCATCAAAAGTCTATGTCTGCCTCTGGTCACCCAATCAAAGTCACACTGCCAACCATCAAAGATGGTACTGAAGCTTACCGACCAAGGTAACAGATTGGTGGGCATGTCTTTATTGCTGTGCACTTCAGAAACGCTCTTGTTCAGTTTTGTGACAGACCTCAAAGTGCCACGTTGTGTTCTGGTTTTGAACAGCAGCTTGCTTGAGTATTGTGGGTATTACAGATGATTTAAAGCTGATTTTGTTCATGGCACACGTTTGCATACAGTTAAAGAAGTTCCTTGACTGCCTCCCTCTGGTAACTTCTAGAAAACTTAAGTTAAAAATTTGACTACTTTAGATGGGACTGCACAACACAGGCCACCATAAATTGAAATGAAATATTGGAATGTTAACCTCTCTGATTTGTAGGTCGCTAAGCTTGATATCTAAAAGCACATGGTATAGTTCTTACTATTAACTGCCTGATAGCTTCATACACTTCTTTCTGTCAGGTTATGACTTTAGAAATTAAGTTTTTTGGGAGTGCTTGTGTTAGTGGTATTAATGAACACATTTCTCTGGAAGAGCGCTGGGGACACTTTCAGATCGTGCTGCAGACTTTTCTACCTTGTTCCTTTTGTCCTATTTTCTGTGTATGCTTTTTTTAACAGCTCTAATATTTGAGATAGAAATAATCAAGAGATATTTTCATTGTAAAATCAGACTGAGTATGAATATTAAAAGCAAATCAGTAGCACATTCAGATTTTAAAAATAATCAAGAGCAGGGGTTTCTTTCCCATCTTTGAGAAACAGTTGTCATGTAGGAGGGCTTTTAGCCTGGTCTTCCTCGTTATTTATGCTTGTGTTTTCCCAGCAGTGCAACTCAAAGAGTGCCTGCTGCCTCCCCATCTGCTCATAGCATTAGCACCAGCACTCCGGACCGGACGCGCTTTCCCCGGGGCAGCTCCAGCCGCAGCACGTTCCACGGGGAGCAGCTGCGGGAGCGGCGCAACGCCACCTACAACGGCCCGCCCGCCTCGCCCTCCCACGAGACCGGCGCCTTCGCGCACGCCAGGAGGGGCACGTCCACGGGCATCATCAGCAAGATCACCTCCAAGTTCGTTCGCAGGTTGGTACCTCGAGTTTCAAGAGAGAAAAAAGAATTGGAAAAGCCCAGCCTATAAACAGGGCTTTAATTGACAAATTCCAGTTTAAAGTTAATATAAATTTAGTTAGGGCGCTGCTTGGTTTGTGTGTATTTCCTTCCAGAATCTGCCTTGTTTCACTTCTGTGTATATATTCTCACCATTGTTTGACCAGGTATTCTGCTTCTTTATCTTAAAGGAGCAAGAGAATGCTGCTCAAAAAGGGCTTTTGCTCCTGTTTCACAATTAAATTCATTTAAATGCTGAAAAGAGTGACTTCAAAATGAGTAATTGTTTAATGTTAACAATATTTTACTTTTTAAATTGGATGCAGTTTGTTGCAAGGGCTATATTTGCAATCATTTTATTGCTGTGCTTAAAAGGAGTAGGTATTCACAAGTTATTTCAGGTAATTCTAAAATCTGTGAATAAATGAGAAGTCAAAAGCAGGCAGAAGTCTGGAAGTGTGGAAATAACAGTATTTCTGTATGATACAGCCTGTTTTATTATGTCACCAGCTTCTTCAAATGTAAGTTCAGATTTCTGAAAGAAGAAAACCCACACATCCTGGATCTGCATTCATTTCTGGGATGATGCTATCAGTAATAATCCTGTGAGGAGAGGTGATGAGAGGTTTTCAAATACACTGCTTAAGATGAGGTGACTGTTGACTTAGCAGTCACAAGAGCTTTCCCAAAAGAAGACTTAATTTTCAGTTTGCCTCTTTCTACCAGTGATTTGTCTATTAATTCTCAAGCCTGTTTATGGATGTGTCCATAATGCATTATTCTCAATTTTACAACACAATCACATCCTGAAAATCTCTTTCCCTTGCTAATCAGGCTGTTGCACACGGAATTCTACCATTTTTGTGCAGGGGGAAAAAAGATAAATCAAAAGTTTGGTTATGCTCATAGTTGCAAATTTATAAGTAAAATATCATGAATTACATAAGGTGGTACTACAAGGGAAGAGAAGAGAGCTGGAAATGCAGTGATGTTCCTCACAAAATTGATTTCACCTGGTGAGCTGGTAGTGCATCTGTGTGTCTAAGTAATACCTCCTATGAAGACCTAAAAAGAAAAAAGTGTATTAATTACTTTCTTTTTCCAGAAACCTGAACATACAGAACTGTGATCCTCCATTATTGGTGTCTCCAACAATTATATAGTTGCAAGGAGAGAATTGTTCTCTGAGTATAAAGAGAAAAAAAGTATTACAGCAAAGCTAGTCAACTGTTGTCAGTGTAGATTTCTAAATGGGAAGAAAGGTATTTTCTTTTGAGTAACTAATCAATTTCAAGAGTACAGGCTGCTTTTTTGTGTAATAGCTTCTTGATTTTTGGAAAGGAATGGTATTTTGACTTTGTTTTTAGGAGTAAGATCAAAGAAATAATATTTTCATTATCTTAAAATATTAAAATAATATTTTAAACTATGTGTTTAGAATTAAGATATCCTAAATTGATGTATTTTAAATTTATCTTTATTATAGAAGATTTTATACAGCTTCCTAATATGCTTTATAATGTTAAAAGTATATGTTGTCACAGCCCTGTAAGGTGTGTGTTCTGTTAGTGGTGATGGTGGGGTGCTTTGTTGCGTTTTTAGGTTTGTTTGTTTTTTTTTTTTTTAATTTGGGTTGTTTAAGATTTAATGGCTGGGATTACATGGGTGGAGGTCCAGGAGGTTATTTTTTTGCTGTTCTTTGAGTTGGATCACATAACTTTTAACTTCTGTACTGTTCAGGAAATAATGATTTAAAGCATACTTTGACTAGAAGGTGTCATGAAAGACTTTTTGTACTAACTTTTGACAAGGGTAAATACCTTTTCTGGTAAGTATATAAAATAAATGCATAATGAGAATGCTTAGTGAATAGGGTATTGAATCAATGGCTTATGTCAAATGATATTTCCCTGGTGTTAGTTACTAAAGTATTAGTGTTTTGAAGATATTACATTAATCAGGCAATTGAAATTGGGTGCTAAATGTTGATACAGCAGCACTAGGAACATACCTAAGTGGCTTACACAATCTGGGGATATATTTCAAGTTGCTTCATACTAAAGAGACATAAAACAGTTCCTTGCAAAGCACAGCTCTAATGCAGTAAGTTCCTGGTAATCTCACCGAAGTCAGTGTAAGCTGATTTGCTTAAAGTCAAGCAGATGTTGAAGTAACCTTCCTGAACTGGGCTTCAAACATTTGGTCTCACAACCTCTTAGGCACATCTAATTGTTAATTGCTTGAGTGTGCTTAAGCATGGGCTTGTCTCAAAGTGCTTTCAGGGATACACAAAGGCCTGACCCACAAGGGTGCAGAGTGGAGCCCCCCTGGACCACTGTGACCAACTGCTCCTCTGTGCTTGCTGGAATTACATGTGGCCATTGCTCTGTCTGCAGTAGGTTCAGAATAACACGTTAATTCTGCCATCAGCTGGGGGGGAAAATTAAACAATTACATGTCAGAGCTGGAAGAAACTAAGGCGTCATAAAGGGAAACTAAAATTACAGCTGTGAAAAAATTATATTAAACAGTATTAGGCTTGACATTATTATACTGATTTTTTTTTTGTCAGTAGCTATTTAACATTGTTCTAGGTGTAGGTTTTCTTAACTTTTATTTTTCACCTTTATCATTGAATCTCAACCTTAACTTTGTTTTGAGGGATCCAAGTGAAGGCGAAGCCAGTGGCAGAACTGACACCTCAAGGTGAGGAGTCACTATTAATACTTCGCTCCTAGGTCTTTCGACTCAAGTAATTTCCTAAAGCCTTTTAAATCAGGATGTAAAAGAGAATAGTGCTTAAGTATTCTGTATTTCAAAAATGTTTTCTATTTGGGGGGAGGGGGTCTTGGCGAGGTACTTTATATCCCTCATTTCTGCTTTCTTGCGAAGTATTTAATACAAAACTTTATGTGAGTGTATTCCTTTGAGTAAAAAAGCCCCCTGTAACAGTAAACCAATCGTTTAGGCACTTGAATCATGTTTTGACTTACAAATATTTAATGGTGTTTACTTTTGGTTTCAGTGGACATTGTAAATGCTTCATGTGTCTGTGTGTATATATGTATCTATTAAATTTTTACTATAGTTACATACTGTGCTCATTACTAAAGCTGCTGCTTGCCATAAGTAAACACCTTTAGTCCCTGAGAAATGAATGTCACTTGCTTTGAGAAATAAAGCAAGTGACATTCAGACAAAAGGGGTGGTGACTGCCAAATACTGAATTTCTGTGGCAACCACTGTACGCAAGTCTACAGATGCTTTGTTAGCAATAAAACATTTTTTCATATGCTCATTTTCCAATATATCTGCTCTTTTGCCATGTTTCAGCTTTTGGTGTGCTTAAGCACAGTGCATACCTCTTTATTTTTCTGCTCTCTAATGAACAGGCATTGTAGTTTGCATTCATTCTAAACTGGCCACTTACAGAAAGTACTGATTTAGTTTTCTAAACAGAAAGCCTCTATTTAAGAAAAAAATAAACACATTCTTACCCAGATACACTGTATATAATACACAATGCATTTATCTAAGTTAGCCCTTTTCAATTCAGAGTCTCTTAGCTGTCAGATTCTTGGATATGGAAAGGGAAAAGAGACTGAGTGTTCAAATGAAGTGTAAAGTTGCTTTCAGCTCTTGCTTTCATTCTCTAGCTTTCTTTGCTTTTTGTCATCCTACAGTGTCTGTTTTGGGCTAAAAAAGTCATTTGAGATCTTAACCCTGCTCTATCCCTTAATATCCATGTGGTTCTCTGGGGGTCACACAAAGTTGAATTAAAAGTGCCTGTTTTGACTCCTCTCTGAATAATAATGACAGTTTATAGACTCAAAATGAGAGCAGCACTTTTCCCCAGTGATAGATGGGGAGGCATCAGGAGTACCTGGGGCAAGAACAGATACAGCTGACTGTGGAATTACTTTAAAATAATTAGTGCTAGTTCTCAAAATGTTTTCTGCGATGGCACAAGTAATCTATTTGATAAGGAAGCATCAGACTAAGAACATTAATTGGAAATTGCTCCCTTGCAATTTTGTCCTTTATCAAATAAAATAGTTTGTGTCTGTATTTGTAAAAAACACGTCGCTGTTTCTTACTTGTAAAAGCTGCTGGCCATGTACTCAGATGGTGACCAACAGGCTGTTCACAACCAAATTGCAATCCAAAATTTTGCCTCATCAGTTCTCATAATAACATGTTTTATTTTGTCTTTTGACACAGAGAGAGGTCAAAAATCTAAACAAATATAAAAGGGGGGGAAGGCAGAAAAGAGGGGAGTTGAGAATTGCAGGGTGGGATTTCTTCCTCTGCTGCTTTTACAATATGATTTTCGCTTCAGGATTGTGTCCCTCAACTTCAGTTTTGTTGCTGTATAGCATGCTCCAGATCATGAAATCAGCAGAACTTCAGTCATGCTTTTACATAGATTCCACTTTCTTTGGAGCAGTATGGAGTAACGTGTGTCTGCTGCAGTTCCCATTGCACATGTTGTCATCAGAACATTGTAGAGCAGGGGTTTCCAAACTTGCTTTGCTGTGTGCCACTACTGTGGCACGGTGCTGTGCTGAGCACACGTGTGCAGCACGTGGGGCAGGGCTTTTCCAACAGTGTCCATCTCACTCCCTGACTTAGCTTGCCTGCGACTCATGGCATCTCAATGGCAGTTTAGAAACCCCTGTTCAAGAACTGTATTTCTCTTCTCTCTCTCGGCTACACTGCTCTGGTTTTGACTTTGCTGTGTGTCACTTGTTCCAGGAGTGTTTCTGGGGAGCCTAAAGACAGAGAGAAGGAGGATAGCAAAGATTCAAAGCCACGCTCCTTGCGGTTCACATGGAGTATGAAGACCACGAGTTCTATGGACCCGAACGATATGATGAGAGAGATTCGGAAAGTGTTAGATGCCAATAACTGTGATTACGAACAAAAAGAGAGGTTTTTGCTCTTCTGTGTCCACGGTGATGCACGACAAGACAGCCTTGTTCAGTGGGAGATGGAAGTCTGCAAACTGCCACGATTGTCGCTCAATGGAGTTCGCTTCAAGAGAATATCTGGGACTTCTATTGCATTTAAGAACATTGCATCCAAGATAGCAAACGAGCTTAAGCTGTAAAGAGAACCTAAATTCTTTGGGATCAGGGAAGATTCATACATGATCTACACTTTGAATGTACTGGTTTCGCCTAATGTGATTGGCCTGTGAAATTCCCCATGTAGAAATTGCCCTTATTGCAATAAGGTTATACATAGTTATTCAGAATTGTAAAGTTAAATCCAGTATGACCTATATTAAATAACTGTAGCTAAAGAAGTTATGTTCACATGTACAGGTAAGTATATAGAGCATTCTGTTCATTTTATGTTCATAGAGTTGTATAATAAAAAGATGACTGCTTAAATTCAGATCTTGTATAGTTGTCTAGATTTCTGCACAGAAATGTATGTTTGATGCTTTGAGTTGGAAAAGTTCTTCCCTATCATTTACATTTTTGGTGGGTTTTATAAGTCTTACCTCTACCATGTGTTTTTTAAAAAACTTGTGTCCTGAGTCAAATGCACAAACCAGTTTTCACAACTGTAGCATGACCATTTTTAATTATTTAAAAATTGTTCCTGAGTTGAACCAAAAGTCGATGAGTAATTGGCTTTTGTTCTACATGAGACTGTTCCTGCTTATCTTTGGCTCTTATCCTTGTTATTGGACAGTGTTTAGTTGAAAAAAAAGAGACAAATATGTTTACAGTGTTGGCACTTACAGTTTAGAAACTTTGTTCTGCCTTTGGCCAGCTCAGAGCTGTGGGGGAACAGAAACCAGGCATAAGTGATTTCTGTCTGCAAATTCCAGTGCTTATTCCCATGGCTCATTAACAAATGTAGCACCAAAATGGAGAACCGGAATTATCTCATTTGAGTATCTTGACGTAAAATATCACTTATTTGCTGCCTTCAGAATACTACAAATTCCATTTTATGGAAATCTATTAACATTGGGACTGTTTAATAGCACAAGATAATCTGAAGTGTTGACCAATTGTGTAAGTTAATAATACCACCTCAGGAATTAGCTTGGCTTTTGGAACATGTGCCCCCAAAGAGTACATGCAATTCCACGTAATATTTTACAGCTAAACATACATTGTTTATAATGATAAATTGTTGATTTATGCTTTTGTGGTTGTACAGTTTGTTCCCATGTAACCTGTTTGTGTTTAATATTTTACCAGATTTCTTGTATTTATTCCACATCATTATGCCTGTAATGTGCAGCTTTGTAATTAGGCACTTGCCTACAGAAAAGAAAAAAAAAACAGCCCCACTTTTTTTTCCTTCATAATTAATGACTATAAACTATGTAAAACCACTAGTACTGGTACATTTTAATACTTGTTCTTTTGTACTGAATTAACCATAGAGGTTGGTTGTGCAATGTTATTTAATGTCGTAATTACTGTAATATCAACATATGGGCCCCATCTGCACACTCTTGTGAAGAATAGAAAGTTCATTAAGAAATTGTCACTTTAAAAAATAAAAATTAAAAAAAAAGCTGTGGTAAACTCTGTAACCCTAAGTTAGAAAGCTGTAAGTGTAGTAAATGTGCCATTCTCTAATGGCTTCTTGACTGAGATGGACTTTACATACTGTACTGTGATGTAGCTTTCCTATGTAACAGTTATGTTCGGAAATGGACGTGTATTGTTGCCTTAGAAAAAGGGTGGTGTTTGGAAAGAAAGAACTGTAGCCCCTTTTCTTTTTTTTATCTGATGTTCATTGAACCAAATCTGATGCAAGTCATCTTGATTCACTGGTGCACTCTATTAAAACTTACTTGAACAGTTCTCATACTAAAATACTTGTTGTTTGCCCTTTATAAAAGCACAGCATTACTGCAGGTAGCAAAACACTTTAAAGGTGCACAGGCTCCATCTTCAGCATGGTGTGAATTCAGGATTAACATTGCATGGGTTCAGTGGTCCTGCTCTGTTCAGAAACTATCAGTGGTTTAGCATTGCTTAGAAATGGATGTCCAGGAGCTTTTACAGGAATTCACCAAAAATCAGTCTGGGGAGGAGGGGGTTGTGTGTCTGCTCAATTTACTCATAAATGTCCATAAATGTTCAATTATTCTTAAAAATACACAACTGGAATGTAACAGTGATGCTAATCTAAGGTCATGTATGAACTTGGTCATGAAACAAAACCCTTTGCCTTTTCAGGAGGTTCAGTGGAAAAAATATAGGTCATGCTGTGAGACAGTAGATTAAGTACTTAGGAGAGCTTCCCGCTTTACAGGCACCGTTTTTCCATGGCTAACTTTGCCCTAGATTGTCGCTGGTTTTCACCACTCCATGTAACCAGAGATTCAGCAGTGTTCCATAAAACACACAGCTTTTCCAGAGGACAGGGCTGATGAATTCTAGTTCAACTTGCTCATGAAACATGGCACTGCCATGTTTATGTTTATATATCGGGGCAGCTTGCAAATGGTGTCCTGTCCAATGGCTGCCAGCAGTGTGAAACTGCCCTGATTCCTAAACCCTGTGCCCTCCTCCTTTTGCCTTGCTGGAAGATGAGGGGTGACCCACCTTATGCTCTCCATAGCAAGTATACCCAGAGCTTCCTCAAGGACACAGTTTCAGTGCAAAAGGCATAGGTGCACACAAGTGCAGCATTTGCCTTTCCAAATCTGCCTAGCAGGAGTGAGATGGGAAGGTCAGAGAAAGCAGTTCTGAAAAAGGTCTCTGGTTTTATTTGGATTAGCGAGATGGTGCCTACCCAAACTCAGTGCCTATTTCTGGGTGCCCTCAAGAGTTGCCTTGTGCTGGACCTGTTACATATCAGTTATTCCTTAGGTAAGCATGGGATAAGCTGCATTTCAGATCCAAATGTTCCCAACTTCCATGTGGGAAGGGACTGGTGTGGCATTTTATCAGCACACCTTTAACTTTGGAAATACAAAAGAGTTTTAAATGCCACATCATATTTCCCAGCTCCAGGCAGGGGTAGGGATGCCTTGACTCCAGAGGCCTCATGAATTCAACTGTAATTTGTTAGCAGCATTGCTAGGGGCTGTTTGGGATGGGTGGAGGGGGAAGCAATGGGGTTACTGCATGGTTCAGCTGGTCTGGTTTGGGGGTTTTTGCCTTATTTCTTTCTTCGAGGTATACCAACATTTCCAAAACTTGTGCATCCCTTTTCACACAGTCCAGTTTAAAAACATTAAAATGTATATGAATCTGAAAATACAATAAACAGTCACTCCTGGTCCACTGAATGAATGAAACTGCTGGGGAACCAAGGGGGGGGTCATTATGCCATATGGTAATGGATGATGCTAAAATTCCATGAGCTGTTTAGACATGAGGTTTTGGTATCTGGTGTCATACACCTAAGGATCTATTGGACCTTGGGTCATACACCTTGGACCTATTCATCTCAGAATATGAGAGTCCCCAGCCACCATGCAAGTGGAGGCACTAAATCTCAGCTGGGAGATGTATTCTGTTATGTTTTTGATAATTGGATTCTGAAAAAGGAAGCAAACTTGTGAGGTACAAACCAAGTCTGTAGGGAAAGGCCTGCCTCTCTTGGGAAGATTGGGAAAAATTACCTACCTCAGAGCTGCTCATTTATGGGATAGAGCACTTCTTAGTGACAGTCCTGAGACTTAACTCACACCTGCCACCCTTCAGGGACATGGCCCCCCTGTTCTTTACACAGCTTTCTGGAGCTGTGAAGGTGGTGAATCACCGTCCTCGGGCAGATAAGAATGTGACTTGCAGGATTTACTTTCCAAACATTATGCACACATCTTGGGGAGATGTAGGTTCGAGGCTTTGTTCGTTTGCTCCTTTTTCAGGGGAAAGGATTAGTCTGTCCCCGTGTTGCATATGCTAAGCGTTCATATGCATATCAAATGTTGATAAATACACCAACTGGTTTAATAAATTTTATCTATCCCCCCCTGTAAAATTTTGCGTTTCTTGGTGTACCCCAGTTGAGGAACACTGCTTAGGAGAGGCAGCTGTTAGACTGCAGCACCCCAGCCGCGGAGGTGGGGCTATCACAGCCTACCCCAACATCTGGGCAAAAGCCACTGAGAAACTTCTTCGCCGCTTTCCACTTGGCCAGGGGTGGCCGAACGCAGCCCAGGACGCAGAAGAGGCTGTTCCCCCATGGCTTTAGTAGGAACACCTGTAACAGAGGGATGGATGTCCAAGGAGCTTGGCCTTTTTCGCTGACGGGGAAAGAGCGTGATCTCCCGGAGCGGTGCTGCCGTGGGCCGGGGCAGTGCGTGCTGTGCCACGGAAGGAGCAGCCCGGGGAAGGTGCGGGGCTGTGCCGCCCCGTCAGCGCTCACCTGTTCCCGCTGAGCTGACCCGCTCCAATCCCGGGCTCCCGCAGCGGCTCCCGGCTTCCCGCACCAGAGCGGCGGCGGGGCCAGGGTCCGGAGCTCGGGGCACCGCCACCGCCGGGTCTGGGCGCCTCTTCCCGCAGCCGTCCCGCCCCGGGGAGGGAGCAGCGGCCGCCTCCGGCCACACCTGTGGCGCAGCGGCGGAGGAAGCGCCCGAGGTCGGCGCAGACGGGTCGGCACCCGGCGGCACCATGACGGTGGGTGCGCGGCTGGGCGCCAAGGTGAGAAGCAGGTTCTCCCGCCGCGGGCCCGGCGACGACCAGGTCTCCATCCTGCCCGGCGAGGAGGAGGAGGCGGCGGCGGGCAGTGCGGGGGCCCCGCGGCCGGCGGTGCTGCAGCAGCAGCAGGAGGAGGAGGAGGAGGGCGGCGGGGGCAGGAAGGTGCGCTTCGCCGTCCTGCCCGGCCCCTACGAGCCGCTGCGCCCACCGCGGGCCCCCGGCAAGCGGCCCTATGGCAAGCGCCTGAAGAAGTACGGAAAGGTGAGGGCACAGCGCGGCCGGAGCGGGGACCCTCGACACCGGGACCCTCGGAATGGGGTCTGCGGTGCCGGGAGGGCAGCGGGGCCTCGGCTCCGACAGTTCCCAGGGGCTCTCGGAATGCCCCTTATCCCGCAGGAATTTCAGAAGCAGCGCCCGGCTCCGAGGTGGGATCGGGGCTTGCTCCGGACCTGCCCGGGAAGGAGCCGGTGCTGCTGGGGGAGGCTGGACACCGACCCTCGCCTGGATCAAAGAGCACAAAATCCGTCTGTTCGGAGTGAAAATGACACTAAGCTGATCCATGTGACGGGTGCTTTGCCTCGCTTGGTTCTGTGTTTTCCTCGGCGTCATAATTTTAAAACTGTTCCTTAAAACTTCCAGTTAATTGGCCTGCATTTTTTTCCCTTCCATTGAAGTGCCCGAAAGAAACGGTAAACAGCCCTGCAGGACATTCCTTGGCCAAGGTGACCCTTAGAAATCACTGCTGTGAGTTACGGGTAAAAAAATGCAGCTTGTTCTTCATCTGTAACAACAATTTTGGATCAAAATTGTTCTTTTGCTTTCCTGTGTGGGAAGTCACAAGTCCTGCAGTCTGGTGGTTTGGTTTTCCTCCCACCGGAAGATGGGTGCCTTTGGTTACAAAGCTGCCATGTGGAAGAATTCTGTTGTTTTTCTCTTGTTCTTGTCACTTAAGTACATGTCAGGTATGTCTTGGATGTTTGTAGCAAAAAATAGTTTCTGTGTTATCAGGACAAACCTGTCTGTTGTCAGGAATGCTTTCCTGCTGCTAAGATTACTGATTTCAGCATGAGACTTGACTTTCTGCTGAATTCTGTTAAAAAACCATGATTTTGGTAAAGATATGCATGCTATGTCTGACATGCAGAAAATGCCATTAGCTTGGCAAAGTTGCTTTTGAAATCGTTTACAGATGTCAGCACCATCAGGAGCCGCCTCTCAAATCCTACTGTTTCATAAAGAAACAACAAGAATATTTCATTCTTTCCTGATGAATTTGGTTCTTTGAGTTTCCAGCACTGTGTTTTCCAGGCCCCATGCTGTAGGAAGCTGTCTCAAGCCTGTAGGCTTGATCTGTAAGGTGCAGTTTTGTGAGCATGGCTGCAGCAGGTCATCACTTTGCTGGTGGTGCTGTTGGTCTAAAGGTGCTTTTAATGGTGTTCAGAGCACAGGCCAGTTCTTGGGCACTGTGTATTCCCTTTTGTGTTGGTCAGATGACATTCCCACGGGGAAGGGTTGCCAGTTTAGCTCTGGCATAAAGAACAACTCATGAAAGAACAGGTGAGGTGTGGGTAGGTAAGTGAAGGGCAGGAAGGGGGGAAGAAGACTCCAGTGTGACATAGTCAGGGCAGGGGCAGATGTGGGAAGGGAAGGCCCTGCATCTCCTCCTCCAGCCTCAGGATCTGCCCCCAGGCTCAAGCTGCCTTTTTATTTTGGCATCTTAACTCCTTTTGAGTAAGTTTCCATAGAAGTAAATCCATCAAAGTTCAACTGTGTAGTAGCATTATGACAGCTGAAGGTTTTTATGTGCCAGAACCTCTTTAAGTAAAGTAATCCAGCTTTAAGAAATCATAAGAATATAATAGATACTGATTGGATTTCACTGATGTAAAAGTATTTACTCAGATTCAGTGTTTTCCATGTTACAAGAGGTCATTTTAATCTAGTCCCACACAACCATAAAGAGTTACTAACAATTAATTATGATACTCCTCCAAATCTGACCACATTGTGTTAATTCCCCAGTTGTGAGCAGCCACATGAGCAAAAACTACTATCAAAAATGAAATTAAATTATGATTCTCAGTTAAATAATTCATGGCAAGTTTTATCTCTAGTGCAGTACATAGATGAGTTCCTGAATGTGTACTGCTGTGCATCAAAACTTTTTTATTTTGACAAAAAAATCTTATTTTAACAAAAAACAATGAAATTTCCATAAAAGTATTCTCAGTAATTACTGCCTTCTTGTTCAGCTCCAGTTTTAGCACCTTATGAACTTCTAGGAATTAGTAACATAGTTAGGATATGTAATGTGGAATGATGTACTTCCACAAACTAGGGTGAATTTAAACTAATTTTATTCTTGAATAGAATCACGTGTTAAAGCCTGGCTTCCTGTGGAGGCTGCATCCGTTCAGTTTAACTATACTCTGTGGGTGTGTATGCCTATATAAAAATAGATGGTAAAATGTTTTTCCACTCTCCAGCCCTTTTTAGCTGTGGGAGAATTTCATTTTCTGGGGCCATGACATTGGCTGTCGGAATGATTTTACGTGAAGGTATTTTCTATCACCTTGTCCTTTTTTTTAATCCCTTTTTCTCATTCTCTCTCTCTAGAATGTCGGGAAGGTTCTGCAGAAGGGTTGTCACTACTTGGTGGTCGGCCTGCAAGGATTAGCAGCAGCCTATTCTGCTCCCTTCGGAGTGTCAGCACATGTGGCGTCCTTCGTCCGCTAACGCAGCTCCCTGCGCCCCGCGGGAGAGGACACAAGGCCATTGCTGCTTTCTCAGGATTAAATTTGAGACCTGGATCTGAAAAACCTCCTGGACCAACAGCCCTGAGCCTCTGTGCCAGGCCCTTTCCAAGACTGAGAGCTCTTCTCTGAAAAAAATTCCAGTGCTTTGTAAAATCAGATCAGGTCAAAGAAGCGCAAGGATGAGAAAATAATCTTTGATTAACTGAAGTTGGTTTTTGGGCATGAGTTGGTTTTCCAGAGCTTCGTGCTGTGTGGAAGGGAGCCAAGGATGGATGGAAAAGCAAGTTGATGAGAGAGAGAAATGAAGGAAAACGGAGGATGGGAGAGCAGCTGGGGAGGTGGAGATGAGTTTGGGTAGTGAGAGGAATTGTCAAAGCAGTGGAGGAAGCAGATAGCAGAGGATTAGGAAAAGACAGTCTTTGGTTTTCTGAGATTCTGAGTTTGGTGGTGTTTTTTTATCTGATAGGGTTAAGATTATGAGTGTACTTAAAAATATATTTGGACATAAATGGAATGTGGCCTGAGACATGGAGAGCTTTGCTGCAACATGGTCGTTCATTTCAAACACTGGACATAATGACCCTTTAAATAATCATGAGAAAGATGTAAAAATCCAGAAAGAAAATGAGGTGTGTGTTTGTGATTTTGGGGCATTGAAGGCTCATTGTGATTAACATTTTAAACTTTTCCTCTGCAACTATGAAATCTGTATAGATTTTTTTACTTAGAATGGATATACCTGATTCTGGAAGCTGGAGCATTTTATGCCTAATTATGTGGTGTTCACCAGGGGAAAAACAATTGATTGCCAGCTGCATCTGAGAAAAAAAAATATACATGCAGCTTTTGGTATAAGAATGTACAAATGTGACTTATGAGAACTGGGCCAAATAACCCACCAGCTCCATCTTCATTTCTGTACCTGGAAGCTGTAAGCAGAGGATGTCAATATCAGATAGCGCAGCTCAGAGGTGCAGATGCAGCAGCTTCCATGTCACACCTCCAGGGACATAAATCATATATTGATGACACAAGAACAAGGTGGTTTATGGGCCTTAAAAATTCTGTGGGGTTTGTTTGTTTGTTTCTGTCAGTCTTTTGTGGTAGTGGCAAATGACTTCCCTGCTAGCAGTTTCTCTGTATTATATATCCATCTAGTTTTGATGGTGTTTTTGTAATCAAGGAGTTGACTTAACTGGAAAAAAATGCTGTTCACTTGCTTTCTTTGCCTTTTCTGAACAAAGGAGTTTGTATGTCTTGGCAAACCACACTGTATTTTCTTTTAAATGTAGCAAATGAATCAGATGGGGGGGTGGGGCAGGGTGTTATGCTCTTTTCTTACTGGACTGTAAATAAAAGCCACGAGATCCACGTCTGTTTTTACCTACACACGTAAGTAAGCACAAAAAGGAGGAGTTTCTCAGCAGCAGCCCATCCAGCTAGGGGAAGCTGCAGTGTAAACTTCCCTGCGTTGTTTTGCCTGTGGCCTCAGTGCCGTGGTAGGACATGATTGTAGCCTAGACTGTGTGGAAATGCTCAGGAATAGCAAGGTGTGGAGATGAGGCTGCAGAGGATCTAAGGTTGCAAAAGCTGGGGTAGGAATAGCCACAAAGGGATTTTGCTCATTGATTTAGTTGTTTCTCTTCAGGTGTTTCTCTTGAGCTTTTTTTGTGGAGACAGATCTGTCCCTCTTATGTGCCCCACCAGCATGCTGTAGGGCTGTTGATAATGCAGTGAGAACAGGGCTGTCCTAACACCCACATGCCACACCAGCCTGTGGAGTTTGGGATTAACTTTAGATTTTGTTACACCACTCCACGTTTCACAGTGCTCTTACGGCATAAATCATTAGACCCTTTTTTCAAATTACAAATTACTAAAGCCAGATGGAGAGGCGTCTCCATCTTTCTGTGTGGAGTAAGTGTCCCATCTGTTTGTCTGTGTGTCCCCTGACCAAAAAGGCTGTTCCCTCATTGCAACACACAGGGTCCAGCCTATTCTGACCTTCCACAATGGTAAACATGAACTTTAGCTCCTGAACTTCTCAGCACAGTGGACTTCGGCCTGCTGACATCCAGCCTCTGCTCACCTGGTGCAACTTTAAGGGAATAACCTGATTGCTATCCATACAGAACCTGAATGAGATGTACATGGTGCTTCTGTGTGAGCCTGAGAAAAGAAGAGCCTCAGGCATATTGGTGAGTCAGCTTTGGTTGGCCAATGTTTCTAAAATAGACCAAAAAACAAAGAGGATAGAGAAAGAAAAGTAACCTGAGCTGTTGCAATAAACCAGATAATGATTCATTTTCCTCCCTCAAAATGAACTAATGGTTCTCACTGAGGTTACCAATTAGTGCTGCTTATCAGTTCTCCTCAAGCAGTGATTCACTCCTCAGCTCCTGAAGAGAATTTGTGAGGCCAAGCCTTGGCCTGAGGGTTTGCTACTCTCTTCATTAGCTCAGCTCAGGAAGCAGGGTCTAGAAGATCTGAATCCAGAGGGTGAGGTTCATTTTTCAGCTGGGTGGATGGCAGAGGGCCATACTTCCTGTCAGTCATGGCAGCATCTCTGTTGGGCCAGGTCTGGCTTAGCTATGATGCAAACAGGTAGAACGGGGCAGGTCCTGCAGCTCTGCTGCTAAATATTGTCTCGCTGACATAAGAGATGAGGAAATGTTCCTTGAGCACCTCAACATGGCTGGCAGGCCATCTGCTCAGCCAACAAAAGGGGCAGCCTCCATCTGAAGCAGAACTGCCGTGCTGGAAGCCTGCATGTGAGATTGAGGGAGAGCAAGACCTTGGTGATGGAGATGAGACTGGAATTGATGAGGAGCCTGGGACTGGTGAGGAGCCTGGGTTCCCATCCCTGGCAGGTGCCAAGCCATGAGGGCAGTCTGGGACTGAACCTTTCTGTAATGTAACACATTCTGTTACATATTCTTGGCAAGGTTGTCCATGGAGGAGCCACCCCAGCAGGGACAGCTCTCAACCCACAGGTGCACACAGGCTCTTTTATTAAAATAGGCTTGTCCACAGCTGAACTCCTGGTGTCCCTGAGGAACAAAACAGATGTTTGACTCTCTCATAAACAATGTGGGGTGTGGTGGATACCGTGGTGGGTACAGGGGAAGATTTGATTTGATGTTTGAGCTGGACAAAATATGGTCCTCCCTTCAGCCCCTTGCATGAAACCTCTACTCATTGCTTCACTTGCCAGGTTTTGTTTTCAGTGGTGTGCTACTGTCCTATCTGGTTCCCTTGAGATTTCCATGCACTTTTCACTGTGCTTTATAAAAAATGGCAGGATAAATAGGTTTGGGAAGCTGAATACATGCAAGAGTGTCAAGAAGTAGGTAGTCAATTTGTCCATGCTTCTCTCAGCAACAAACTCCACTAACCAGACAGCCTGGCAAGTTACTTTTACTTTAAATTCCTGGCTATTCCTGGTGACTGCTCAATGAGTCATGGAGCAGAATAAAGCATATTTTTGCTGGTTTTGCCAGAGTATTTAATTACTCCTCTGGCCTACGGTAGGCTCTGAGGAAATGGCAGAGGACTCAACAGCTATTGTCCTTTGTCCTGTAACATTAGCAGCAAGGAAGCACTCCTGCACAGCTTGCTTTCCAAGTGCAGTGACTGAGAAGAGCTGTACCACACCACAGCACTTTGGCACTTTGAGATCTTTGCCACTCCCAGGTCACGGATCACTTCAACGATGAATGTCCTTTCTGAACTCTGCCTGTCTGTAAGACTGGGACAGGGGCCCGTTTTGTGTTGGGGTGCAGAAAAACCAGTTGTCTCTTTTTGTGTATCCCGAGTCCCTTATAAGCTGAACTGGCCTCTTCTGAGACAAAACTGATCCTAAAATGTGCACAAAGTTGCTGCGGTTACCTGTACAGAGTGTGCTTTGGAAATCCTTTTTTCTTCAAGGAAGAGTAGGGAGCCTAAAGAACTTGCGGATTAGTGGAAATAATTAAATTAAGAAAAAGTAAAGGAATAAAGTCCTTCCATTCCTTCTCCTTTGAGGAAGTAGTATTATGCTGCCAGGCGTGTTTTGGGTTGAAGTCTAGCCTGGGCTCAGAGAGGGTGGTGCACTTTCCTGAATCCTGCAATGTGCATGAGGAGAGATGCAGGGCTCTGGACTTGTTCAGCTTGAGGAGGGAAGACTGAGAAACTTGACAACAGCTTTTCAATACATCAGAAAGGGCTTCCAACAAGATGGAGCCAGGCTCTTTACTGAAGTCTGCAGCCAGACAGCAAGAGGTCACGGCCATAAGTCTAAACTGGGGAGTTTTCAGCCAGAAACAAGCCAGGGAAAGCAGTAACATGATCATTAAGCCTGAGAAGAGGTTACTTCAGGAGGCTGAAATCTGTCTGTGGAGTGTCTCAAAGCACGACTGTGGGAAAGCAACAGAGTGGGAAGCAACTCAGTTCGAATGCAGCGTTTACCCTGCTGTGAGCAGGAGGCTGGAGGAGAGACCTCCTGTGCTTCTTCCAGTCTGGATGAGGCTGTGAGTGGGATCCTGCCATGGTAAGCAGAAAGCTTTTAATTTACCTGCTGTATGGAAATGTAGAAGACTGAGCTCTTCACCCTTGCTAGAAGCACTGACGTGAAGAATAAAGCTTTGCTCCTGGTAACAAGGAGCGACTGGCGAGGGCGGCAGCGCTGCCTGTGGAGCAGCTCAGCTTCCATCACTGCTTCCACTTCCCTGCGCTCCGCTGGCTGAAAGGCGATTGTCCTTTACTGCCATCTCCTGGGAAAAAAACCTACAGATTTCCAGCTTCATCAGCCTGCCCCGTTGTTCTGCCTCATCTCCTGCAGGGATTTCCTGCCTTCCCCTAGGCTGGCCTCCCTGTTTTTCCAGATTCATCCTCAGGATGTGGGGTCTCAGCAGTGTAATGTGCATCTCTGTATACTGGTGTTTCCTACCCAGTGGAATCCTGAGCCTCCTCTGTCCAAGTGTTTCAAATGTAAAGTCATAGGACATTGTTCTTATGTCGGGTTTTTTCCCTTCAGCACCTAAAAATGCATTGCACTTTGCCCTGAAGTTCTTGCTGTGCCTCAAAAACGCTCCTTAAGGAAGATTCACTGGAGGTGAGGGTGATGAACCACGGCCACTTCTTGTTTCTAAAGCTCACCTTTTGCTGGAGAGACGACAGCTGCCTATGAGAGGATGTATAATTTTGAACTGGAGGTTGGCAGACTGGAATGACACCCCCTCCAGGAGTGCCTTGGATCCCAGCTCCAGCAAACTACACATACTTGCCTCCTCCTGCTTTCTGTATTCCCCTGTTTCTGCTGCCTGAAAAGGAATCCTTGCTCCTTCCTTTCCTGGGACACTGAACTAGCATCAGATTGTTTTTTCAGCTGTGCCTGAATTAGGGTGGGGACTTTCCTGTCCTTGGTGAATCCCATCCTGCCTCACAATGGCTGATAAACCAGAGCTGCAGAAGTGTTAATGTTTGTGCTGCAGAACAAATGCCCTGCTGCCCCCTACAAAGCCTCTCCTTTGGTCTTCACCTGCTCTCCCGTGACACACAGCTCTATCCTGACTCTTTAGACTCCTGAAGCTGCCAATGGATGTTATATTCACATGGAAAATAGCATTTACAGAACACTGGGAGAACCAAAAATGTCAACAGCCTCTGTTAGTTAATACTGGGCCAAACATTTGCCTGGACCAACCATTCCTGTGTTGACCTGGTACATTTAGAGAGACTGAAGTTTCGCTTTTGACTGTAAGAAAAAGATAACTTTCAATTCATCTTCCTACATGTCTGGAATGACAGCTGATAGCTACCAAAGTAGCCGATCAACTGGCCTGGCTTTTGGGTATAAATAATTCTCTTCATAGGAAAAAACTCACCAAAAAAGAGAGATCCTTCTATTTCTTTGCCCTGGCTCCATTAAAAGGCATCTATCATTAATAACTCTATTATAACTCTATCATTGCCAACTATTTGCTTGAGATTTTTCCACACATGAAATTTCACTGAGCTCATTTCTAGTACATGACTCACTGAACTCTGATTTCCTTCAAGATTTTAAGAGGAAGTAACAATGCTTTTATCCTCCTCTTCTCTCTGCGAAGGAATTCTTTGAATGTATTGCTTGTTCTAACTTTGGAAAAAGGACACGATTTGTGTGTGTGTGTGTGAGTACAACATGATTTTTATTATATCGTGTTGAAATCGGCATACTTGGCCACGTTTTCCCCTCATCCTTGCCTTTTGCTGAGTTATCAGAGAGTCACTGAAAAAATACTTGTCATATCCGTGGAGTGTGCATTTAATCCTCCACTGAGACAAGCCCAGGCTACATTTAGCTCCATCCTATCACACTGACACCTAACTGAGGTCAGCATTTTGCTGTCTTTGTCACTGTTTTTTTTTCATAATGTCCATCCAAACCTCTCCCCTCAATTTATACCTTTCCAAAGTACAGAGATGTGTATATATTGAAGACCTAGAAGATCTCCAACTGCTTGTCTTTTTCTTAGTGGAAACAAGTAAAATCGTTAAACTATTTCCTCATCATTCATCTTAGGCCTCTGACTGAGCTGTTGCTACAAGATAGTCTAGGTTTGCCTCTAGAATTATCTCAAATTGTTCACTACATCTGAAAGCAGATATGCCTTTTACCTTCTCCATAAAATCTTTCTCTACCTGAAAATTTGTCCTGTGCTACTGAGTTAATGCCAATGCTTTTTAAAGATATGACAGCATCATCCATTTTCATGACTGAGGGAGCCCAGCCCCAGTTTGCTGCAAGATTGACACTGTGAATTTTTCACATGATCAGACACATTTTAAGGAAGCCTGAAAGAAGACTCTGGTGCACAGAATTTCAGCACAACTGTCCTGAACTTTGAGGAAGTTATCAGCAATTGAAAACATGGTAATTTGTTTTTAAGTGCAGGAATACTGTGCCTGCTCTGGCTACAACAAACACAGTTCTGTCACACAAGAGGTTGTGTTTGGATTGCAACAAAACCAGTATCTATTTTGTCTGAGTGGCTCTATTGACATTGCTTAACAGTACAAGGAGCTGGTGGCTCATAGGTAAGCACCAGTGTGCCTGGGATGGAGGATTAAACAAACCTGCTGGTCAGGCTGTTTACTGGAGGCTGTTTGGGAGGTACCTGGTGCATGGGTGCAGAGGGCTTTCCTCAAAGCCTATGGAGTCAGACCTGAAACATTTAGCCACAACTGTGCTCTCTGCAGCGATTTCTGATTTTATGTTCCTTGTTTCATAGCAGGAGAGGAGAGATTATACAGACATTGCTGCCTTGTCTTATTTCTTTAAGCTCCTTCTCACCATACTCTTCAAGAAAAGTTAGGGCTGAATGTAACAGAAGGGTTGGTCTGAATAAAATCACCTTAGGATGCTTAGGTTAGTAGATCTAGGGAATGAAAGCTTAAAGTCCTTCTTGGATTTTGAAATATTTTTTCTCTAAATTAATACCCAATTGCTAGCCAAAGAGTTATTTCTGAATTCAGTTAACAAGTCCTTTGAACTAAAAGGATCTGGTTCTGTACATCACTGTGCTGCCCATAATGTGTGGCTAAGAAGGAGCTGTAGCTTCTCACAACCATCACAGTCTCTACTTCTCCAAATTCTCATGCTGGTAAAGTATAAATATGCTCCAGACCTATTTTCTCTAGCACCCAGAAGAAGCAAGCAAGCAAGCAGTAAATAATCCAAATTTTTTTTTGGTCTTATCTCAAATTCTGTTATTTTGATGCCTCATAGACAGAAGTTAGGAGAGCAAAATTGTTCTGCACTTTGCAGTTCGCACAGTGGAGAATACTGTGCTCTAGAAACCACAGGAGTTGGTTACTCATTTTTGTCTTAAGCTTGTGAAATTAAGCATTAATGTTTGTCAGGAGTGGCCAGCATAAATAGTAGTTTGTTTGTTTTTTTCATTTATTTCATGTGATGCATCACTTTCCTTGCTAAATTTTAAAACCAGTTTGTATTTTTGTTTTTATCTCTTTAGTACTTATGTTGATATGTTTTGATTCCTGCTTGCAAGCACTGCTTATCAGACATTAGACAGTTGCTGCATTTTTGTTGAACATTTGTTAACACATAAGATGCCTGGTTCCCCCTACAGCATTTTTCTGCTCCTGTGGGTGCAGGTGCAGATTAAAGACTGCTGTGTGAATTCAATTAAATTCAACAAAATATAGACTCCATGTTAGATTAGAAGATTAATGGTTGCCAAAGAGTGTGCAAGGGCTCTCAGTCTGCTCAGCAGGGTTGGCTCCCCTCTTGTGTCTGTGGAGGAGTCATAAAAGCAATCACAAGTAATTATTTTTGATTCAGTGGGTCAATGATTTGAAGTTGGTGGGGCAGGTCTGGTCAAACCAGACCAAGCAGTTTAGCACCTCTGATTTACCTGGAGCAATGTGGGGATCCCAGGGATATGGAGGGCAGGGTATCCCAGAAAAGTGGCATCAGAAGGGGTTTCAAGTGGCATGGAAGGTAAGCAGGCAGCAGGCTGTCTCTGCACATCCCCCACACAATCCAACAGCAGCACAAGATTCTGCTGAACAAAAGTTAATCTCCAAAACTGTTCTGGGCTTGTTCAGGGGGCAAATTCGAAGTAAACACAAGTTCTGTTTATCTTTCATGTTGTGGTGTACTTGTAGAAGGAGAAAGGTCCCAGGACCTGTCATGGGACAGGAATCAGGGCATGGTTTAAACAGCAAAGTGGTGAACAAGAGGGCAAAGGCACTGCCCTCCCTCCTGCCTTTTCACAAAGCTAATGTTACCAGAGACCTTTATCCCAATATCAATTAGTAAAATGGGAATAACAAGGAGCAACTACCCAAAATGGCTGGGAGACCACAAAAGTAATACAGAGCATCCTGATAAGGAATGTACACATTACTTACTCCCTTCTGTACCACACCTGCTCAGGTGGACTGCTGGTGTCCCAGCACTGCCCTGCCCAGCACTCCTCATCTGAAAGAAGCAGGCAAAGACATCTGCAACAAAACCAGGTTTAATCCCCTCCCCTGTGCTCAGGCAGCTGTCTGTCTCTTTGGCACTATTTGTGTCATGCCTTCATGCTCACAGTCAAATCCTGGTCTTTTTAATTAAGGACTCCTCTGCGGACTCCATTCTTGCCCATGAGGAAGATCAGAGGTTTGGGGGCCATGCCAGTAGGGATTGATCTGCTGTCACTGACATCCATCACATTGTCTTCATCCACCAGCAGGTTTTCACTAATCCCACCACACTTTTTACAATCTATGGTGATTCCCACTAACAGGAATGTTTTCTGATCCTGGTCTGTGATCAAGTGATTCTTGAGGTGAACATGAAGAACTCTCTTGGCTTGATCGCCCACACATATCCATTATCAAAAAGGCCTACAACAGTGTCATCTTCAATGTCCCTCTCCACCAGGATGCTGATGATGGAATACTTCCAGTAATCCATCGTGGCTGGGCTGTCTGAAACTCCCAGAAATGCCCAACACTGAGCTACCCCATTTTCTACCTTCTGGGACTTTGCTCTCAGCACAGTGATTGTAAAAAAATCAGTTTGTGAGTTTGGCCATTAGATTCCAAAGTTCTTGCTTTTCCTGTGAGGACAGACCTGTGGCAACAGTGGTGTTTGCCACTCCAGCCTGTATTTGACCTCATATTTCCCTTGCAGCTGGGAATCCCACAAAGCGACTTCTCTGAGACCCTGCCAACAAACAGGAAACTCTCGGAAGGGCTCTCAGGAGTTTGGTACAGGGAAGCTGGGGTGTGCAGATGTCCCAAGGCAGCTGAACAGCACTGGACACCCCCTCTGCTGCCTGCCCTCCACGCCTCC
Organism: Toxostoma redivivum; assembly: GCA_013397375.1. Classification (NCBI taxonomy): domain Eukaryota; kingdom Metazoa; phylum Chordata; class Aves; order Passeriformes; family Mimidae; genus Toxostoma; species Toxostoma redivivum. The sequence goes on from VXBI01001505.1 coordinate 133,318, forward strand.
ATCCACCTGCTCCCCTTTCTCCGAGCCAAACCAAACCACGGATTTGACGCGCTCGCGTATTCCCACACAGCCCACACTTCCTGCTGCGCTGCTTTCACTAAAACCCCGGATATCAGAGACGGAACACCATCCCCCGGCGCTTTGCCAAAGCCGCAGGCTCGGCCGTGTATTTTCCCTGCTGCACTGCAGGTCAGGCGGGAGCTGCGGAGGGCCGGGCGGTGTGAGGGGCCGGGCGGTATGATGGCGGTATGATAGGCTGGGCGGTGTGAGGGGCCGGGCGGTGTGAGGGGCCGGGCGGTATGATGGCGGTATGATAGGCTGGGCGGTGTGAGGGGCCGGGCGGTGTGAGGGGCCGGGCGGTATGATGGCGGTATGATAGGCTGGGCGGTGTGAGGGGCCGGGCGGTGTGAGGGGCCGGGCGGTATGATGGCGGTATGATAGGCTGGGCGGTGTGAGGGGCCGGGCGGTGTGAGGGGCCGGGCGGTATGATGGCGGTANTTTCCTGAGGGCCTGCCTGGGAAGGAGCGCGGCATTAACGCTACTGGGCGCCATTGCGCCCCGTCCCGCCGCAGGTTCTGGCTCGTGATCAGGGAGGACGGGCACATGGTGACAGCTCGCCAGGAGCCGCGGCTTGTGCTTATTTCTGCCAACTGTGATGACGGGTACCTGATCTTGGAGGCCGGGGACATGGAGAAGATAAGCGTGCCTATACAGCTCCCCAAGAAAAACCCCGTCCGCGACTGCAGGTACTGAAGTAGGCTTTTTCTTTTCCCCTTCTCTCTCTCTCAGTACTGTCTTTCTCATATGCTTTTCTTTTCAAGAGTGCGTGAGGCTTCGCATTTTCTTACGCAGAAATTGGAGTGTTAAAGTTCAGTACATCTGTCTTTTCTGTGCGGGTATTTCTCACCGCCTGCTCAAGGGAGATAGACTTTGAACCGGAGCCTGTACTGGCAAGACAAAGCATAGTGGTCTTAGTAGGTTTAGATTAGCCATTGGGAAGAAATTCTTCACTGTGCAGGGGGTGAGGCACTTGCACAGGGTGCCCAGAGGAGATGTGGATGCCCCATCCCTAGAAGTGTTCAAGGTCAGGTTGGATGGGGCTCTGAACACGGGTCTAGTGGAAGGTGCCCCAGCTTATGCTAGGGGAGTTGTCCTCGGTGGTGGTCGTTAAGGTTGCTTCAAATCCAGACTGTTCTGTAATTCTGTGAAATCGTCTGCCATGTTTTACACAGGAGGCCAGGAATAGCTGTAATAACAAAAGCTCTGCTTTTAGTCTGCTAAACACTGTTGAAAACCAATCTCAGGAAAAGATGACACAGTATCAAAGACCACGTGTTACACATTTGCCAAATGAACTGTGATCTTCTGTCTTCATAGGATGTCATGTTTCCTTATTTGTTTTTACTTCTAGTGTTTTTGTTCTTGCTTGGGTGAGCAGCTGCATCTCAGTCATGCACTTTGGTATTTCTTGATCACAACTACTATGTGCATCAGCATTTTTGCATGCACACTGGCCATTCAGAGCTGGTGAGATGCTGGAGTTTAGATTCCCTGATCCCTGTCTTTAGCCATTTAACTGAGGTGCCTCAGTTAAAAACTTGGTAGTCCAAGGCTCACCCTGAGGTCACAAGGGAAAGACCAGCTTCTCAAGGACTTAGGGTATTCCCTATAGCTCCAAAGGAGTTCCAGGTGGATGGATTACAAACAGTGATTTGGCTGTGTGCTTAGAGTTTTCTTGTGTGACTGCAGGCCTAGTTATTTTATCTATGTATAGAAATCCATGCTGGAAAACTGCCAGCAGGAAGTTTTCTCTGATAAAATGTCAATTAATATGTAAGTGTTTAAAAACTCTTAAGTGATGCAAGGCCCTACAAAAATAATATAAGTGTTTGTTCTTTGGATAGCAGAAATGGTTAATGCACCAGCTGCTGTAATTGTAACTAAAAGAGTGCTGGCAAGGAACTGTATTTGCTTGCTTTTAGCATAATTCTGTTGCTGTGGAAACCCTTGATCAACATAGCTCAGTATCTCTGTTTATACAAGGCAGGTGCAAGTTCCAAATGGTAGCATTTGTCCTGGAAAAATGGAACAGACTTTGAGGAACCTGTGCATAATGCCTATGTGTTAGCCAATGGCACACGCACTGCAAAACCATGCAGTTTGCGAGGTGTCATTTTTCTAAAATTTATTGTATCACTGGAAGAATATTTAAATAGTCTATACATTGCAGTAATGAAAAGTTAGCTTGGATTTCTTGGATTTTCCAGTTTCAGAGCTCAGTGATGTGTTCTTCTGGTTTGTGGGCTTTTTTTTTTTCTTTGCCTTAATAAATTTGCCTTCAGATGGGTGCTCAAGGGAGCTCATGCCCCATAAGCTGGAGCTAAAGCAGTGCCTTTTTGACTCTGGCTGCATACGGCTGTGCATGTGCTGATCTTGAAAACTGCTAAGTCCACTTGCACATTTTTACAGGTATTTAAAAATCCTGTACTTGAGAGAGTCAAATATAGGACCAAAGCAATTGTATAGGTGCATTTTCAGCTTGTGCAAATGCTAGAGGGTTTCCCTCTGGCTGAGAAACCTCGTACTATTCATCTGTGCCCTTTGTCAGTGTGTATTGTAACGCTTAAATTGTGTGATCTCTTCCCATGGATCCCTACAGCACGGAGTGCTTAGGATAGATCTGCTTCCTGACTGGAAAGCAGTAGTATTGGAAGCTCTAAAAGCCTTGTTTCTGTTGTCCTGCCAGTCAAAAGGCATGCAGGAACTGTGGGATGGAGAGAGGAGAAAGGCAGTTGAATGCTGTCTGGAGCAATGACATTTAATTCCAGCCTATGTCACAGGGTAGACACAGGAATCCCAGCAAATGGAGCAGGGATATTGATGCCAGCACCCTAATGATCACTCCCCTAGATGAGTAAAGAAGGGTTCTAGGAGCTGGGCTCGCTCTAGATGAACTGCGTGAGCATCTCAATGCTTCAGGCTCCCCAGGATTTGATTTCAGATAAGAAACTGCAATGCATTTGAGTCAAAATGGCAACTTTGAAAAGTGTAATAAAACTACTCATGACTGGTGTTAAAGTCTGTCGAGAAGTTGAGTCAAGGTTTAGCTTTTCTTGCCAGGAAAATGTTCCTTGCATAAACTTGCTTGTATTCTACTGGCAGTGGCTTTTTGTGCCCCATGGACTTTGTTTCCAGTACAAATCGTTAACCCCTCTTAAGATACTGAGCTATTTTGTATGTGAAATCTAAGCTGAAGAGTCTCACTCATATCTGGCTAAAGTTTGACAGCACTAAAATCTGAAGAAAGTTTCTTTAACAGTTAGGGACAGTTTTAATTAATAACATTTGTACATATCATTTGTGGTAACTAATCACATAATTTCAAACTGTCATTCATTTCCTGAGATTAGTTACCTTTTAGTTGATTTCTCAGTAGAAATTATTTGTTGCAGCAGTCATGCAAATGCAAGAGCAGGCCCTTTTTTCCCTCTAAGTAGGGCAAGCAGGTAGGTTTGTTACTGTCGCTGATGGGGCAGTTAGCTCTGGGCACATTAACACTATTTCAGAGCTCATTTTTTCACCAGCTGGTATTGTCTTATCATGTCCATGTTCCTTAGCTTTAAAAACACAGTGGCCACAAGCAGATTGCCCTTTGGGAATTATTAGTTTTCTGTGTATTGCTACCACTGTTAAGACATGTTTTTTACCTTCAAATAAGAAGCTTCCTTGAACCTTCACATTCCCAGCTAACTCGCTGATGTGTTGTGACTCTTCAGGGTGTTTGGACAGGATATCCAAGGCAGGGACTGTGGTGATGAAGTGGCTCAGTGGATCACCACCTTCCTGAACTCAGAGCCCTGTCGACTGGTGCACTTTGAGCCCTCCATGGTGCCAAGAAAGTCAAAGGACACAATAGCCCTTTTCCGAAACACAGATGAGGTAAATGAATGCTCTTTTTCTCAGAAGTGTGTCCCTTTAGCCATTTCCACCTACCCACCAGAATCTGCCCCTTCCATCTTTGGTGAGTGAGCCCAGTTTAGCAAGGTGTGTAGAGTACTAAAACCGTGTGAGTATACTTTTCTGTGAAGAGGTGACTTGCTTAATTTTTACTTCAAATTGGTTTTAAGCTGTTGACCATTCACAGCTAGAGTCTGAAACTGATACTTGAAGAGGAACTGTTTTATTGCAGAGTGCAATACCTTTTTGTGTCTCAGTGAATAGAAAAAAGTTACACCTTTAATGGTGTTTTGATGGTGTAATGTGTGTTGCACACAAAGATTCCACTCCCTATCCTCTGTTAGATCTACTGATACAAGTTATGTTATTTTGTATTTTGTTTAAAGGAATGATGTTTAAACAAGCAGGTTATAGTTGTGAGCCTAGGAATTAAAATTCAAAGGACGTTTCTGAGATTTTATTTCTTTCTGTGGAAGAGGCTTGAAGGTATGATATTACAGAAATATAATGGAAAAGTATGAGAAGGACATGCTGTGCTCAGACATCCTCATATCATTTTAGCCACTGCTGCCCTTCTTTTTTCTCAATAATTCTCTCTTTGAATTGTATCAAATGTAAGGTTTTTAAACAAATTAAAATTGTGAGTACCTTGCTTTAGTGATGTTATTATCTATAGGGCATCATGTCTTGCTTGTTAATGTGCAAAGAGAAGAAAATATATTAAATTATAGACTTTCATAGATACACATTTATTATGTATGGGCACTGAGACCAATACAAACACAATGTTTCAGCAAAAGGGATGTCAGATTAGGAGGGGTGATGTTCTGGAATCGTAGCAAGAAAGAAAAGGCAGAATTTTTTGGATTGTTATCACAATGCTCACCATCTTGTGGTTGAAAGGCATGTACAAGAATGGAGTAAGAATAATGTAAGAGAAAGGCAGGAAGGTTACACACTAAAATTCTTACCAAAATGCCTCTTTCCGGCCCCCCCACCTCTGTGGAACTCCACTTCTTGGAGGTCTAGAGATTTTTAAATACCATTCATTGGCCTTGTTTGCTAATATGGCCCTCACACTGCCCAGGCATCCCAGACTGATGAATTAAGTAATTGAGTATGGGCTGTTCTGGATGTGGAACTCCCTCTGGTGTTGTGATGATGCACTTTGAGCACACAAAAATTGCCATGGTGACTGAAATAGGGAAGAGCATGTTGTTTTCCTTGTTAACCTACTTTCAGGAAAATCAAAACTTGAGTGGAGTAGCCTAAAAGGCCACTGGTTCCAATGCCTGTCTTTTGCTATGCAGTGACTTTCCTCCCGTGCTCTTACAGAAACCTTAGGATTTGGTGGTGTTTGTTTCTGTAGGTTGCCTATCCTGACTGCAGCCCAGTCTTGATCATCTCTGAAGCTTCAATGGACGATTTAAATTCCAAGCTGGAAAAGAAAGCTAAGATACAGAACTTCAGGCCAAATATTTTTGTAACAGACTGCAGTGCTTTTGAGGAGGTAAAATAACTTAAATGTCGTTTTGAAGGCTTGATTGTGTTTCTTTATAACTCGGTTACCTTGTGTGATGGTGCCAACAAGGGTGAGGAAAGCTACTATTTTGTGATTTTTTACAACTCAGTTCCAGTGATAAAGCTTCATCTTACATCAGTGGATGTGGAACGTTGATGGAGGACACAGGTCTATGAATGATTATTTCTCAAATTGAAGAAGTTCCTAAAGCAGGAATAGATTTTTATCTCCCAGGAGGGTTTGCAACAGAAAACTTGTGTAGAGGAGAAGCAAAAACTTACTTCCCCTTAAAATTTCCTTTCTACAAAACTGTAGATTTACCAGAGGTCACAGATCAGATTATCACCTGTACAGTGAGAAGAAATTGCTTTAGGTTCAGTGCTTCAGACAAGTGTATGTTGCAGAACAGGATTCATTACTTGTGTGTCTCTCTATTTGATCGAATTATTAGTGTGTCTTGGATTGGATAAATGCAGTGACAGTAGGGTTTTCATTATGGTACTGTAGAGTAGCTATGCATATTTTGAAGGTGCTAGTAAAGGTGATCATCTGGAATTGTGCACCTTTTTGTGAATGACTGTGTGACTTCTGGAAAAGTAATTACATGTGCTTGTGTCTATCTAATATATGCCTAATGTTTACTTCCCTCAGGACACCTGGGAGGATATTCTTATTGGTGATGTGGAGATGAAAGGGACTGTGTGCTGTGGCAGGTAAACACTGGAGACCTTTGTTTTACATAGGAACAAAGAGGTTTATGATAAGAAGCCCTGACTGATTTGGCACTTCTGTCATTGCAGGTGTATTTTAACAACCGTTAATCCAGACACTGGGGTCATCGACAGGAAGGAGCCCTTGGAAACATTGAAAAGGTTATAAAAGTACCACTGTTTCTTAGACTGTGGGAGAGGATTTAGGCTAGACCCCAACAGATGTTAGACTAGTGTTTTAAAAGTGGTTTGAAGTGTATGTGGGACATAATGCAGTGTGAAGGTCTGTGTACATTGGCTTCCAGTCTACTTCTTGCAATTCTATGTGGTAAGAAAATTCAGGAGGTTCTCTTCTTTCTTGCAAACTTCACATTCCCTGTCTCTTTCATATCTGCTACAGTGAAAACTTGGGGCAACAGGTATTTAAGGTATCTAAAGGTCTAACTTTACTTCTTTGACCTTTCTTTTTATAAAGATTTTTCTGTATATTAAACATGAACGAGTGATTGAATACAGTCAGGCTTTTTTCCTTCCTTTTGAACTACTTGGTTCTCTGAACTACAATATTTATTTAGTTTTTAGCCTAGTATGATGACCAAAACAAGGCATCATTGTTTGCATATCATGTCTTTCATCACTGATATTTTGATGTGTAGGTTTTGCTACCACTTATTCTAAAAAAGGGCTTTCTCTCTGCAGCTACCGCTTATGTGACCCATCTGAGAGACACATTTACAAAACCAGCCCTCTTTTTGGGAAGTACTTTGCTGTTGACAAAACTGGAACAATTCAAATTGGAGACCCTGTGTACAAGATTGTCTGGGAATGAAGGAGTCTTTGATCAGAAGATGCTCTTTTTCTTCGACATGCAGATCGTTTTTCCATGTACACAGTCACCAGCTTAAGTTTTTCTTCTTCCTTGCAATATTTTTTGTGCTTTTTAAGGTGCAGGAGATTCTTTGAGGCTGTGAGGTTCCAGTCATTTCAGATCATGTAATCTGCTGGTGCACCTGTAGTAACCACATCTTTAGTTTTCCTGGAGGCTGTTGTAGAAGAAACTGATCCATGACAGACTTCACAGCACTACTGTGAGCATCACACCTCCTAAAATTTCATGTCATCTACAATATTGGAATCCAAAATCATATACAAGGGTTTACATCATGTCTTAGATACATTTAGTGCCTATAAAGAACCACGAAAACATTCATGCCAAGCACAAAGTATGTTTGTCACAGAGCTGCCTTTACAAGTGATCATGGAGTGCAGATGGCAGGGCTCTGCTTCCCTCCTTTGGTCCTAATCCTTGTTGGATTCTACCCTCCTTTGGTCCTAATCATCTTGCCCTGTCTGTGTCCAGAGGTAGTTTTTAGCAGTCTTTGAAGTTGTTTCCTGAAGATTTCTACTGTCTCTTGAGATTGGAGCAATATCAGAAGAAGGTTTGTGACCTGACTAAATGATAGCCAGGTGTAGACATGGGGGTGCCAGGTAATGACATGTCAGGCTGTGGGCTTGTTTAGTTTGTGACCTCTGCTTGACAGTTTGAACTGTCAGTTTTTTATCCTGTGGACAATACTCTAACACTGAGGCTGTAGAGTAGTGATGCATTTGCTAACATTGCAGTAAAATTTCCAGTTTGACTAAAAGAGCTGGATGTTCGCTGTGTCAGAGACTTTGTGCACATTGGAGGGGAAGAAAAGCCATAGGGAGTGATCTGATATTGAGCCTGCCCTGTTCAAGCTGCTGTCCAGGCCAATATTGTAGAGCTCATGCACAGCTTCTCTCTGGCTCAGTGAATCCCTTTGTGTAAAAACTTAGGCTGCTAAGCAGATGTTTGGGAAGCTGCAGTTAGAGCATCCTTACTGGTTGTGCATTTAAATCTCTGGTTGTCCCCCATCCTGCTGCAATCTAACCAAAATGTCAGCTGTTTGCAGGAAGCTGAAAATTATATTTCCTACTGCATAAAACAAATAAGAGAGAAAACTAGTTGAATTACAGCAGTGTTATCTTTTCTTTAAATGTTACACTTTTTTTTTTAAAGTGGCCTCCAGGACAAAAGCCTGCCATCTTTTGGATGCTTATTTGCTTGTTTCTTTTTATGGATTTATGAATTACTAACTTTGAAAAGAGTGTGTCCCTAGCCTAAAAGAGGAATCAAATTATGTGTGAAGAATGACAAATATGATCCAATCTAATGTTTAGATTCTTCATTTTCTATAGTAAGTATGAAAAGGGAATTTTGATGCATGTTCACAACTCAGACCTGAAAAACGAAGAGCTGTTGAGCTTTGAGAAAGTGCAGGTGGATGTATGTGGCAAGCCTGAAGCAATCAGGTCAGGGAGGTAGTTTATTATTATTTGTAAATTCAGAGTTGCTCTGAATGCCATTTTGTCAGCAGGGTGCTTTGTAAGTATTAAGATTTCCTGAGACAGGTGTGCCCAGCTTGGAGTGCATGTGCATATTTGCGTATTGTTACGCCTGATGCAGCAACTAGTGGGAAGAAGTGAGAGAAAAAGCATCTTTTGAAAAGAAAAATAATTCTGAGGTTCACTATTAAAAAGCACATGTTGGAAATTCTTAGTGTTAGAAGCTGAAAGCTTGTGGAATTCCTAATGGTATCATTAAGCACAGGCAGCCTGCTGGCCTGCCAAAGCAATTAGTTGAGTGTGTCTCTTCATTAAGTCAAAGAAGTGGAAGGAAAAAGAGCTGATTTTTTGGCTTCTGGCCAAACTTATTTTTCCCATTGTTGTTCCAGCAGCACATCAGCATTTACATAACACAAATTGTGTGGTATAGATCCCATTGCCTCTCATTAGGCTGCTGTCGACTGGGCTGATTTGGAAATGTGACTGTCTTTGCAAGGAGAAACTGCCATCTGCAGCCTTGTTTGGGAGAGGCCATATATGTAAACCCCTAATTTACTCCTGTAAAGCCTCTTAGCAGAATATGGCTGGAATCCTAAAACAGGTGTGCATCTGAGTACAACATAGTTCACAGATGACACTTAAATCAATCATGTGGCCATTTTCTGAAGGTGAGAGCATGAGTTAGAACATTGCACTGTAAATATCTTCATATGACTGTTGATTTGCTGTAACTTTAGGAATTGTGTTTGATTGTGTGTAAGCAATTTAGAAAATTGACTGAAAAGTGTCAATCATAAGCCACTGTTTTTTAAATTGTGTACTTAAACAATTGTTAATTTTTTTAACTCTAGAGGAAGAAACAAAAGTATAAACTTCTAATGAATCCAATTTTCTTAAGGTGTAACATTTGTTTGTGAATTTTATTTTGTTTTCTATTTCAGCATTTAATTTTGACTACTGTTTCCAGGATCTCATATATAGTTAATACTGATGATTGTATTTTTAATCCTACCTCTGAGTTCAGAAATACATGCAGTTAACTAGAGTATATGTGTAAGAGAGCATCAGATATAAGTGGTCATCAGACTCAGTTTTGATACCCTTATCTAGATAATGAAAAAGACCTTTACAGACTTCTTTTTCCAGAGATATATGAAAATAGGGGAAAATGGGTTTAAAAATATGAGAGTTTACTCAAGTCAATCCACGTCATGTCTGAGTATAATACCAAAGCTTTTTTTTACTGCATTTATTGTACAAATAGTTCTTGCAGAAGACTCTGTACAGGAATGACAGTTGTTAAAAGCAGAAATTACTGGGTTGCTTAAGATTGGTGATGGGTACATTTTTATCCAAGCCTGCTCTCCCTTCAAAAAACCCGAGAAAGATCTGCATCTTCATCCTTAGGAGAGAAACAGCCTTCCAGAGGCTGCTGCTTTGTAAGAAGACAAGAGATTCACGGATCTTGCCTCTACAAATGGCAAAAGTTCCCAAGAGGGCTGCCACAGGGTGTTCATTTCTGGTCTGTCCTAGCACCTTAAATTTCCTTTTTGTCACTCAAGATCTGTAAGAAATTCCCTGTGCTATGTAGCTTCAGGGCTGAGGACTACACTTGCAAAGTCTTTTGTTTCGTTTGGACAGAAGATTCTAAGAAGTGATGCAGGCATAAAGCCCACATGTGTATCAGTCTTCAGCTGGAAGAGAGGCAGTATTCGTAACTCATAAATGTTTATATTTTACATAATCTTCATTGTGTTAATGTTAACATTCTCAACTTAGAACGTCACTGTTACTAGTAATTCTAGGCATTTTATCTGGAGAAATTGGTAAATTCAGTAAGAGTTTCACACACTGGGCCTTTTCTGTAACAGATCTACTTACTTGTCATGACCAGGGAACAGGAATGGTTGGATGGGGAAAGGAAATGTGCAGGACTTGGGTGAGTAGAGGTTGTGTGGGTTAAAGGCTGGAGCTGCACGAGATGGGACTGTCAATGAAGGCAAGGTACTGGGTGGTTCTTCAGGTGTTTCTGTGCAGATGGGCTGAGAATGAGCCCTCTTTGTGTCAATTCCCAATATTCAACAATAACCTGGCTTGAGGAATGCCACTTTCCCCAGTGGGCCATAGCTCACCACATCGACTTCAGGAAATCACAGAGTGGGTCAAGCTGGAAGGGACCACACTGGGTCATCTGTCCAACCTCCTGATCAAGCAGGGTCATCCCAGAGCACGTGGCACAGGATTATGTCCAGATGATTCTTGAATATCCTCAGGGAGGGAGATTCCATACCCTCTCTGGGCAATCTGTTCCAGTGCATGGTCCCCTGCACAGTAAAGAAGTTCTTCATATTCAGGTGGAACCTCTGTGCAGCAGTTGCTTCCCACTGCCTCTTGTCCTATTGCTTGGCACCACCAAGAGGAGCCTGGATCCTTCCTCTCGATACCCACTTTTGGATTCTTATGGATAAAAACAAACCACAAGTAACTGTAGCCTGAGCTAAACATCAGGGAGAGACTATCTTCCACCTGTGCAGAACAAGGACATGGAACAGCCTGTGGTACATCACACTGAAGAGTTTGGGTGGGAATCTAATTTTTCTGACACTATTTAAAGCTAAAGCAGTTCCCCTTTGCCCTTGGACTGTTATACATGAGACACCTAGGCTGGCTGAAATTCCCCTTTCCTTCAGGAGCAATATTGTAGAGAATTGTATCTTCTCTAGTGCATAAAATTGCTCTGACAGCTTATCATTGCTTGTTTAACAGCTGACTGTTCTTACTTTCTTTAGGCACTAGATAATAAGCATAGTGAAACAATTATTGTGCTTCACTGATGTGCTAACCCTCATAGCCTCTTTACTGTTGAGTTCCAAAATCCAGCTTCATTCACTGTTAATTGAGGTTTGTCTTCGAAAGATTATGTAGGATGACAATTCCTCAGTCAGCAGCCACAATTACTTTCAGTAAGTCATGGACAGTTATTTTTAGCAGACCTACCTACATCCCTTTAGCATAAGTTAAAAGTGGCAGCTAAATCTCTTAATTTTTTTCAAGATTTCACACATAGATATGTAGGATTAAAACAGATGGGTAAGAATGTAGTCTTCTCTGGCTGCAGGAAACAAAGCAAATGGACATTTAGTTCAGACTTGGAAAATACTTGCTTCATCTCTTCACATAGCATAGGCCACAGGGCCAGCTTCCTGCATCCTTTGAAAACTTCAGATTTTTGAAAAAAGTCAAAAGCCACTGTGATAATTGGGCTGCAAGAATACCATGGTAAAAATCAAGAGTACCGGCAATGTCCTGGATTCTTTCAAATGTAAAGATTTCACTCACTGAAAAATTATGTTCCACTGTGTTTACAGTTGTGCAGTTTGGGGGGGCCATGTTCGCTCTCCATTCCTTGGGTTTATTTAAAGTAAAGCAGAATATTGTCCTTACAGCTACCTCAAGGAACAGGTAACATGAAGTTGAATTTCTCTCAGTTGTCCTTTATTTCTGTTTAATAGACCTAAAGCTGTCCAGTGATAGTTTTCCACATCCTGGGCTGCATGACTTTTAGCAGAACTAAGTCTCTTCTAGTTCATGTTCACATGATCAGAAATGTGAGTCACAAACATCCTAATTAGGGGTATGGGTTGCTGTGTAATTAATCCTTGAAGGGAACCAGCAGGACAAATAGAACCATCACTCTAAACTTAGTTGTAAAAGGTCTGGAAAAACAGCTCATTGTTTCCATGGAATTCTGAAAGTATTTTCTCAACCTGGGAAGTGATTTTAATAAAAGGTTGAGTTTACTTGACATGTGGGGACACAGATTAGAGTCCTTCAAAAGCTGATTCAAATAAGAGCAGCTCTTGGCCACTGGGTCTGATGAAACAGAAGATTTGTGCTGCACCTTGCTTGCAGACAACCCTGTGTGTTACTGCTCTCTTGTTGGAGAAATTGTAGCTGTGCTACCCAAACATCTGTCCAAGTGGTCAGCTGGGATCTCCATCAGAGCAAGACTCTTCTTTTTTTAAGCAGAGTGGCAGTGTTGACTATCAGAGGACCTATTCTGGGAGCAGCTGTGCTCCAGGAAGCTGCTGAGCCTTATCAGCACCTGGAAGGATGCTGAGAGCAGATAAAATTTAAACAGCTTGCTGGGAGCTCTGTGGCACTGCTGATAACCTGGCTCAGTTTATCACCTGGGCTCAGGTTTGCTTTGTGGAATCTCTCTTGGAAAGCGGTGGCAGCACTGCTGGTGTCAGTGGTGTGCAGCCATGAAGGGGTTAGTGACATACATAGCTATTTTAAGATTGCCAAGGGCAAAATCTATCTGATTTCTTTAGTTTGAACATGCAGCTGGAGCTGAGGGAAGTCAGACAGTGCAGCAGACAGTGGAAAGCTGCTAAAATTAAAAAAAAAATTGTGTGCTTTTCCCCTTTTTTATTCTGTATGGAACACAGAATGATTTGGGTTGGAAGAGACTTAAAAGATGATGTAGTTCTACCTCTCTGCCATGGGCAGGGACACCTTCCACTAGACCAGTTTACTCAGAGACCTCCACAGCTTCTCTGGGCAACCTGTGCCAGTGCCCCACCATCCTCAAGGTAAGTATTGCACTTACCAGCTGTAGAGAAACTGGAGCTATGGATGGCTTGACTGGATAGACTCCTTGTGTGGGGAGCAGAAGAGATTAACTCCTGTACCTATGGAATTTAGAGTGTGTCTGAAGCCTTAGTTACTTCGCTTGACTACAAAAATCACTGCATTTAGAGCTCTTTGGTTTGCTTTTCAAAAGAAAACTATAACCTTATTTGCGCAGGTATGTTATAATATTATTTAATTTAAAACAAGCCCAAAAATACTTGCCCCCTAAAAAGAACCTCCAAACCCTAAAACTAAAAATCCCTGTCTTTTATCTGTTGCTTGTTATAAAAAAGATTCCAAATAGCACAGCTCCAAGCAGTAGAAAAGTCACATTGCTGATCAAAAAGTGAGTCCTTCACTTAATGCATTAAATCATTATGAAGTCATCTGCCAGCGTTTCTTTATTACATATGCATTTTCCTAAAAACCCCTGCCAAGTTTAGCATCCTTACAAGAGCCTTGGATCACCAGTGTTTGTCTTGTGTTCTGCTGACCTTCCTTCAACCCTAAAATAGCTGTTCCTACCCCACTGAACTTTCTATGTACAGAAACATATTTGATGCCAGCTACATTTGAAGAAAATAAACTGTATTTAAAGCTATTAGTCAGATAGATCTTGCCCTCTCCCATCCCCCTAGGATTGTTTCCCCATTTCAAATGGAGTAGGTTTGGATAGCATGTGTGTCTCTTGCATGCCTGTTCTGAAGGGGCCTCCCACAGATGCTATTTAACATATCTTCTGTTAATGAAAGGAGAGGTCAGTGTATTTTATCTGTTCATCTAGGTGAAGCTGTCAAAGTGGATTTGGAGCTGGTTTTGAAGATCATTTCAAATTTGTAAATTTGGTGGATGCATGCCTGCAGGTGAGTCTGAAAGCAACCACATTTAAAGCAACCTCATTTATCCTTTTTAAAGAATAAAATTTGATTGTCCGTTATTTAAAATAGACTTCCTATAATGCTTTTGGTTTTATTTAGGTTTATTTGTGGAGATTCAATGTTTAGTCTGCATGTTCTCCCAAAAATTGGAAAATCTTCAAATTCACCACAAAAAATCATACAACAAAAACGTGGTTTTGAAAAGCAATCCAATTCCTTTTGTCCTCTCTCACTTTATTGGGAATTGCAATATGGATGTTTTTCTTTCCATCTTAAACCCATAAAGTAGTCAAGTGTTTGTGGTGTATGTGTCTATGTACATATATGTGCAGGCATATATATTTATAATTATGATAATATTTATACTATTATAAATATTTATAATAATATTTATAATAACACAAATATATATGTTTATAAATGCCAATAAATATATTTATTGTTGAATGTCTAAGAAATCAACCTTGGTTTCAAAATTGTGTGCTTTGCATTTATACTTAAATACTTTGTTTTGTCAGGTTCCACAAGGTTGTCCCAAACAAATGTCTGAATGCATCTCAGAGGTAGCAACATAATTAGTTCTAACCAGTTTGTTTCCGTTCCTGATTGCTTACTTTTTCCCATGAGAAAAATATTTTTGGGATAGCATGTTTGACTTGTGGAAGGGAATGGAAGCTCCATTCCTGCAAAATGTGAAGGTTCCCTGACTTACTATTCTTGTTTCATGTTCACCACAACCTATTATAGATGTATGCATGGAATTTTCTGTTTTCTTTCCTGGCAGGTTTCCACTAAAAAAATGGAGGCATTCCTTTTGGAACATCCTCTGGACTAAAAGTCTCCTGGCATCAGTGAAATTAAGCAGGAAGGTACACAGTGTCCCAGCCCTGGATGAAGTTGTGATAATTAGCATTTGAAGCTTTAAAAGTTGATTGATTTGTTGTTGGGGTTTTGGGGTTTTTTTTTTTGTTTTTTCCTTCCCATTGTTTTTCTTGGCTTAGTTTTCTTTTTCCTTTCCTCATCTGTGTTTGATGACTGTAAAATGACCTGGACATTGCTTCTAAATGTCCAGCCTCAGTGCTTCCTGTTGCACTTTAAGTCCCTCTCTGTCATAGGTGGTGCATCCCTTGGTGCATTTGAGTGCTCAGTCTCCTTTTCTGCAGGCTGAACATCTTTCCCAGACCTACAGTGGCTCTTAGTCCATTTGCCCATGTAGCCATTGAGGGTGTAGTGCAGCCAGATGGGAAGGGGGTGTTGGGATTGCATTGGAACTCTGCTCATCTTAATGTCTGGTGAGGCCAGGGTAAGGAAAGGGAGAACAACTATCATAATTCATTAAAATGGAAAATAGTTTGGGTTTTCTGTTTGCCAAAGCCCAGTGTAAAATGGGTTTCTACTGGATAAGGCCAAGTTCTATTGGGAGCATAGAACCCTCACTGTTCCTCCTGGGCCTCTGTTTTACTCCAGTATGTCAGGCAGGTTTCTGGAGAGTGTATGGTCATAAATAGGGTCCCCTCTTGAAAATGCCAACCCCTGGTGCCTGGTGGGCTGTATAGTATCAAAGGGCTATGCCCCTTTGAGGTGTCCCAGTGGCACTTGTGGGGATACTGTGCACAGAGGTGATGAGCTGACCCAGCAGCCTCTCCCTGCTCCAATGTGTGTACATCTCTACAGCCTGGTACAAGAGGCCTCCACACGCTGGATGGTGCATCCCCAGTGGTACCCAGTGGAACTGGAGAGCAGCCTTATGTGTGCCAGTGACCAGCTGCAGCCTGCTTTAGCTTTTGCTGTGACCTTTCTGCTGAGAGCTGGCTGCTGGCCTTCTCTGGAAAATAATATTACTTATTTTGGTTTTGAAACTCCAGTAAATCTTTTGCTGTCTTTTGCACTATACTGGGACATGCGGGGTTTTCCATTGTAGGCTTTCCTACAATATTGTTTGTGCCTGTACTGTCACAGAAACTTTTGATTAATGCATCACCTGCTTGCCAGATACCTACTTCTTGAAGATGATATGCTGAGAAACAAAGGAAGAAAGATGCAAAATCAATTTGGGATATAGGATGTCCCAGGCTGATTTAGTTAGAGTGAATTTATTTATGTCTAATCCCATTGGTGTCAGAAGTTCTGCTTGTAATCTTCATCCCATAAGGAAAATAAGGAAATAAATAACTGACCAAGATTCTCTCTTCAGACCTGTCCCAAGTGAAGTTTTGTGCATCCTTTTTTTTGGTTTGTTTCATTTGCATATGTGACTGGAACCAGTCCCTGCCAGTGGTGTGGCTGAATAGCAGGGAGCCTTCCATAAATTGCATGGAACAAGCTCAGGCCGGGCAGGGACACAAGGGTGACATGAAGGTTTGACATAGGTCAGCTTCTTGAAAATGGAGTGTATGCTATCAGTCACTGAGAAGGAATAACTTGGTTTTGCTAAGCAAAACCTTTCAAGCTGCTCTTCCCTGCTTTAAGATGCTCTGGCAAATTCTGTAACAGGGACTAAACAAGTGGGAAAATGATCATCTGGAAAGGAAATCTCTGAGAAGCTTTTGAGGTGGTATTGTGGTTTAGGAATGGTACTCCTGAGTTCAGTGCCCCCACCCCCAAACCACACACTTCTCTCTCTCACTCCCTCGTTTTCCCTTTCGTTTTGGCCAAAGTTGGATATTTTTAACAGTATTCTCTTAATGTCCTTTTGATGGATCAGAACAATTGGAATAAACCACTTTTCATATATTACAGAAATCCCCAGTGTATTTCCAGTATATTTTGGAAGAGCAGTGGGGAAATCCTTCCTGTGAGCACTGGGCTGCTATGGTTCAGCTCCAGGCACCAGCCTGCTTCACATTACTGATCAACAGTGCTGCACCAGCTCTGTGCAAAGGAGGTAGCACCCATGAGTGGTGGAGGGCACTGAGAATCTCCAAACCCTCTTTCACGAGCTTGTGAAAACATGGTTGAATATTGCTTCTGCAGCCAACAGGAGAAGCAGGAAACCACTTCTGAATTAGAGCCAGGAGTCGCTTGTAAAATACTCCTTTGGTCACCTCATGAAGGGCTTGCAGCACCTCAGGTGTGCTAATTCACCTGGTTCCTTACAAACCCCAAGGGGAATAGATAATCATCCTCTCCTTCTTGGAGAAGAGCAGGGTGAAACCTGAGAGGTAAAATGCTTTGATAATGACAGTCAGACCCTGACAGCATTTTGCAGTCAGAAAGCGGTGGCTCCAGGAGGGCTGCCAGGCATTTCTCAGAGACAGGCATGAGCCTGTGTGTGCTGAGCAGGGCATGTGCAGTAAGCTGGCAGCATCCAGGAGCCTTTGGCATGCCAGCAGGCACACTGCACATTAGCGGAAGCCCATGGTGGTGCAGGCCAAGGAACTTTGAGCCAGCTAGCCAGGGCTTTGCCAGGTTGAATCCAGAATGGAGGTAACACATGAATTCTGCTTGAGGGCTATCTCTGCTTGATGCTCCACTGTGCTGTGAGGACCTTGGGTTGGTGCTCTCAGGGGTGATTATTCGTCCTGTCCTTGGCTTTTTGGGTACAGAGCCTTTAGCTCCTCTTCCCTTGCAGTACAGGTTGCAGTTATCTCCCTTTCTGAAGCAAAGCCTGGTGATAATCATGTGTTACCACCACAGGTAGTCAGTGTTGATCCACAGCTGCAGTGATTGCAAAACTGCATTTCATTCCTATGAGGGGAAGGCAAAAGGCTCATTCAGGATTTAATGTTGCATGCTGGAACAGAAACTAGAATGGCTTCTCTGCAGGGCATCCTATCTCCCTAACTTTACTGCAGCCCAAACAGTGTGCCCTCATAAAGAGATAGGATTTGAGACATGAATGTATGGTAACCCTCAGTTTGTGTAGCTGAGCAGCAGGCTTGTCCAGGTTAGGCACTAGGAAAACCTTTCTGAGCTTCATTCAAGGGGGAATGATAAAATCATTTATGTTAGAAAAAATCTCTGAGATTGAGTCCAACCTGTGACCAAACACCACCTTGTCAAATAGACCATCGTGTCGAGTGCTATGTCCAGTTGTTTCTTGAATGTCTCCAGAGAGAGTGACTCCACTACTTCCCTGGATAATCCATTCCAGTGTTTAACAACCGTTTCAGTGAAGAAATCTTCTCTAATGTCCAACCCGAACCTCCCCTGGCACAGCTTGGGTAATTTCCTCATGTCTTGTCACTTGTTACCTTGGAGAAGAGACCAGCCCCCACTTGGCTACAATCTTCTTTCAGGGAGTTGTAGAGAGCAATGAGGTCACCCCTAAGCCTCCTTTTCAAGAGAAAGGGAGGGTGGACAAGGTTGTGCAGGTATCAGGAGAGGCTTTGCTGGCAGAGATTTTTAAGGACAAGTTGGACAAACCTTGTATAATATAGTGTGGATTCTGCCTTAGAACAGGGATTAAAGTTGCATGGTTAGTCACAGTCTTTTCCACCCCCTTGTTGTGTTGTTTTGGTGTTTTTGTTGGCTGGCTGGGGGGGGTGTTGGGGTGTTTTTTTGGGGGGAGGGGTGTTTTTGTTTTTTGTGTTGCTACTTTACTCTGTAAATTGTTTCTAGAAGTGTAAGTGCAGAAAGACGTTCAAAACATTTTAGCCCATGGGTTCAGGCACTTGCATAATAGATCTGGCATTTTAAATCATTAACAACAAATGCTAATTCCTGCCTATTGTGCAATAGATAACTTTGGATAGAAAGAATAGGCAGGCTAAAAGAGATTTAGATTGCTCTTGAACTCTCCCTGCACCTTCTGGTAAAAACAAAACAAAGTAAACAAAATCTAGATTGTATGCAATCTATGGGGACATTGACAAGTTGAATTGGCCTCATAAATTCAGTGAGCACAATAAACCTGTGTGGCTTCTCTTCAGTTATTATTTATTTATTTAAAGTATTAATTACACTTGTCAAGCTCACAGTGCAATATGTGTATTTTTACCCTCAATTTCCGCTGGAAATTGCTTTTAGGGTGACTTATTTGTTCCTTTTTTTGATTACTGACATGTTCCACATTTCAGTAGCACTTGTTTGAATACATGTAGCCTTAATCACTGGCCTTTTTTTACTTATCTCCTTTAAACTGTAAAAGTTAAGGGTTTATAAGCCCTGAAAAATCCATATATACAGCATCTCCAAGACTGAGAGCTGAAACTGAAAAATCATTTCACCTGAGTAAGGTGAGTAGGATTTGACTTGAGATCTCAGTGTGCTACAGATGATCTTTGTCTCTCCTTTTCTTCAGGATGTTTTTGTGGAAATGCAGGGGTAGGTCTTGCATCCTTCAGAGCTCTGCTTCGTTTTTTTTTTTGTCTGAGCTGACGAGCCTGACAAATTCGCCACACAGAAGCATCCCTGTTTGTGTTACCATGTTTTATACATACAAAAATGCAGCACTGGAAACAGCACTTCTGCTGTGAGATCTGTAGATCTGTTCCAGCTGAAGTCTACATCCAAGGAACCTTGATGTGGTCTGCTGCCATGTACCTGCTCACTGGGATATCTCTAAAGCTAAATGAGAGCTCTGTCTATAATGGCCTTCAATGCAAATAAACCAAACTCTCTATTTTTGGTCATCTTACAAAACTCGTAAACTTCTTCCAGATAAAGAATTCAGCATGACCTCTCTAGCCTGTTTTAGGACTGTGCGTGTACTTAAGGCTCCATAGTTACAACAAATGGTAGGTTTCCAGGAAAGGGAATCATTAATTTGAGAGACTGACATCCTTTGCATCCCCAAGGACAGATCCAGCTGAGGATCCTTCACTCATGCCTGAAGGAGCTTTGCATTTGGCAACATGGTATCCTAAATCTGTGCTAGCTCTACAGTTGTCAGCAAACTGTTCTCCTACTCCTATCCTTTTCCAGATGTTCAAGAAGTAAAGCTGTATTTTACTCTTACTGTCAACTGTTTGACAGTGCTGCTGCTTTTTAAATAAATACAAAAGTTAGGATCTTAAATCATAGATAAAGTATAAATACACTTTAAACCCACATTTGAATAGAGTTTCTGTTGCTCACCTGTCAGGACTCTGTTGCTATTACTGGAGCTCAATCACTCCTGGCTGAATATTTCAGGAAACTTTGCTCCCCTTGCTGTTTAGGTGGTTTGGTAATATTGGAAAATGCAACTCTTTTGTCTGGGATCTTGAGAAAGATTCTCTCTGAGAGATCCCTTCTGAGTTGTGTTTTGCATCATATTGACCTCTGGAAAAATATTACTTATACATAGATTCTGTGACTGGCCAAACTTTATTTATTCTTTCCTCTCATGCCACCAAGTGAGATAGTGATGTTTGATCTTTGGGTTTTCTTTACAACATATGCTTACTCTATCTAATAGAACAACAGTCCTGAAATTAATATGAGTTATATTTTAGACCATATGTTTTATCTGGTTGGCAGAGTAAGGAAACAGAAGGAATATGACAATGAACAAGAACTGTACTTTCTCTAGCAGACCAATGTAACTGGAACTCACTTAGGTTGGATGAGAGGGATGGGATGGTTTTGCTTTCTTCTCTGTGCAATTATAGCTTGGATAGTGACCTAGAAAACTTTTATCAAGCAGAAGGAATGCTATAAAACAGCTGTTGCTAGTCACTCAGTCATGAGCACCATTATCTGTATCGTGATAGTCTTTACTCATTTGCTTTCCTCACCACCTGCCTCCTCTCCCTTTGCTAATTTGGCCTTGTGAGTTTACTTTGCCTTTACTCAGCAGTGGTTGTGAGGTGGTTTCTTGCTCTGGCTCTCTTTCCTAATAACACTCATTATTTGCTTTATTAACCTATTAGGGTTGTATAGAAATAATATTTTCCTGACATTTTTATAATTGAAAATTAATTAATATATGGGATCAGTTTTCCAAATAACTTCACAAAATGGTATGCTATTTGAAAAGAGGACTATAACTCAGATACTCATTTTCTTGTTTTTCATAGTCTCACTTTTTACACTTTTTAGACTTTTTAATGACAGCTTCATTCTTTGATCTGAATCAGCAGCTCAGACCTCATGCAAATGAATAGTGTTTCTACTAAGTGTGTGCATTTCATGTATAGGAGCTTCAACCAACTGAAATGCTGAGAAGTTTGTTTAAATCAGATTTTTTTAATGGTGTCTAGTTATACATGACTTAAGGTTATGAGCTTTCATTTTGATCAGCTCCTGGTCACTATGTTGTATGTGTTCTGTATAAATCCACCCCTCAATTCATGTGTGCAGCCACAAAAAAACGCCAAACAAAGCAAACCACAATTCTGAGACAAGAGTAACCCACTTAAAAGAAAAGATGATTAAAGGTATATCTATCAAAGTCAACAATTACCAAATTCCTTCGATGCAGGTTTTTGTATTAGATGGTTAAGTATCTTGAGAAGAAGCCTGTAATAATAGAGATAATTGTATTGGAAGGATGGTGATTCACATTTTATCCATCTATTTTCTTGCTGTAGCTGCATGATGGGAATCAGAATTTCCCTAAATTCTCCTGAATTTCCTCTCTGCAGTGTCTAACACAGAAAAGCCAATTCTCTCAATTGCTTTTTGTTTTGGTAATGGTTATCTCTTCGTTTATCTGTTAGTGAAAGTAGACAGGGAGTATTTTATGTGCAGGCACCTATAGCTCACAGGACTGGCATAATCATTTAGAGGAGAGTGGTGGAGTGAAATGGATGAGACTTTTGTTTAGACAGGGATTCTGTTCCTAGCTCTGCCTAACGTGACCCTGCATAGCCTTTCTGAGCCTCCTGTATTTTATCTCTGACATGAGTGGACTGATAGTTGCTTTCCTCATAAAGTAAGAAGATGGAACTGTGCTTAGTAATTATCTATATGAAGTGTCAGCATTAGGCGTGATCAGGGAAAGAAGCAAAAACAGGACTCCTGGGGCTCCTCCAAGCTTTGCCAGCAATCCCAGCTATTCTTCCTGTAAGTGCCAGTTTTACTCAGTTGTTTTTATAAACGGTGGAGGAGGGATAGGGGGTTCAAGAAAAAATGTATAGGATGAGTAGGTAAAGTCTCTAGAAATGCTAAAAAAACATATGAAACGTGAGACCCTTCTTTCTTCAGTAAGTAGATCGCAGAGCAGTTCCACACCACCTCTTAAATCCTGATGGACTCTCTTCTTGACAAAATTTGAATTGTTTCTACAAACCCCAGAAATATTACAGGCTTTTTAAAGAATCATAGAATCAGTTAGGTTGGAAAAGGTCTTTAAGATCATCGAGTCCAGCCGTAAGTTACACTGTTAAAACAGTGTTGTTTTTAACTGCACTTGTTTCTAGAAGTAGGTGCAGGCCAATGTAAAGGGTGATATGTCTCCTAAAATATGCACACATTTTGTGCCTTTGCTCTGGAAAAGAGCACAGGATTAAACTGAGGCTGACTGATTAAGGTAAATACCAAAAGGTTAAGGCAGGAATTCTTTTATTTACTGGCAGTTTTGAAAAAACCAAAATCTCCAATTCCATAGTCACTTTTTTTTATATCACAGATAGCATCTTTAGAATTCAGCTTGGACACAACAGGAACTTCAGCATGAAAGATATTACTATTTCTGGTCATTATCAGTTTGGTTTAATCTATTCACAGAGTTCATATGTAATTTGGTGGAGTCCCATGTATAAACATTTTTTTGCTGTCTGCAGAAATGCATTCTGCATTTATCCTAAGCTTTACTGTTCCTCATTGGTTTTAGCATGTAGAGGAAACTGTAAAAAAAACCCCAACAAACTAGCAAACCCAAACAACTTTTTAGTTCCCCTCAGATTAGCTCTTTTAATGAGCTTGCTTTGAATTTCATTGCACTGTGTTTCTGTCCAAATTTTCTCAGTTCCTTTTGTGTGGCAGTTTTCCCTGGTTTGGATGGGTCATACCAAAAAAGGCAATAAGAACATAGATTAAAGAGAGTTGAAGGTGTGATATTTAAACCTATTTAATTCGTACTGATTTTTCGTTGAATTTTTTTCAGTCAAACAGCTTTGTTAGGGTCTAGGATAAACAATCATTAAGAAATGAGAAAAATGTAATTTAATCAGAGCAGATTAATTGCATGCATTATTACCACAAAGATGTGTACATGTACCCTCAATGTACTGTGCACAGGAAGGCTTACTTGGGATTTCATGTACTGCATTTGGAGCAAGAGCTCAATTTTGGTTGCTTGAAGGTCCTCTTCCCTGCCCTGGTCTTCCATCTTATCATCTACCCAGCCCTGGGTCTCTGATATTTTGACACCTGCTGGGTCTCAAGTTGAACCCAGTTAATTAACCCATATGTTGTTGTTTATTTCAATAAAAATACCAGATTACTTACAAAGAAATTAAGCAATCTTTTCGACCTCTGAGCGCAGCCTCGTGGGACAGCCAAGGACAGCTGTAAAGTTCTTCTTTTTAAGAAGTTCTGGATAATGTCAGCTGAGAAAGCTCTTAGTAAACAAATGAATAATTGATTGCTCAGCTTTCACATAGCTACTGCGTTTCTGGGCTCACATGACTCATTTGTGAACCATTCCTGTCGTCCTAATGCCATAACATTGGAGAAATGATGATTGTTTCTTGGAGGATTCTTCTGTGGACATAGTTGCCAAGACCAAAGCTGTAATGGTTTGTTATTATGACCTTTGTTATTCCATTAGGCTCAATAGCTTTAAAAAAATGATGTGTGCATACTTTAGGAAAGTTTTTACCCTTTACATTGACCTGACATCATAGTTTATGCTACAAAATGTATTAATGACAAAGTAGTGTTTTCATGTCAGGAGGACAAATTTTAACAA
Organism: Toxostoma redivivum; assembly: GCA_013397375.1. Taxonomy (NCBI): domain Eukaryota; kingdom Metazoa; phylum Chordata; class Aves; order Passeriformes; family Mimidae; genus Toxostoma; species Toxostoma redivivum. The sequence goes on from VXBI01001505.1 coordinate 157,165, forward strand.
CTATAATCTGCCCTTAGTCATCATAAATACAAATGTATTGGTAAAACAGACCTTGTTAATGCAGCCAAGACAAATGCTAGGCTATATTTCAAATGAATTTGAAGCACTAGTCTATACACTCCACGATTTTTTTTGTGTAGCTTCAAATACATTATTGTCAAAGCACTGTTAACATGGTTTTCCAGTGGGTATTGTAGAGCAATAATGGGCCATCAGATGCAAACAATCTAGGCTGTTTTTTCTTGATTACTTGAAGATGTGTAAATGTCTTCGAGGATATGGAAGGGCATAGGGAGCATTCAATTAATATTGTTTTGATGTTTTATCAATACTTGAAAAATCAGCTGTAAAAAAACCTTGTGAGCCTGACAGTACTTGGAAATTGCCTTGTACAGTAAAGAGTTTAATTTATAATAAATTCTGTACATTACAGTTAACTGAAGTACACCCTATCCAGCACCACTGCTCACTACAGTGATGATATAAAGTAGGTTTGCTATTTTCAATTGCTTTAGAACTTTGAGGCCAATACAGTGATCATTAGTGCTCTCTTCTGGTTTTGCTTCCATAAATTAATTAACTGTATGCAGAAAGGTTGCCTTTGTTCCTCGACTTACACCCTTCCTTGGGCACGCAGGTCTCTCAGAGCAGAATGGGACTCTAGAAGAAGCTGTGAAGCAGAAAGGCTCCCTGCTTCCTTCCAGCTCCCTTTCATAATTCCTAGCTGGTGTTTGAAGAGCTGTTACCTGCATAGACCTGCCCTGAGAGGTCCCAAGGAAATGTGTAAGAAACTCTTGGCTTTTGTTTTTTCAATGCCTTTGTGGAAGAGAACTGCCTGTCACTGTACTCTGGCACCAGCGTGCTACCAACGTCATGGAATCTTCCCTCATGGAGACTTTGCTGTCAGACTTTCGTGTAGAGAAAGGAAATAGTGGACTTTCAAAACTCTTCCATAGATTTGCAAGGAAGCAAAATTGAGTCAAATTTGGTTGTGTGTGGGTTCAGGCAAAGGGAAATTTCTCCACACTGCTTGCATTTACAGGAGAAATGCACCAGAAGGTCTCCCCTCTTGTCAACTCCTGTTAACAGTGGTACTGGAGAAATGTTTCTTTCACTCAGAATGACACTGCACTAAGGCAAGTTTGCAAATATCTGTCCTATGCACATTTTAAGCTGAGGAACAGGTATTTACTGCTACAAAAAGTGACAAGGAATTCTTCATGTCAGGGAGAAAGAAGAGACTTAGCACAGCATCTCTCTGCAGGATGGGAACATCCATTCCATATTATCGCATGCATATGGATAAGTACATATTTAAAGATTCATCTCTCTGGTTTCAGACCTAAATCCTTGTGGAAAACAGTATGTGTCTTAGGAATGCTGGATGCAAAATTATCATGCTTCTTCTCAGTGTTTAACTGCTGAATTAATCAAGTACAATTGCTTAAGGCCCTAGAGGAAAGGATGTAATAAATCTTGGGAGTATTTGTTCTGGTTTATGGCTGGGAGAAGCTGCGTAACATTAAATCAGATGTTATAAACATTTGCAATGGCACATTTTCCTTACTCGGGGCATTGTGGCATGAGTCTTGAGAAACTAAAGAGGGTATGTCCTAAGGATTGGATGCATTTATTCTAATTTTTTATAGCTAACAGCGCTGCTTGGCGCGGGGTGGGAAGGGGCCGGCTGCTGAGGAGCCGCATGCTGTGCATCCCACACTTCCAGGTAGAGGGCAGTCGGGTACCGTACACAGGGCTGGGAGCCCAGCTCCGGGCTGAGCCTGCTGCCCCGGCCTGGGGATGAAGAGCATCCCCCAACACCAGATAAACTTCCCTGAGGTGGAGAAAAAAAGAGATAGAGTCATTGTACCCAGATTCTGATATTGTTCTGGAGCAGGACGATTTGCTGACAGTACATGGAGCTTCTCTGCACTGGGAGCAGGGGCTGTAGAGACATGCAGCAACCAGTTGAAAAAACTGTCCTGGCCAAAATAGGAATCTTCCTGAGTTTAAAATGGAGCTGCCTTGAGCTGTTTTCCTCCCTGCAGTGGGGGACAGTCCCAGCGCACTGAGCAGCGTGTGCTGTTCTCATGCACAACATGTCCTGCCCCTGGGACATTGGTCACTGGAAGCAAAGCAAGGAGGCAGAGCCTCTTTCCCTGGAAAAGACATGTGCCTGCCATTCCAGCAAAAGGAGCTTTGTCTCACTTTAGGGAACGATGTCCTGACACATTTGTGGGGTTTTTTTCTTTCTAATTTACAAGTACCTGAAACAGGGTGGTTGCACCATGCTTGTTCACTGCATGCTTTGCTCTGAACCCTTCAGAGCTGCTTAGAACATTTGAAAGGTCTAACTGATGTCAGCTTGGATAAGGAGCCAAAACTGGACTCCTCTTGTGCCAGAGAGGGAAGGTAGAGCTGAAGTTTCTGGGCTGAGCCCTGAAGAAGAGTAGGCCCTGCTCCTTGTTCTGCCCAGGGATGGGTGAGAAGCTGCTGCTTCTGGCCCTGATGTCCCAGCCTTCTTCTGCAAGAGCTGTTTGCTGATTTGCTGGGTGAAGCAGTCAGAGGTGCTGTGGTTATTGCACTGTCCCAATAGTTTGTGACCCTAGACTGGGGACAAGAGCGGGGCTGTTCAACAGGGAATAATGAGCCCCTGTGATACCAGGTCTTCTTGCTCAGGCATTTGAGAGCCTCTGGGGGATGCAGCTGCTTGAATTTCTGGAAAGGGTCTCTTGGGAAATGACTCCAGAAGCTGCATGGCATAATTGGAGCTTTTGTTGTTAACTGGTTCAAAGGAAGGCAGAAGACAAAAGGCAACGCAGGGGCAAATATCTGCTGCCAAAGCTGAGCATGTAGTATTCTCTCATCCCCTTGGACTGTAAAAGCTCAGCAGGGGACCAGTGGCACCACCTTGCTTGGACCAATATTAAATCTGGTCCCAGTGCCCCTGCACGTGCTGGCCCATGTCATTCAGCTTCTGTGGCCTTCTCAGACTTTCCCAGTAGAATCTGCATAGCCACTGGGCAGTGCATCAGCAGACAAATCAGCCCTGCTTTAAGAATACATCTGAAAGGATAAAGGATGCCAGATGAAATTGTGTCTGCAGAGTGGGTTGAGGGTCTTCTGCTTCACATCTTGCAGTAGCTGCACAGGGCAGAAGCCACCTGCCACAGCGGCCTTGCAAGACACCCCGACCAGCTGGCTGCTTCCTAGCTGGTGTTGGAAGTCTCGTTAGGAAAGTGCTCCCTGCTGAGGGGCTTTTAGTCATCCCAGGGATATTTTTGTCGTTTCCCACTGGGTTGATGAAAGCACAACTCGTGAGAATCAGAACATGCTTGGGCAGTGAGAGACCTTCCCCTCTCTGGGAGCAGTGTCTGGGTGGGAGCTGCAATGGTGAAATGCCTCAGGGTTTGCCTATCATGGCCTCAAATGGAAGCAAATTCCCAGCTGTGATGCTGGCAGTGCTGGTGCCTATGAGCACAGTGCCTCCATTTCTCTGCTCCCTGGCTCCTGCTCTTCCCATGCCAGTGCACCACACCTGTGCCTCTGTCCCGACAGCTCAACGTCACACCAGCTTTGTTTGCAGCAGCTGTAGAGAGCAGCAAGGCCACACCATAAGATATGACCATTTTTTTTAGAACAATTTCCTGGGAAGCTTTTTTCTTTCTTTTCTTTTCTTTTTGTTTTTCTCCTTCCGCAACGTAATTTTAGGTTTTTAGAGGGGACAGAAAATAATAAATAGTCTAGAGAAAATAGATTAGTGAGATTGTGTCTTAGCACACTGGAACAAAGGGGCATTCAATGAAATTAGAAGGTGGTAAATTCAGATCAGGAGAAGTTTTTTTATATGAGGTGGTTCCAGGCTGAGGATCTCATTGCCTCTGGAGATAGCAAAGGCCAGCAACGTGGTGGGTTTTGAAAGAGCTGAAATTTGGATGGGCAGCAGGAATGCTGAGAGTTACCAAAGTCAAGAGAGGGTGCATGGTGTTAATTGGGTAGAAATACTAAGCTTTCAGGCAAAATATGACCTCTGTTTATTGCAAGCTAGGATCTGCAGTGGGACAGGTTATTTCAGTGCTTGGTGGGACTCCAGAAGCAGACCCGAACATCCCCAGCACAAAACAGTGATGCAGAGAAACTCATCCAGGGAGCCTGCAGCAGCACCAAAATATGAGCACAGAATATGCCACAGGGCCACGCTTCCTCTCACAGGCTCAGGCTTTTAGAGCTTCTCCTCATGTGAGCAGGGCTCGGCCACAGACACTCTACACTTTCCTCTAGTGAGAAATTGTGAGTGTCAAGAAACTTGGGTTTTATTCCTCTGCTTCAATGCTGTTGTAAAAATAAATGTCTTTAGAGATATTCATAAAAGTTAATGGAAGTCTTGAATAGAGCTTTTTTCCCCCTCCTACCAACCTAATAAAATGTATTGCTTTTTCTCCCAAGTATTTTTATATTAGGAGGCAGCAGCTGCTGCTGGAGAACTGTTCTAGTGCTATAAAATGACTCCAGATGGAGACCTTCTTGCTGTTCACTGACTTTAGGCTCAAGCAAAGCTGAAATGTAATGCTTGTCCTGATGGTCACCATCCTCAGCCAGGAAATATAGGAATGTGTTTGGCTCGGGGAACAGCGGCGATCTCCCCATACGATGTCTGATTTATCGAATGTCTGCTAAAACAATAGTTTTGGGACAATTTTTAGATTTTCTTTAAGAAAAGGAAGAAAATGAAGATGAAGGAAATGGGACTGGTGCTCTGTGCTTGACAGGCATAGCACAGAAATCAGTCTCTGCAGATTTGGTGTTAACAGTCATGCTGAATGTCTGGATCCAGTGCTCATGGCAGATCATTCTTCCATCTGCTTGGGAAAGTCACGGCCGCTCTCTCCCAACAGCTGACACAGAGATGCAGCCAAAGCTTCTTCCTGGCAGGCTGAGCCAGCAAGGTCTGTGGGTGCCCACCACCATCAGGACCAAATGCTATTAAAAAATTAAAAATAGAAGACTTGTGTGGTGCTCAGTATGCAGGGAAAGAAAAAAGCTGTTTTTTTCCAGCGTGCAGAGGTACATCACTGCTGTGGTGGCAGTGAGGTGAGGGCTCTGAACAAATCAGGGTGGGCTCAGTCCTGCTCAGAACATCTCTGCAGAGAGATGCAGACATGCTGCTGCAGCAGCAGGAGGGCATCCAGTCTGGAAAGATTATACCACTGCTGGAATACACAGCAGGAGTAGCGGAGTAAGGATTTGCTGTGCCTTAGTGCTGAAATGCTTCAGGATTTACCTATCTGAAATCCAAGCAAAGAAAATCCTGGCTCTGGTGAAGCACTGAAGAGATGCTCCCTCTTGTTCCTGGTTTGGAAGAGGCAAAGGAAGTTATCTATTAGCTTATCTAAGCTAAGCTGTATAGTAAAAGAGTCTTTGCATTGTCCCCTTCATTTTGTTCTCGCAGAGAACCCATTTCCCATTCTTTCTCACCTATGAGACAATTTGTGCACATTTCATGTTTTCTGTGGAACTGGCTTGCACTAAGTTAAACTTTTATTCCCTTTCTCTGTAGCCTGCCAGGTTTTCTGCTCTTTTCTAAGTGACCCACACTCTAACAGCTTGTCCTGGCTGCTGTGCTATTGTTCGGCACACATGTGCTATCACCGCTATTTGCTGCCGGGCTGTTTGTCTTTTGATTGCATGTGGCTGGAAGATTAGGCGTCAATGAGCCCCGTTACTTTCTCATGGGTTTTCCTCTCCTCCTGCAGCTCAGCCTGGCAGGTGACTTTGCCATTGTTGTGCCGTCTGGGGCTACGTACGCACGTAGGAAGTTCACAGGGGAGATTTTCTACGTTTTCCTTTCCTGCCAAGGGATCTGTAAACACTCTGTCAAAGCCCAGCATTTGACTTTTCTGTTGTCCTCACGGCAGCACGCTGAGGGTCAGCTGTGCTCCATGGTTTTCCCCAAGAAAACTTGGAGATTTCAAGGAGGGGAATTGTAATCCATTGTTGGATACCGGTTCAGTCGGGTTTCCTTCTCCACCGAAAACAGCCGACAGGAAAGCAATTATAGGAGCAGATGTGACTTGTGACGTAAATGTTACTTCTGGCCCTTTTGTGCCTTTTTTTCTTTTTTTTTTTTACTAATCCAATAGGGTGATTCCAAAGCAAGTCAGCTGGTACATGAAACACATGGCATACTATGGTGGTCATTTCAAACTTTTCCTTGATCCTCAGTCAGATCCAGGGACAATTTGCAATACCTTACCAACCATTTTTAAAAATAAAATTAACGAGTAAGAGGTATTTTTGGAGCAACTTCAATATGTGGATCCTATGTAATTGCCTGCATGAATTCCACTGCTCTGTCCACTGACTGATGTCTCTGTTGTGAGCAAGGTATTGAAGTGTTGCTTGTAATCCCTCTGTAGTAATAAATCTGTAAGTGTTTTCCAGCTCATGTTTCTTTTCAAGACAAGTTAAATCCATAGCCTGAAGTCTGGAAATAAAGCTGGTTTTAACTATTTAGGTCTTTTAAATCACCTCATTTTTAAGGACATCATGTAATTTCTGCTGTATCAGATGGAGCTGTTACAGAGTGTTTGTAACCTTTCTAGATGCTCACTCGTCTGCGTGTTTTGTGAGGATAAGCCCAGTGGGCCGTCAAGTTTGATATCCCTCTGGATCCATGTTGAGGCCAGCAGTCTGGCCAACTACTGGTTCCTTGGCACAGCCCCTTCCTCAAGCAGCCTGGTGTCCAAGTTATCCTAGGGCTGTGAGTTGTCCCCCAGACAGCTGCAGCCCAAGAACACTTGTCTCCCTTCGCCAAAAGCTGGATGTGTCCTTGAGCTTCCTTGATGCCAGCACAGCAGTGCCTTGGTACTGTCCTTGAGCTGCACACCAGCCTTGGAGTTCCAAAGCAAGTGGTAACTACTGGAGCCTCGGTAGTCACACCCTGAGATTGCTCATCTCTTTATGCTCAGGACTTTAATTCTTCCCAAACTCGCCTGGCATTGTCTGCCCAAAGCTCAAGTGTCAGCTGGAAACTGGACACACAGGCTGTTACTGATTGGTGGCAGAGCCAGGCACACATCTGGTACACATCTGGGGGCAGAGGACATGCCTGCTGCTCACCTTGCTGCTGCCCAGCACTGCAGGGGCCCATCTCCCTGCCCACAGCCCTGAGCGCTGCAGCTGTGCAGAGACAGCACAAGTAGTGGTGGACATTATGTCTGCTCATGAAGTAGGGCACTGTAAAGCTGAATTTACTCCATACCCTTCACTGGAAAAGGTTTTGCTTTCATGTTCTGGAGGGGTGGCCAAGGAAAGGAAGTTGGCAGCCACAGCTGGCAGGAGTGGCCACCAGCAGGCTGCAACTCCAAGTGGCACCTGTTAATTCGAGGGCTGACTCTGTCTCATGAAGTTATTAATACACTCATATTTCTGGCCATAGAAAACTTTATTCCAAAATGTGTCCTGCCTCATTAGCAGTCCCCACCCAGGGACCTCCTTTCAACTTCTCCAGGCTTCCCAGCACCTCGCCACAGGGACCAGTCAGGGGCACAATAGCTCCAGCCTGTTTATTTCATTTCACTTTTTCTCGCCTCTTGGCCAGCAGCCAGCAGAGATGTTCTTTACAAAGATAATAGTTTCAACTTAATCATTCACCTCTTATGTGTCTAAAAGGAGTTAAGGAGACTGGAAGTTTCCAAGAAAAATAAATGAACTGAACTCTTTTGAGGGGGCCTCTTTAAGGCTGTTTTATTGATTTTAAAAAAAGAAAAAAAAAGAAAAAAAAAAGGCAACAAGCTGTTCCTGCACATCACCCCTGCCCTATTTATTTTTAAAATGTATGTTTAAATTTGGAGGGACGGTCGTGAATAGAGGGATTATGAAGTATTTCTCTTTGTGAAGGGATTTGTGTTTAGAGAGATGCTTCTAGCGTGATATTCTAGTTGTGTTCTTTCTGGAAGTTGTAAAGCTGGATCTGGATCTCAGATCTCAGGGGACTCCTTCCTCAGCCTGCATGTGGATGACAGGCAAAAACTCACCCATTTATTTGCTTTAGGTTGGTTGGTTTTTTAAGGGGATTGTTATTCTGTGTGGTTAATTTTGGGGTTTTTATTTTTGTCATGCCCTGAAGCTCTGATGTTTCAGAAAATTGGAGGACCCAGTCCCTTGATGATGGATCCCTTTGGGTTGCCTGTAGCTAAGCAGCCACTATCACCAGCTTCTTTTGGAAATAAGAGTTTTGTTTACACCACAGAAAACACATCTTCCTTATACCTTGCCAAAGGACAGTGATTAAAACCTGTATCTTTCCCCCTGGTATGTCCTGTCCATGAAGCTGTTGAGAAAATGCATGTCCTTGGGAACTGTTGATAAAAATAAAAGGTTTTCCTTTCAACAACATTTAACAAAGGCTTTTTTTTTCTGAAAACCTGAAAAATTGAATGGTTTTGGTAAAGAAGCTCACTTGTAGCTGGGGGTGCATTAAGACACCAGCAGTAAGTCTGAACCTGAGGAATGAGCTCGTAAATCATACAGCTTTGATCTTTTAGCCTTTCTCATGTAACCCTCAAACCAAAAGCTACACTTTGGTGGACCCTAAACCATAGGAAGAGCCAAATGCCATCTGGAAAGTCTGGAAGGACCAACAGGCTGCCCTGAGCTCAGGCTGCTTTCCCTTGGCTCTCCAGGACGGGGGCAGTGGGTTGTGATTCTGTGATTCTCTCTGTGGTTTTCCTACCTTCAAAGAAGCCTCTTTCCAGAAAAGAGTGAAGTGTCTGAATCCATTCCTCCTCTCCCATGGTTCTGGTGCCATCCTCCGAGCAAAGTGATTGCGTGGCGCTCTGAGCTCTCTGTTGTGGTGCTGCCTTCTGCTTATGCTCGAGTATGTGCATGTATATGTACTTAGCACCTTCTCCCAGCAGCTATGGAGGGTCTCTGCCTGTTCCCACCTTTGGAAAACTGATTTCTTTGTGGGTACAGATTGTAGGACTCACGTAAGTGTCCATAAAACAGTGGAAAAGAGAATAAGATTTTAACTGTCGTTCACTATTCATAAAAATTCCTACAGTGCAGACACCCTTTTTCCAGACTTTGACAACTAGGGGAAAAATTGTCCTGCCAGGTGGAGTGGGATTTCTAGTTCTTCTTTTCAGCAAATGAAGGGCTGAATTTAGCAAGCTTGGAGCGAGATGGAAGCGAAACATCCGTTCTTCTCCTCCCCCTGTTTTTCCCTTTTCCCTTGGGCATGCAGCACCCTCCTCCTTAGAGAACACAGACATGTTAATTTTCATGAGGCTGTGATGAGGCTCTAGGCTGGCCGTCTGTTTCCCTTCCCCCTCACTGAGCACTCCAGTAACCACACATTACCCAAGCCCAGTGTTTTCTGCATGACTCAGATATTTTTTTTAAGAACTAGAATCCAATGGACATTTTCTCCACTGATACCGCTGGGACTAGAGGTCTTTTTTTTCCCACCAACCTTAAAAACATGCTGATATACTGCAATTTTTTTTCCTTTCCAATATTTTGTTATTAAAACAGCACTGAGTCCCACAGCACCAAAGGATGGGATATCTCTTGCTCTTTTCTCCCTTCCTCAACAGCTAATAAGAAAATAAAAAAGGTTAATTAAAACATAGAAGAAAATACTGAGGGACACTTGGATGATCCTTGATGGCTGGGCTGAGCTGGGGGCCCTGGCAGTGCAGGATGGAGACATGGCACAGGTTGCAGCACTCTGGGGTGCGAACAAGAGAAGAGGAAACAACTTCCATCCTGACAATGGATCAAAACCTGCACTTTTCTTATACCTGAGGCATCCAGCTGAGGCTGGGCATGCATCAACCAATGCCATGTGAAGAGCAGAAGATGCCTTTGTGAAGGCAGAGGTAGTGACCTGCAGTCCCTCTGTCACCCAGAGTCTGGGTCCCGAATACAAACAGAAGTGCTGGGTGCATGATTAGGTTGAACAATAAGGCAGTGAGCTCCCACTCAAAGCTCTCTGAAGACAAGGAAAGACGTTTTGGAAGGGCTGGCACCAGCTTTGGTTACAACATAATGTGGCACACATGATCTGCATGCTCTCCTGTGCTGGAATCGTAGATTTGTGATGGGTGTCTGGGTGGATCTGTGCTCCTGCCGGCTCGGTGCAGGGAAGGCCAGCACTGAGCTTCCCCAGGAAACACAAGCAACATGTGGAGCCAATGTGTGATTCCTCATGTAAGTCCCAAGAAGTTCAAATGGACAGGTTTGGGGTCACAATTCCCATCTGATGTTGCCTGCCTGATGTGATTATTCAAGCCTGAATTCCTTCAATTGACAGCCGTGCTATTTCCAGTCTCTTAGTCAGCATATACCACTCTGCTTCCCAGTCTGATGAGACCTGGATTTTCCCACACTCCTCCTTAAATGGAAACACATTGTTCATCTTCATTTTATTTATTTATTTGGTACAAAAAAACAAGATACTGCTATAACTTTGAAGTGCTGGCTTCTACAATGGTCGGTTCCTTTTTGGAGCAATGAGTTTTCCTAACAGCCACTCTCAGCAAGATCCTTATCAAACTTTCCTTAGCAGGAGACAATGAACATTTCACAGCATGAAGAGAAAAAAAAAATAAAAAGATTGATGAGAAGACAAATGCACTAAGTGAAAAGATAAGCAGGGTGAAGATGAGATCCCCCAGCCTTGTAGACACAGATTATTTTCTGCCTAACCTACAGTTTCCGGACATTTTACTCATTTAGTCAGTTCCAGAGTTAATTGAGGGGTGAAAATGGGGACCTGGGCAATGTCTGTTCACTTCCATTTGGAACCCATAAACTTCACACTCCTATGTCCAAATACCAAGAACCTCACTGCCAGTAGTTGCCAGGGATGGCAATTATGAAGGGATCTGACAGGGAGAGGTGTCTCTGCAAGCCACCAGAGGTGGCTTTCCACAACAGGGCACACTGGAACCAGTTTGTTCCCTACTGGGCTGCAAAACCAGTGGCTGACCTGTGTGGTGGAACTTGAAGCTGTAGGGAGACAAACCTCCTACAGGAGCCCAGCTTCCAAGCTTTGTGAGGAAGGAGCAACGTCTCCCATAGCCTGCCCAAAACCTCTCTTTTGACAGATCGATGCCAAAGGATGCTCTGGGCAGGGACAGCCTGGGGTCAGCTTCAGACCTCTCCTGATCTGGACAGCTGGTGTGGGAGATGAGCAAGCACAGAAATGGATCATCCTAGCCCAGCATCTGCCAAATCTGAACAGCACCTGCCAGCTCAGCTCCACGAGAGCCTCCATGGGGTCAGGCCCTGTGGGTGACCAATGCCCAGCTCCATTCAGGCAGGTGGCAGCTCTGTATGGAGGAAATGTGTTGGCTGGCATCTGCCATGGTTGGTTTTTTTTTTTTTTCTTTTAGCCTAACTGTATTTTTAATTATTTGTCAGATGGTTTCAAGCCAAGACTATGCAATCAATGTTTGTTGGTTAAAATAGAAGTAAACACTAGGTTATATAAACAAAGGAGTGCTCTGGTTTATTGCCCAGGGATAACGCCGGCATTGTTGCGTGGATCCTCATCTGAAGGCTTTGAAGATTGCTTGCTCTATTTATTTTTCTGAAGATGGATAACTGTTCTATTTGCTCAGCTTCTTAAGGGCTTGAATAGACAAGGGATAAAGTGCAGCAAAGGTGGGTCTGGCTCTGAAGGGGCCCAGTGGGAAAAGGTGTTTTTGTATTCTGATCTCATCCCGAAAATGTCTTGCATTTCAATACTTTTAGATAGCTTACACATTGGAAATGCCAAGGAACCGGAAACCTTCAGTCCAAAGTCAACTCTGCTTTCATTAATAATTATTTTAAGACAGCACTGAGAGAACAAAACAGGACTATGTGGAAGCAGAAAGGAGCCCGTGAGGAATTCAGAGCTGAGCAAGAGTTTAGCCCCCATCCCTATTGTCATGCTGGATCATCATCCTGAGATGCAGGGCAGGTGTTCTCACCAGGTGATGGTGAAGGGTGTGGCACAAGGGAGAAGAAAGAGCCGCCTTCAAGCAATAGCAGCAACAGCAGAGCCCTGCCACTGCTGGGGAGAGGCAGGTGGTGGGATGGGCGGAGCTGTGTCCCTAAGGCTGGGGAAGGGCTGAGCCTGGCTCAGATGACCTCCAGCACCCACAGAGGCGACATTCAGGGAGCGCATGTCCTCCTAATTTCTTCATATGGGAGAGATGTTGACCCCATTTTACAGATGGGAAAAACGAGCGGCAGAACACAAGGACACACGTTTTCTTGCCTAACGTGGGACTTGACTTCTTCCTTTGGGCTTGACCTGGTATCATCCCTTGCCTTGTTTTCTTGTCATGAAGTTGCTGCCTGTGCCTGTGATCCACTTCTACAGGTCCTGGAGATCATTACAAATAATATTAGATTTATCACTTCTCTGTGTAACGTGCCAAACCTGGCAGCACATTGTGAAAGCACAACAGCAGCAAGAAGCATATGTTCTGCAAGTCAAGTTAGTGGTATTTTTTTTTCACTGCCAAGGACAATAATTTTTTCCTTTTTTTTTTTTTCTTTTTCAAAATAAACATCATGCTGGAATGTGCCGCAGCAAATGGCTTGGGCTCTATTATATTTCATGCAGCTTTCTAAACAATTTTCAACCCTGCTGGCCCAGTGTCAAACAGAAGGCAACCAACAATAGCAAAATCCCATTAAAGCTGAGAAGGTTCCTTCCTGAGGTGAACATGGCCAGAAATAGTAATCTTGGCTCTCTTTTCAATTTGGCATTGGGGACTAATAATGCCTGTTCTCCTAATGGAAATTATCTAATTTCATCCAAGTGCAGCTCCAGAGAGAGCTGGGCTGACGCACAAACAGTCAATATAACAACATTCTTCTTGAAGAGCTGAACAATGGGGCTTTGGTGGGACCGTGATTAACAACGTCAAACTAAGAACAAACAGAAGGTGTAAAAATAGGCATCTGAGGAGTTGACACAACGGACTATTTTTCATCTGTAAGGCCAGAGGAGAATAGCTTGTTAAATTGTATGCTTGGAGCACTTCATCAGATGTTGTGTGGAATGATGAAAAAAAAATCCATTTCCCATCTGGGTCTGAATGTACTAAGGAACTGCACATGCCTTATTAATATAAATCACGCTAGGAGTATAATTCCCATTAGCATTAAAGAACCATTTTTCAATGAAATACTCTTGCACCAGGAACACCTAATGGGAAATAATGATGTTTGCTTCATTTCGAGAGAATAGTAAAATACAGTGTGAAGACAGAGAAGGTAGAGAAGCGTTTCTTCCCTCCAGTGCAATGGGTTTTTGTGTCTGCTGTAAGATACCCCCTTCCCAGCCTAGCAGAGTTATATCCAGGCTCTGTGCAGAAGCCCCCAGAGATAGTAGGGAATGGTGATGAGGGGAAGAGCTCCTCCAGAAAACTGGATCAGTGCTATGGCCCAGGGTCAAAACACTGCTGTCCTGTTTCCAGCAGGCCCCCACCCAGGCTGGGTGAGAGAAGGGGTCCAGCCTCCCTCCCTCCACCCCTGCTGCCATCCTTCCCTCCACCCCTGCTTCGTCCCCCGAGCAGCCTCACATTTGGAGAGAGCAGAGATGGCTTCAGGCCACCTCCAACCCCTTACCCACATGGTTCAACCTCACCCTGTGGAACTCCTTTTTGTCAGCCTAAAAATAGCCCTCCTTAAACCCAAATCACCACTCCAGACATTATTTCTCATGTCTTGAGAAAAAGCAGCAGTTCCTACATTTCCCTTTAACACTGAAGCCACAGCTGGTAGTGTGCCTGGTACATTAAAAAAGCAGAAGCATTAGAACTGGGTGAAACCACCACCAAGTCATTAGCTCTGGTGCCTTGCCTTCTTTCCCCTGGCATTTGCACTCTAGGGACTGCATGTTCCCGGGGTGAACGCCAGCCCCTGTGTTTGTGTGGGCACACAGTGGCTCCCAAACCTCAGCATCACCTTGCTTTGACACCGAGGGATTTACTCTCCTTCCCTGCCTTAAGCACTGCAGCTTCCTTCTAGCTCCTAATGAAAGGAAAGTGTAGCCTTGAAACGTTGGACAAAATTCCCACCTCTGGTTAAGCAGGTATGGTTTATTTTAATTTTTACAATATCTCAAGTAGCCATTTACTCAGTGCTATTTTTAGAGTGGGAGAGGGGAGGTCTGTGTTTTCCTGAAACCCCCAGATGTGCGCTGGGGCAGTGGGATTTTGTGCGGGACACGACACGGTTAACTTTGCTCTGTGTTATGGCCGATGGCGTGCAGGAATGACCCCACTCCCCCTCGCTCACCCACAGGTCACCCCCTGCTCCGGGTCTGCCAAAATTGTGTCGTTTTCTTGTTCTCCTTTCTCCTAACAACAATAAAACTGATGAAACGTATGGAAATTGCTAGTAATGAAAGCAAATTGCACCAGAAGTAATACAACACCACGTTGCCCTCAGCCTCAGCTTTCACACCTGGTTAGTCCCCAGAGCTCTCAGAAACCAGTGCCTTTCTCCATGTGAAAGTCCCAGTCCCCCTTCCACAGCCAGCCCTGCTTCCTGCAGCCCAGCCCTCAGCTCAGCCTCCTCCCTGTATCAGCCGACCCTTCTTCACCTTCCCTTTGGCCTCTGGTCCTTTCAAACCAGGTAGGACACCTCTTACATGTCTCAAAACACCCAAGATGGGAGACAGACTCCTCACAAGTGATATTTCTCTACTTTGGTGGGAAGCAGTATCCCACAGAAATGAAAACAGTTTGGCACAATAGCCATCCCTGCCTCCTGGCTGCAGGCAATGCTGCTGCCTGGATCTGCCAGAGCCCTGGGGTACGTTCAACATCCAATGAGTGCCCAGAGCATCCATGGGGGTCCTAGGGAGGAAATCTGAGAAAGTTTCAGAGAGAAGAGTAAAGCCTTGTGGCTGAGCTCACTCCCAGCAGTTCCAGTGGCCATGCACCCAGACCAAATGTGACCCAGGAGGGTTGTTGTGATTGAGGATTTTATTGTCAGCTTGCACTAGAGGGTGCTGCTTCGTTAGGGTTTGGGGAAAGATCGCAGTAATGGGACCATCTCCAATGTCTTTATTCCTTGCAAAGTTAGGCTGAGACCTGAAACGTGTTGAGATTTGTATTGCCATTCAGAGTGGCCCCAAAATGAAATGAATTGCTTAGCTGGGAAAATGAGAATGTCTTGGCTTGGAAAGGAGTTTATACATCTGGGGGTCAAGGGTAAACATTTGGGTTAGACACTGTGACAAATGAAAGGAAAAACTAGTCAGCCTTGCCTTTTTTTCTCTCTGTTTCACAATTGCGAGATGAATGGATGCCTCAAGGAGCTGAGAAATCAGGAAAAAAGTTTAGGTCAGGACAGTGAAGGCAGACATGGGAGATAAAGAGACTTTGGAATTCACTCTAGAGGACAGATAATCAAAATCTCATGATAAAAATTTTTACAAGAAATAAAAGCAAAATACCTTTTATGACCACTACGGTCTTTTGGCTAAGATAAAGGTAACCAGATCCCAGGCAGTGAGATATAAAATGATGTGTTAGAGGTATCAGTAGGAAATTACTTCCCCTGTGTGCTGCATTGCTGTGTTGACTGTGCCTCCTCTGTTTTTGTTTCCATTTGCTGAAGGCGTGGAGGAATGGCTATTGCTGTAGGCAGCATCCCAGACCCGCAGCTGGGAAGGGGATACCTTACACCACCCTGCTCGGCTCCCAGAGCATCTGCCCACCCTCCTGGGTGTCTCACAGGGAGCTGGCCTGAGTCTTCCAAGACCTGGTGGAGCCTGGCACAGGAAATCTGTGAGCTGTCCAAGTGATGGCTGGACTTTATTCAGAGCAGATTCGGTTCCAGTGAGGGAAGCAGCTCTGGAGGGTGCTATATTCATGCTGTATAGTCTGGCACACTTGTTTATGGGCCCATAAAACTCCTCTGGCTGGCACTCCCACTTGGCATCCACCAGGAGGCATCTCTCTTGGGCAAAAGAAGGTTAAAATGGGACTTTTTGTAAGGACCTTGATGATATTATTTTCCTGGTGTTTTATATATGCTAGTAGCAAGCAAAGAGCTGGTTTTAAAGTTGGGCTCATATGTACCTACTGCATTTAAATCCACTTTGAACATGAAAGGAGGGGTAGAAGAAAAACAATAACTATTCTCAAATCCATATGAGTTTTACAGAGTAATTTTCTTCTAGAAACTTGACTTCCTTATGGGGTTGATTTTGTCTTTTATGTGTCTGCATTCTGATATCTTTATTTCCAGCTTCCCCACATTTTTGACCGCTGTTGGCAAGAAGGAGGAAACTGTTTCTTACTAAGACTTTTATTAGGCAGTTATTAGTATTTCCGTCTTCAATATTGAACAGCTTTTCTGTGCAGTAACTTTAATGTACTGCTGCTGGAGAAGCAAAGGGCTGAAGGAACCAGCCAGGTTTTGTGGAAATAGACTGGGATTGTTCTGGCAAAATCACAGAGATGGTGATCCACTATGAGAATTAAAAAAAAAAAATTAGTTTTCATCTGTACTTTCATCTAAATATACAGCTTGAACTGAGGTACCCTGAGCCTGTCCTCAACAGAAGTAGTTTGCCTCAGTTAAGGAGCTGCCCATTCTGGTCTCAGCTGAAAACAGGTGTAGTTACACTCTCCTGTCAGATTTAGGAAATACCTGTGGATAGTCTTTTCTCACTGAGAATCAAATCACCTTCATTTTACACAGTGGTGCTTTTTCCTCAGTTGCTGTACGCTGTGCCAACTAAATCCAGTGTGTGCAAGCAAATGCTTCCCTGTTTGGCGGTTGCACATGAGAGCAGGGGGTCAGCACTTCTGCACGTCCTGTCACCTTTAATCAGCCACCAGAGGGTTAATTGCACACCAGCTCTCTGCAAATCTCTCTGTTGGTGAGGCCTGGAAAATTGCAACTAGCCCTTGATAAGTCCCCCTGCGAGCAGATTATGATCTGACTTCAGCATGAAGGTGGAGTAAACTATGAAATCTGGATGATTGGATGATGTATATGATATGATATGATGCTGATGGAAAGGGAAACAAACTCGGGCACTCTCCATGCATGAAGTACTCATTTTAGATTGCAGAAAGCAGCTACAAGGAGCAGTGCTTCAATTAATGGGTGACTTGATGAGATATTTGAGCAGACTAGAAGATGGTCACAGCCTGTTCTCCAAATGTGTGTTTCCCCCAGCACCCTCACCCTGGCTGGCCACATGATAAAGCTAGTTTGGGGTACTATGGCAGTATAAAAGTTTTCTTACTGGCAGAGTTAATTTGACATCCCCAGGGATAGGAACAGGCAAGCTGGAATGCAGGGAGAATGGCAGACTGGCACTTGTAACTTCAAGCAGCTTAAACCATCACGGTATCGCAGGCTCACAGTGCCCATCTCCCAGGTCATCATCAGGTGCCTAATAATGGGATTCACAAAAGCCAGCACAGTGAGAAGAATCTACCTGCTCCAACCCATAGGAAACCCCAGGGAAGGGACGTTCTGATCCTGCTAATCCTCAGAATGCAGCCTTGTTTCCTGGGGGCTGTGAAGAGGCACTTCTCTCCTGGCCTTTCTTACCCTGGCCCTTCTGTAAGACTTATGAATCTGCAGCTTTTCACACACATACCCACTAAAAAAAAAAAAAGAAAGGAAATACAATTTCTTTTGTATGCATGGCTATGGGAAGATGCAGTGCCCTCCCATATCCCAGATCTTTGAGATCTCAGATCCCAGGCACTCAAGAGCAGAGGTGAATCAGTGTTTTCAGGTCCTCTCTCTGTCTGAAGGGACTTGAGGGACTACACAGTATTTGGGAGACTATGAAAAGTCTCTCCCCGTGAAACCCCTCAGCTTCCCATGCCCTAATGTGTTTCCTCAGAAAACAGCAGCTTCAGCAGTTGAAAGAAAGCCACGTTGAAAGAAAGCATGCAAATATGCAAGTGTGAGAACTAGTCTCCAGCTCAGTGGCTGGTGTGCTGTCCCTGGAGCTGGGAGCTTCAGGCTTTGATCCACTCTCACATATGGACCCGTTCAATGGGACCTACTCTGTTGGAACATATGGACAAATCTCAGGACTGCTCACATGCAGAAAACCCCATGGAGTTTTCAGACAGCTATAATACAGACATTTCAGAGGAATTTTGCTTCAGAGGAATTTTAGCATGCCCTGTGGACTCAGTTCCCATCTAGGATTCTTGGGTGTGCACCCCAACACCTCTCCTTCTTAGAAAGCTGCAGGTGAGGAGGATCAGGCGCTTCCCTCCAAAACCACACTCCGACCTGAATTCAAACAGCAGTTAAAATACACCCGCAGGAGACTTGAAATCCTGCCCTACTGCACGGAAACCCAGATCCCGCCTGCCTTCCGACGCCTTCCACGGCTGCTCAGCAGATGACATAACATTAGTCGTGACTTACTGTCATAGGTATTCTACTAAGTAACGAGTGAAACAGTGGAAAGGAAACGCCAAGGGGTCGACCAGCTTAGTCACTGAGTTCGCTTGCGGTTCTGGGCAGTTCTGGTTCCTGCCTGCGCTGCTGTTGAGCCTTTCAGATAACGAGCTGTGCTCAGCTGGGGGAAGCCCCTCCAGCCCCGCGGCGGCGGCTGCGGCCGCATCCAGCGGTGGATCCCGGCCGGGATCTCGGCCCGCGGGCAGAGGGCGGCCCCACTGCAGCACTCTCCGCATCCCGCGGCGGTGCGGGAGAAGCACGGGCAGCAGCCCCCGGCTCCCGCACTGTGCCCCTGCCCGCCCTGCGGCTCCAGCCCGGGGCGGCTGCGGCGGGAGGGACTCCCCAAACGTGCTGGCCGCTCGGCCCCCGGAGTGGGTTTTTTGGAAGTGGGAGGTTTTGGGAACGTGGGGAAGCCCCATCCCAGGGACTCGGCAGGTGGCGACAGAGCACGGGCTTCGGGGGGTGCCCGGCGCTGCGCAGCGCGGGCGGGGCGGGGGCGGCTCCGCCGGGCGCCCGGGCCAGGGGTGCAGAGGTCCCGCTAACGCCACCCGAGCGAGCCTTCTTCCTGGAGACGAAGGCTTCCTGGCTTCCCGTGAGGATTAAATATTTGTTTTTACAAGTATTCTTCCAGACAGATGTAATAGTATTTTAACTTTTAAAAATATTTTTATATCTTGCACATACACGTTTCTAGATACAAACATAGGAATAATCAGAGCGCATACAGCAGCCTAAAATCCAACAGCAAGGCGCAGGCCGCGGGCGACGGAGAAGGAGAGCTGGAGGCCGCTCCGCCAGCATCCTGGGCAGGCTCGGAGAGGCAAACCTGGCTCCCCATCCCCTCGCAGCTGGACCGCTGAGCTGCCCGAGGTGACGGGGAGCCCCG
>VXBI01001507.1:0-21858 GCA_013397375.1 Toxostoma redivivum
CTGGTCACCCAAGATGCTCAATCCATGTAATCCTGGAGTTGTGTCCTGCTGGAAATGGTTTTTCTGGGAGGGTTACTTCAGACCTCTGAGTTCTTGGTTATGAACTGCAAGGACAAGTTAGGGGCCAGGATTGGGGCATGAAGTGGGATATGTCACCCAGGGGCTGCCAGAGTGCAGGAGCCCAGTCTGGGCTAGTTTTCTCCATTCTGCCTTTTGGGAACCACCCCCAAAGGGATGTATTAACCAGCTCCATTTGCCTGAGCTCTCCCAGGGCTGACAAGGCCTGCTGGGACACGCAGGCTGCCCGTGCTGCTGGCTGTCCTGATGTCCCAGGGTCTGCCCCCTCCACACAACTCCTTTCTTCAAGGTGTCTTTGTCCCTTCCAAAGCTGTAGGGAGGCAGAAGCTCCAGCCAGGTCATCCCAATTTGTCCCCTGGACCAGGCACCCTGTTCTCACTGTTGCAAGGCAGCAGCTGCTCCTCACTGGAGCAAAGCTGGCTTCAGCAGGCTCAGAAATGAGAGTGAATGAGAATTAAAAAGCTGTGCACTCACCTTCCAACTCCAAACCTCAGGCTCAGCTCTTCTCCTGCCTCCAGTTCTGCTCAAATGTCCCAGTTTTCCATACAGCAGTTTGGGTCAAACTTCTGTTTGACCTTTTCCACCCCATTCCCAGAAGCTGCAGTTCCTACCTGGCTGAGGACAGTGAAACCTGGGACAGAATCCCACCCAGACAGGGAGCAGGGTGCTCTCTGCCCGGGAGCAGGGATGGCAAGTGGCAATTTCCCAAATACCCTGGAGCCTCAGGAGCATCCGAGCTGGCCAAACGTGGCTCTTCCTCTGACCCTTATCTTCACGTGGCTGCAGTGCACAGATGCTGCTCAGTAAATAGGATTTGGGAAAGCAGGGAGCTAATTGGAGCAGTCAGTAATTACTTTGCTCTTTGGTTCCCTTCCAGTTGGTGCCTCCGGGTCCCCAAGGCTGGAGACCTCCACAGTCCGAACGTACTCGTGCTGAGGGTCAGCGAGATGGGAGCCAGGCCCTGGGTGAGTGTGAGGCCCTGGAGCTGCCTGGGGACCGAGGGCAGAGCAGGAGCCCTAGCAGCCCCAGGCAGGGGGCTGCCCTCACCAAGCCTGGTGTGGAGGGCTAGGGAGACCTCAGTGGTGGGGAAGCTGCTGCTGCCTGAGGCTCACAGGGATGATGCAGGAGGGATGCTCAGCATCCCACCACGTGTGGTTTGTCCACTCTTGGACAGATAACTCCACTGGGGACCCCAGGATGCCATCCCATGGGGGTCCCACTTGGGTGAGGGAAGGATAGTCAAGCACTTCAGGGAGGCTTCTGGGATCCTGCTGTGCCCTGTGCCATGGTTGCCCTATGCCAGGAGGATCCAGTGCTGATTCCATGTGGGTTTGTGGGCCAGTGGGTACATGGGTGGAGCTGAGCCAGCATCCTCACAGGGCCTTTCCCACTTTGCTCCTCAGCAATCCCCGTACACCACGTGCTGGCTGCCTTCCAGGACGAGAGCCCAGCCTGTGCCTGTTCCTTGGCCCAGACCCACAGACTGTCCCTGCTGTGGACCGACAGGATCTGTCCCTCCTGCTTGTGCACCCCCCGCTTTCCCCGGCTCCTGTGGCTCCCGCTGTGGCCTGTCCCCCACTTCTCCCACGCTGGCTGGGCCGTGGATGTGCTCCGGGTGCCATCCTGGCGTGGTGCAATCTGGGGAGCAGCACAGACACCCCCAAAATGTCTGCGATGTTTGGAAGCCTCTCTCCTGCCTGGTTCATTTTGCCAATCTGCCACGGGGCTGCACTGACTCACCCAAGCCCTGAGCATCAGGGATGCTGCTGCCCACAGGACTTGAAGCCAAGGAAGATTCAGGCTCGTGAAAATCCTCCCTCTAGGGTGGCCGGGCAAGGAGCTGCCCTTGGGGGGGTCGGGGCAGTGCCAGGGCTGGTGCTGGGTGGGACAAAGGGGGCCCAGCGTGAGGTGACAAGGGCGGTGTTTACCCAGGGCTGGGCGGGCAAGGTGCTGATTTTGGTGCTGTCAGGTGCCCTGTTCGGGGGGGCTGTGCCTGGGACTGCCCTACACAGCTCACGGGGACGGTGCCCAGCACCCACGGGAGAGGGGACCCTCCTTGGGTGCCTGGGGCGACAACAGGAGCCTCCTCTGCCGCCGGGACGTGCCCACCCTTCCCCTCCAGGTGCAGAGGAGATGCTCTCCCCTCCTGCCTCCTAGCAGGGGTCAGTTCAGGAGGCTCTTAACTCTTCCCATTTCTTCCCCGTAGGGTAGGATCTCTTCGTCTCCTCATGCCACGTTTGCCTTGTGTGGCCCCTATTTCTGATGTGATATTTATTGATGGCTGGAATGACCTTATACTTATCATGTGCTGTCTGGAAGTGCAATATCTGAGAGACTCTACAGTCACAACGTCTTTTCGGTGTATCATTTGCCTAATACAGTATTAAATATTTTTTTAATTTGAAGAGTCAGTGAGCCCTTTATATCAATGCCCTATTTCTTTTGTCATGTTATTGGTACTGCATGGACTCCAAACCCTGGATCGGGTCAGGAAAGGATGTATGTGTGTTCCAATAAACAGGATTTTAAAACAGTGCTGGCTTTGAGCCTTCTTTGTGGAGCCCAAATTAAAAATATCATTAATCTCTAGCTCCCTCAAGATCTTTGGGGCACAAGGCTGAACCCCAGTTAAACACCAGTGAAATCACTGGCCAGTGTAGGGCTGACTGAAGTAGGGCTGACTGAAGTGTGGCACATCCAGGTCCCAGCTGAGTGACTATGCTGAGGTCCAGCTGGATTTACTGATAGGAAAATCTCCAACCTGGATTTGGGGATTGTGGAACTGGGGAGACCTACACAGGGCAGGACAACAGTAAAAGAAGCCCCAAGCTGTCCAAACAAGAATGCCTTTATTTAAAAAAGAATCCAAATAAGTTAGCAAAAATAATAATTAAAAAAAAAAACCCTAAATGGCAACTGCACACAGCGTTCAGTAGAAAAGACAGGCGGGCTCCGGGTTGGCACCACCGGACACCGGCCGGAGAGAGACCTTGGTCAAGGAGCGTCTGGAAAACTCAGCAAAGCGAAGGCAGCACACACACTGGCCCCAAACCCACCCGGCCCCGGCCAGGCAGGGGAGCAGGGCCTGGCCCCAGGAAGCCCCTCCAGGACCTGCAGCCACTCTGGCGCTGCCCCATCCCACTTCTGCCTGTTCTTCCAGCCCAGCAGGAGCTCCGCAAGGAGTGGGAAGGGAGCCGAGTGGTGTCAGCCCATGACACTGGAGGGGTGGATGTGATTTCCAGTGGCTGGACCCTTCTGGCATCTCATTCCCACCCCGTTACCATCTCAAGGAGCTGCCGGGGTTTGCACCAGCTCAGTTTTGACCCCGCTCCTCTGGGAATGTCACAGCCACGTCCTCCACGGCAATGCTCTCCACGATGGAGGACAGCGAGTGCAGGTTGCGTTCCTCAGCTGCCTCGTCAGCCAGGAGGTGATCTGGGGAGACAGAGGGGTGAGGACACTGCTGGGAATGGGATCTGGGGAGACAGAGGGGTGAGGACACTGCTGGGAATGGGATCTGGGGAGCCAGAGGGGTGAGGACACTGCTGGGAATGGGGACTGTGTACTGGAGATCGCTCCTGGTTCTTCTCAGGGGTTTGTAGGTTAGTGGTGAACATGGCTGAGGGTTGGACTTGATGATCCTTTGCACTCCTAACAATTTGTCGATTCTTTTCTACGATTCTATGACCCCATGATTCCCCACATGGCCAGAGTGACCTAGGGACCTTGCTGCCAGCCCCCTTTCTGGGGAAGGATGAGAGAGCAACAGGGAGTGGCACTTTTGGACCCTTTATAGGTTTTAATCTCCACTGGAAAATGAGATTTAAGTTTCTGTCTTGTGGGGAAAATAACAGGTGGATTTGGCAGGGGTGGGGACAATGGCAAGCATGGAAAAAAAAGACCAGCAGCTGCAGAGGGCTTGTAGGGAGGGAAGGGGGGCAGGGGCAGCACTGCCCAGCCACGCCCAGCAACACAGACAGCAAAGCCAAGGCAAGGGATGGCAGCAGATGAAAGCCTTGCTGGGGATGAAGGCACCGGCGCCCCGGGGGGCTGTTGCCGACAAATTTCTCAGCTCCCAAGGGTTGGTGTTTTGGTGAAATCAGGGCTGGGAGAACCCTCAACTGCTGAGCATTGAGCCATGGAGGTGCTGTAATTTCTGAGCTCCTCACTCTGCAGCAGTGGGAGGGGGAGAGAAAGACAAAGTTCTTTCTGTCCTTTGCTCCAAGCATCTCCTGCCCGGGAGGAAGGAGGGATTGGCTCAGTGATGCTCTGCTCTGGGGCTGAGGTGTCCCCGCTGTTCCCACTCCCTGCAGAGCCCAGCGAGGCCGTGGGATGCCCCAGGGAGGCGAGGAGGAGGAGGAGGATGCCCAGAGGCGGGCGGTACCTGCAGGGTTGGTGCCGAACTCCAGCTGGCTGCTCCACTCGGGGCTGCAGGAGGAGCTGCCGGATCCACACTCGCTGGCTGCCTGCAGGAGCCCAGAGCAACTGTGGTCACCTCCGTCGAACCCCACTGTCACCCCCGAAACACCTATCCCACATCATGACACCCCTGTGGAGGGGAGCACGTCCCTCCCCCTCTGGAGGAGCCAACAGCACGCAAAGGTCCCCAGGACCCATCAGGGCCAGGTGCTTCCTTAACCATAAAGGCTGAGAAATCTCCTTTTTTTGGGACACTGGCCACAGAGAAATGGGGCTCCCCGCTCACTCAGGTATAAAGGTGTCTCTTTCCCCATTGATTTTGAAAAAGGGCTGAGATGAGCAAATATCCTTGGGCAAAACACCTTTTTGCTGAGAATCACCCTAATCAGGCTCATAAAAAATGATACACGGGCTGGATGCCCTCAGGCCGTCCCAAGGAGGGGGATTGGGAAAAGCTTCTGGCAGTTTGATTTGTGGATTTGGGGCTGAGTTGTTATTTTGGAGAAAAGAGCTGACAGCATGAAAAATGAGAACATTATTCAGCAAAGCTCAGAATTCACTTTTTTTGGAGTGTGTCTTTATCTGGGAGTGGGTGTCAGCTCAGGTAAAACCCCCAACGTGATTTATATGAGCAACCCCAGGGACCCAACTCTTTGTAGCAGACTAGAATGGCACTTTGCCTCTACAAGCTCATGGTAGCACGGGATAATAAATTAACATTTGGACTTATTTCCCATTAAAGCGGGAAATTCTTACAGAAACAATCTTTTTTTCCCCCAAAATAATGGCTTTTGCATCAATATGTGAACCCCTGGCTACATCTGGAAGAAGAGGCAGCTCAGAACAGAAGTGATAAAGGGGCAGCTCAGCACAGTTTTGGGCACATTTGCAAATCCAAGGGGATTCTGGGAAGTGGAAATTGGATTCTGGTATCCAAGTGGATTCTGGCATTAAAGTGGATACTAGGAAGTCCCACAAATATGTAGGATGGAGCCTAAATACTTTTCTCATTCCTTTATTCAGCATTAAATTGCACTACTTGGATACCTACGGATTTGGCCCTTAAATCCTTTAGTCTGGAAGGAGATGTGGGATTCCCTCTTCTGGGCCTCTGATGAAGTCCTTTCATGTCCATATCTGCATCTACATCTGCATTTATATCTGCATCAATCTATATCTATATCTATATATATCTATATCTGTATCTATATCTATATCTATATCATCTATCTATATCTATATCTATATCTGTATCTGTATCTATATCTATATCTATATCTGTATCTGTATCTATATCTGTATCTATATCTATATCTATATCTGTATCTATATCTATATCTATATCTGTATCTATATCTGTATCTATATCTATATCTATATCTATATCTATATCTGTATCTATCTGCAACTATATCTATATCCATATCTATAGCTATCTATATCTCCATATATATCTTATTTATATCCATATCTACATTACTTATTTCTGTACCTATACCACCCACACCTACATTATCTAAATCTCCATAATATGTATCTATAGATATACCTCTATGTCTTTTATATATCTATAATCTATATAATCTTTATGACTGTCTATATTATCTATATATATTTATGTAATCTATCTATAATTTGTATCTCTCTTTAGAGCTATCATATCCATATCAATTTCATCTCTAATTTATCTATATGATCTCTAGATCTATAGAACCAATATGATCAATGCCTATAGCAATACATGCCCTATAGCTATCTATTCCATCTGTATTGATCATCTGTCCCTACACCTGTAGCTGTAGTTCCAGCTCTCTGTGCATTCCCAGATCCAAACCTCAGAGCAGCAGGGAAGCACCTGCCCAGCCATCCACAGGAACCAGGAGGCAGATGAAAATACCTCTGGAAAACTTGGTTAAACGACCAAACTCTTGTGGAGTGGCAGGTCCTGCCTCTCTGGGGGTGGTGGCAGGACACAACAGAGGAGTGCCCTCAGCCAGTGCCCTCAGCCAGTGCCCATCCTTAGGTCCTAGAAACCAGAGGTGTCCCTGTGCCACTCCTCTCATCCCTTTCTCTGCCTGGGTGTGAGCAGGGAGTGTTAATTTTGTTTTCTATTTTATGCTTTATACTTTTTATATATTTCATATTTGTATTTCTATTTTTGTATTTGGTATTTAATATTGTTAATTGTTATGTTATTTTATGCTATATTTTCATGTAGTTTAGTTCTACGTTATTTACTTCATTTTCACCATTCCCAGCCCTCCTCAGCCCAGGCCTACGTATCACTCACATGCATAGCCCAATTCAGGGATTTGATTCAGGGACAGAGTGGCAGTGGCTTCTTTCCCACAGGGATGTGAGCACTCGGCAGGGTCGAGTCATTGTCTCCGTGCCGCCGTGCACAACACACTCACATCCACCAGTGTCCCAAGATGGCAGCATCTGCCTCACTCCAGAGCTGGGGTCCTGTGCCCCCTCCCCCAGCAGGACTCAGTGCCCCAAAGCTTCTGCAGTGCCTCTGCTTGGGGTTACACCCACAGGGCATCACCTCCACAGAGCAATGTCCCCATAGAGAATCACTCCCCTATGGCATCACCCCCAAAAGGCCTTCACCCCAAAATGGCATCAACCCCTTAAAGCATCATCCTGTAGAGCACTGCCCGTGTAGAATGGCACCCTAAAAGGACTTCACCCCCATAGAATGTAATTCCCACATGGTATCAACCCCATAGAGTGTCACCCCCATAAGGCATAGCTCCATAGGGCATTGTCCCCATAGAGCATCTCTGCCACAGAATGGCACCCCAAGGTGACCCCACATCAGGCATCACCCCCATAGAGCATCACTCCTAAATGGCATCCCCTTATAGAGCACTGTCCATAGGTATCACCTCATGGAAAGTCACCTCCATAGGGCATTGTCCCCACAGAGCATCTGCCTCATTTGGCTCTTGTCCCATAGAGTGTCACCCGAAACGGCATCAGCCCCACAGAGCGTCCCCCCACGGGGCACCACCCCCCGCACCCGGGGGACAGGCTGGGGACCCTGGGGCCAGCCGGGGGCACTCACGGCGGGCTGGGGATGGAAGCGCAGGTCCCGCTGGTCCCGCTCCTGCTGGTTGAGGGAGCTGAGCAGGCTCTGGAGCCGCTCGATGTACTGGATGGCGCTGCGCAGGATCTCCACCTTGGGCAGCCGCTGGTTGGGGTTCAGGAGCGTGCTGCGCTTCAGAGCCTCGAACGCCTCGTTCACCTTCTTGAGCCGCCGCTTCTCCCGCAGCGTGGCCGCGCGCCGCCGGTCCATGGACACGGATTTCCTCTTGCACACCTTGCAGGCCCAGGGCAGGCACTGCCCGGGACAGTGCTCGGCCAGCGCCTCCTTGTCCTCGGGAGCCGCCCTGCCCTCGGCACACAGCGCGGCCTCGGCGCGCTCGGGGAACGCCGCGGGCTCGTAGCCCTGCAGGCGGGAGCCCAGAAAGTTTTCCCCATCGTAAAACCTCTGCTCCGGGAAGAAGTACGGGTTAGTCTCGAAGAGCTCCATGAGCGGCTCGGGGACGTGTGCGCGGCTCGGGGACGGCTGCTCGCTCTCCCCGCGCCAACTGCTTGGTGCCATTTAAACCCCGGCGCTGGCATTAAATCACGGAGATAAATATAGAAAACCCAAAGGAAACCTGAGCCCACCCTAAGCTGCTGCCTCACATCAAAACTTGTCTGATTCCATGTGCTCTCCCCACGGGGATTACAGTGCCCGGCCCGGCGGGGCTGGAGGGGCTGGCACGGCGGCGGGGCAGCTCGGCTGGACCCGAACAAGGGCTTTGTGTGAGCCCCGAAGTGCCGCTGGGTGGGGACGGCTGCCAGCTTCCCCCCGGCATTCCTGCGTCATCTGGTCCCTTCAGTTACGGCTGACTTGGCCGAGCCGTGGTGGCCTCGTGGCCAGTCTGCCTGGCCAGGACACCCCCATCCCTTCACGCTGCCCCCCGGGATCCCACGGCATCCCAAATCTGTGCCTTCCCTGCGGTGGGACCCAACACCAGCAGAGCATCGTCCCCTTCCCAGCTCTTCCCACGTCCCGATCCCGCTCTGCCTCCATATTCCCCATGGCCCCATCCTGCCGGTCCACGTTACACCGATCCCACTCGTGCTGAAGCCTCGGGGAAGCCTCGGGATCCAGCCCTGGGAGGGATATCTCAACGCAGGGAGCACCCCGGGCTCCAGTCCCGTCTCTGTGGACACCCCTCTCCGTGCTCGCCAGCCCCGGTTCCAGATGCTGTGCCTGCTGCCTGTCCCGCAGGAGCCAAGCCCAACCTTTCCTCTGCCGTGGGCTTCTTGAAGGTGCCCAGCCAAGTCTCTTACTACAGTTTTGTTACAAAATCCACGTTCGTGGCTTCTCCCACGCACCAAACCCAAAGGACACCTCCCGCGTGTCTCCAGCAGAGCCACGCTGGGCTCGTCCCTCTCCCAGCTGGCACTGCCTCAGCCCACCTGCTCTCCTGTGCTGGCCTCTGTACCTGTGGATAATCAAAGCCCCAAATGCCATCCTGATGCACGCCTCTCCCAGTAAAGACACATTGCTCACGCGTTCCCGATTGGGAAACTGAGGCACACCCAGCAGCAACAGTGTGAGGGGGATTTTAACTCATCCCCAGCCCTTCCCTGCTGATTCCAATGGCTTGGGTACATCTCTCCTGCTTTGTCTTTAATTCAGAGGGGATTTTTTTTTCCATCTGGAACATCAGAAACCATCTCCCATCTCCTCCTATTCCTGCCCCAGGCCAGATTCCAGCTGAGGGATCGGTCAGTGGAAAGAATGTCGGCAAAGTGCAGGGCCAACCCAGTCGGGATTTTCCTTCCCCAAATTCCCCCTCCTCAGAGAGGCTGTGCTGTGGCACATTCCCTGTGCCCACTAGCAGCACCCTCGCTCACTTGGGATTGATTTCTGGCCTTGTTGGAACCTGTCATGATGCTCTTTTCTCCTTGTTGTGATTTCTTTGGGGCCAGGAGCTTTCCAACACCTCCTCACCCCAATTCCTGCCCTCCCAGGGTCCCAGCCCTGTGGATTTGCTGATATTTTTAACATCTGTGAAAATCTGCACTAAGGAAAGCAGGACCTGTAGCCCTGAGGTTCACCCTCAGCACTACCCCTGTGCTCCCTAGAGTCAGTCAAACTCCAACATACTCAAGAACGAAAGAAATCAGAGCATCAGCTTGGCCCTTGCCTAAAGAAAAAACACTAAAAGGGTTGGGAAGAGGTAGTATTCATCCCTCAGGTGTGCAGAGGTGCCCATGGCAGGAGTGAAGGCTGTAGGGGTGGATTACCTGAGCCTGAAGTCTTCACATCAGCCCCACACCATGACATCAAGCCGTTTGAGTTGCTCATAGGGACCTTTATCGGCAGCACTTGGTGGATATGATCCCAGTGAGCCCCTTGAGCTGCAGCTGCATCCCTGGGTGAGAGGTGTCAGGACACTCTGGTATAAATGAGCTTTTTGGAATTGCAGGAGCATGTTTGGAGGGTGAGAGACACAGTGGTGACATAACAGGCTCCATGGGCATGTGGCTGACCTGCACAGGAGAGTGGTCAAGCATTTGTCAGTTCATAAACAGAGCCAGCACTGGTGGGGCAGTGCTGGCTGCGTGTCCCCAGCTGGAGAAGTGGGACAAGCCAGCCTCAACAGGCTACAAAGGTCACTGTGTCCCCACAGCTGAGTGGGCAGGGGAGACAGAAGGCAACTCTCGGGGATGGGGAGGAAATGACACTCAGTGCCAGCGTCGGGTGGGCACTGGGAAGCGGGATCCCACTGGCAGCTGCACTCGCTCCAGCTCCATTTGGGGGTCGCATCCATTGATGTGGGAGCAGAGATAACGCTGTGCCCACCCAACTGCAGCTCTGCAGCTCCTTCAGCCCCTCCATGCCATGATGATCCCTCCTGGGCAGGGTGGAGGGACACGGCGGGGTCTGGGGTCTGTGGGTCCAGCAGGCTCATCCCGGTGAATCTCAAATCAAGGATATTGAACCCCATTGTGCCAGTAGCCATCATCAAAGGACGCCGTGTCTGGGCTACAGGGAGGCTCCCACCATGGCCACCCCGCCCCACAAAGGCACCTGGGGGGGGACGGGCGAGCGTGGCTTTTCCCGATCCCGTGGGTACCCACGGCGGCCGAGGCTGCGCCCCGGGTAATTGGGAGCCGAGGGGGGATTAGGGCTCTGCTGCCGGCTGTCAGGTTATCCCGTGATGGATGGTGGCGGCTGGGAGGCAGCACAAAGCCACGCTGTGTGAGCCCCGGGCAGAACGTGCTGCGATCCGTCACGGAGTGACCTTTCCCCGGCCGGCGGGGGCCTCGCGGGGACGGCTCACCCCGACACAGCTGGCGGGGAGGGAGCCACGAGCCCAGAGCTAAAAATACCCATCCATTGAGAAAATCCCAGCGAGGAGGGTTTGTCCTTGCTCCTCCGGGGCAGCTTCCCAAGCCAGTGGCCAGGTCCAGGAGCGGGGTCACGGAGAGACACCCAGGTGCTGCCTCGGCTGTTTTGCTTTCCCACCACGTCTGATGGTCTGGATTTGCTGAGTTGTGGGGATACACGTGACCGTGTTGCAGGCTGAGGAGTGTCCCTGCCAGTGCACAGCCTTAACCTGTGCGTGTCCTGGTCCCTGCTCGGAGCTGCACACGCGGGTTGCACATCCCTGCCTGGGGCGTGGAGCCCCAGGGCTTCTCCGCCCACGCTGCAGAAGCGATGGTGGGGATGGTGCCGGTCGGCTCCCACTGGGAAGGGCAGAAAAACCTGTGTTTAGGGGCTGGTGAAGAGATTTGGATTCCCCAAGCAGCATCTACGACCCAGGACGCCAGGACCGTCCCACTAATGGGGAGAAAAGGGGGAAAGCCACGGCTCAGCAGATATCCTCTCTCCGGGATTTCAGCACAGGAAAGGAGAATCGCCGAAATGCCGCTTCCAGCCGGACCCACCCTCACGGGGCACCCCACCGTCCCACATCCCCTCTCGCTTTCCAGGCTCACAGACATCCCTTCCTGCCGCCGTGACAAGTCGTAACATATTTGGGAGCAGCTGCAGGCGGCGGGGAGATGCTTGGCCCTGTCCCCTCTCTCGGCCGAGGAATGTGGAGCAGACCTCTCCTCCGGCACCCGGGATTTCCGACGTGCCTGCTCGCCGGAGATTTGGGACGGCGACAGCTGCTTGGCCGGGATGGGGCTCGGCAGAGCCTCCCCGTTCAGCCCCAGCCCGAGGCTTTGCACATCCACGTCTCGTCCTGCTGGGGATTTGGGGTTAGTTTGGGGTCCAGCCCATGGGGAGCGATGGGGGATGATGTCCTGCTGTCTGTCCCGCAGGGATGGCAGCAGTGATGACAGCACCAGCAGACAACCCCTCCCTCACCCATAAGTGCCAACTCGTCCAGTTTGAGTTCCCTGATGGGCTGGTGGGACAGGTCTGTTCCTGCAGCTCTTGTGTCCCCATGGGGCTCAGCACCCTTGAGGCCCCCTCACTCCCATCTAGGTGCCCCAGCTTCCCTATCAGGAAATCAGAGGTCATGATGGAGGTCTATAACCTGTCTGGAGAGCAGTTTTATTTTGGTTATTAACTGTCTTTGCAGGTTTGAGCTGGGAGGGAGATGAGGGACTGACAGAGAGGTGCTGCTGGCTGAGGAGCCCGCAGTCCATTGGATCCCCGTTTGGGGGCAATACTGGGTGCCCCAACATACCAAACCACTGGGCCCAGTCTGTGAATTTCAGTGGGTGCCCTGCTGCAATCACCCTGTGGGCCCTGACCCACCAGGATCCCCATTTGGACACCAAACCAAGTGCCCTGACCCACAAGCCTGCTGGCTCCCAGTCCAGGGGCCACACTGGGTGCCCTGACCTCCCTCCTTGCCCACATTGATCAGGGGATGCTCTGCCCCACTGCAGCACTAAACCTCCTGTGTTTCTGTCCCTCCATGGCCTCTCTTGCTCCATAATCCCATGGCCTGGACATGACCCTTCCCTTTCACAGTCCCTAGCCCCAAATTACAGCTGGAGGAGGGATTCAGCCAGCAGCAACCCCACTAATTAACCCTAGAGCAGGGTTTCCCTTCTGGAGCCCCCCCTGCTGCCAAGCCAGGGGCATCCCCGGCTGCTCCATCCCCTGCATGGTGGCACGGGCTGGGCTGTCCCTACATGTGTCACCGAGGGAGGAGCAGGGGGGACTCGGGTTGTCAACAAGGGGTTGTTTTCCCCAGAGTGGGACACTGTGGCAGGAGCAGGCTGCAGGACAGGTGGGTATTTCAGAGGAAGATCCATGAATGTGAGGGTTTCAGTAGTGACATGTGGTGGCTGTTTGACCCTGAGAGGGGACAGCTGTCCAGGCTGAGGAGGGCATGAGGCCTGGGGATGGGATCTGGGGACAGCAGTGTCCCTCAGCCGGGACAGCCCTGACCATGCCTGGCACCAGCAGGGAGGGTCGGGAGGGATCTGGGTGACTTCCCAGGTATCCTGGGTGGGTGACCATCAGCTCATCCCCGTGGTCTCCCACCCCAAGTGACAGCAAATTTTGGCACAAGGAGGGGTGGCACCCACCCTCCTGTCTCCCCATGAAGGGCACCCCGTGGTAACTCAGAGAGACAGGGAGGGAGAGTTGTGACGATTTTGTGGCATCAGTGTGGGATTCCCCAGGGGGCAAGGGACAGTAGACTCCCCCTCTTGACATGCCAGCAGTGATGCCGGACGCGCCAGTCCACAGGGAGGGGCCCCCAGCCCTTCCGGAGGGGCCCCACCCTGAAAATTTCCCTGGCGGGGGCAGAGCCTTTTCGTGTCCCCCCCCTCTGATTTCCCCCCTGTCCGGGGGCCGAGCCTCAGCAAACCCCGACCCCCACTCGCATTCCCAGCTGTCGCCGCTCCAGCACCGCTGCCGGCCTCGCTCCGGGGGCTGGAGGAGAATCCTGGCCCGGGGCCGGGCAGAGCTGCACCCCATGGGGGTCCCTGGGCCAGCTCCGCCCGGGGATGTTCTGCTCCCAAAGAGCCGGTGGAGCTGGAGCAGTGGTGAGGAGAACCGGGAGGATGAAAAGGGGTAGGAAGAGGTGGGAAGGCATGGTGGGTTTTGGTGTAGGGATCAGAAATGGGGTAGGTGTTTTTGGCGTGATCCCCGTGCCCCATTTCAGGGAGTCAAGATCCTCCCAACCCACCTCAGCCACTGCTGAGACGAAATCCACTGTTGAGGAAATGCAACCCCCGGCTGCCTGCGAGGAAAAATGCCTTGAAAGGCAAATTTGTGGAGCCATGAGGCTGTGACCAAGGATAAACCCTCCGTTCCTTGGTCAGGTCGCCCGAGGGTCCCATGAGACCAGGGAGGGTCAAGGTCTCCGGCTGCGTGCAGGAGGAGTGGCAGAAGGAGGGAGAAGGGATAGAGGAGGGATGGCAGGCGGGATGGCAGGCGGGATGAAGGAGGGATGCAGGAGGGATGAAGGAGGGATGCAGGAGGGATGCAGGAGCCACCAGTCACCGTGGCTGGACGGGAGAGGGCACCAACAGCCTGGTTATCCACAGCCGAGTGCGGATTTAGGGATGCACACCGCGAATCAGAGCCCAAAAGCATCTCAGACCCCTTTGAATCCCCCTTTCAGAAGGAACTCGCCCTTCTCCCGGCAGGATCCAGAGTGGAGCCCCTGGGGGCTGAGAGGGGGGGATCGGGATCTGGAAACCCGTGGGGTGTTCCCCTTGTATCCAGATCCAGTTCTCCAGCAGGGATGATCCCATCTATTTATTTCCGACCCCTTTATGGGAGAAAATCTCGAGGTTTGTTTTTTCCCGTGGTGTAATGACCCCAACAGGTGTTTTTCCTGCCTGACGGCCGAAAATAACTCCAAGGGTTTGGCTTCCTGCGGTTCCTGCTCCAGTCCCAGTTCCCTCATTCATCTTTTGGGCCAAAACATCCTAATCCGGGAAGGGGAAGCTCCAGGGAAGTGGGGGGACTCCCTAGAAACACTTTCTTTTGCAGTCTCCTATTCATTTGGGGATGAAATTGTCCCGGAGAAGGGATCTTTGGCCTCAGCTGTAGCAGACACATTCACATTTGCCCCCAAATCTGTTTTGAGGAGCAGATGGCTTTCATCCCATAGGGAGGGACAGAAGTGGGATTTGAGGGGTTCCCTTCTCTATTTCTTCTGCAGCAGAAATATAAAATAATGTAAATAATATTAATAATAAACAATCTATTCTTAATAATTATTTAATGTAACAATTTATTGTTATTATTATTAGTAGTAGTAGCAGTAGTCGTATTATATCTTTTTCTATTATCCTCTTTCTCCTCTGTCCCTCTCGCGATGCTCTTTCCCAGTGCCCATGTCCCATCTGGTCCCTTTGGCTCCATGGATTTAATTGCTTTTGGGAAGTGCAATGGCTGAGGGGAGCCATTGCACAAATAGGGGAGAGCCCCATAGCCACTGGAGTTCACGCAGATTTCTGCCCATTCAAGAGCATTTATTTAGGGACGTGAAACTTGGAGCCCCAGTTGCCCCTGGGGCTGGGGACGTCCCTTGTCCCCAGGAGGGGACCCCGGGCTTCTTTACCAATTACCCAGTTTCCAGTGCCTTTTAATCCCAAGGGGTCCCTAGAGGTGCAACATCCCAGCTCCTGCTCCCCTATAATATTTTGGGAAGGGTGAGCAGGTGTGAGTGTCATGGAGACACATCGGGAGGCTCCTCCCCTGCTCCATCCCCACGTCCCCAACCTGGACGGAGGAGACGGGCATGGATGGCAAACACTGCTCTAGCCAAGGTTTTTCGTGGAAAGGGCTGCTTCTAAGGTGAGGAAATTTGGTGTTACTGCCCTCACAACGCCTGTCTGGGGTCTCTGCCCTTCAGCCTGGTGCTTTTCCCAGCCTTTCCCAGAAAGGGAATGCGGTGCCTGCATTCCCCCTCGCCCGCACTCTGTTCCCCCAGAGCTCGGAGACAGTATGGGGGATGTCAGGCCCCCAAAACTGCAGCGGCCCAGCTGACACCCCCTGGCTTGTGCAGCACTGATGGATCCCCCTTCTCCCCCTTGTCCCTCCTCTCCAGCCTCCGGAGCCGTGCGGCGCCGCTGTGGCGGCAGCTCCGGCGCATCACGGGGTGGCCCCGGGGCTCCGCAGGGTGAGGCTGGGTGACCCCGCTCGGTCCTGCCAGATCCCCCAGCCCTTGCGAGGAGGGGGTGGAAAGGCAGCAGAAGCCTCCGCGTCCAGCGGAGCTGATGCACTCCGAGCTCCTGGCAGGGACTTTGGTCCCGCGTCCCCGAGGAAGGCGCGGAGCTGTGGGAACGTGTCCCCGCTCGGCCCGGGGCTGCTGTGACACTGCGGAGTGTCGCATGTCCCCTGCAGCCTCACCGTCCTGCAAGGGACAAGCCATTCCCCGGGGAGCCGCTGGGACGCTGCTTTCGCCGGCGCTCGGACTGCTCCAGTCTTTCTGCTGCTCTGGGGCCACGAGGGAAACGATTCCAGATGGAAGAGAAGTGGAACAGGGCAGGAGGTGGATCCCCTGTGCCGATAAGGAATTTTCCATGTCTTCCATAGGAATCTGCAGGTTTAGGCATGTGGGAAGGGTTTGAACAGCTTTTCCTACAACACAGAGAACCTACCCAGTCAATTGCTGTCCTGAATTAATTTCTGGATATAAAAGAATTCGCCTTAAATTGCTTGAAAGGCAATAATTTGTGCAACAGCAGGGCTCAGAGGCTCCAGGGCCTGGGTGGAAGAAGAGCTTTCCTCTTGGAGGGTGGTGAGATGGTTACAGTCTGCAAGAGTCTGAGTGGGGGAAAAGCTCCGTTACAGAACCCAAGAGCTGTAAGTGACAGCTGGAAGCTAAAAGTAGGGAATTTAAAAATAGAAATATGGGACAAAATGCTAAAGTGAAAGATATGGGCTTGGGGAGCAGCAACCATGGTTTCTTTTTTGCTGCCTCTCCCTCCTCACTCAGCGACTCCGACCCAGCTCAGCCCATCCTCCTTGGATGTTTGTCACTGTCACTCTTTCATCTTGGTTTTCTCCTTCACCCCAAATCCTCATTTTCCACCACTCTCGTGGTGTCCCCAGGTGTCCCCATGCCATCACAGGCCCTGGTCTGGGGGTGGCCCTGGGCTCTTCCAGCCACAACACCCATTCGGCTCTTCATCCCCTCCCCAGTATTTCCCCAAAGATCAATCAGAAAATTATTTTACCATCTCTGAGATCCATCAAGGGTAGTGGCTCCCCTCATTCAGCCCTTGTAGCAAACTGGAACTCACAGTTTTCCTTTTAGATTTTCGTCCCTCATAGCCTTTTTTTTTCCTTTCCTGAGCAGTCACTGTTTCATGCCAGTCTTTGCCCCAGAGGAATCTGTCATCACTGCTGGGTGTTCCAGAGCTCTCACAGCACCGGGCTCCCTCCTCCCTCCGCGGCACAGCGGGGCCGGAGGCAGCAGGCACAGTCTTGCCCTTCCATGGGCTACTGCAACTGAAACCAGAGGCCAAACAGTGCTGGGTTTGTTCCAGGGGTGGCCCTGGAGAGGGGGCAAAGAGTTTGAACCGTCCTAGAAACTTCTTGGCAGAGTTGGAGAGGTTTAACCCCGTCCTGCCCCACAGAGCCGGCTGGAAGCGGTGGCAGGAAGAGCTCCCGGCCCTCAGCCTGGCTCGATAACACTCCTGAGGCTCCCTGGGGAATAAAATAACCCCGGGGTGGTGTGGAAGAGGCAGCAGTGCCGAGGTCCAGGGCCTGGATCGGGGTGTGGCCATGGACCTTGGACAGACCTCTGCCCTACCCTGCTTGCACTGCCAGGGACAGCGCTGCCAGAACTCCCTGGGCTTGGATCAGTTTTCTCTTCCAACCCAGTGATGTCTCAGCAGTTCCTCCCTGACAGGGCAGCACAAAAGCCTGGCAATACCCTGCTGTGCCAAGGACTCTGGCCTAGTGACCCAGCTGCCTGTGGGCAACATCTGGCTGGCATCTGGCAGGGATCCAAGTGGGGCCTGATCCATTTGACTGCTGTGAGAATCTGCAGCATCACGGATGTGGCATCTACCCAGGCTGGAGGGAACTGGGACACAGCCCTGTGCCAGCACGGGGCTGAGGGATCACAGACACCTCCCAAGGCTCAGCTTCTCCCTCAGCACACGGGCAGTGCTGCCAACCCCCTTCCCAACCTGCTCTGAGTGAGAGGGGTGGGATGTGCCCAGTGGGAACAGGCAGTCCACAGGGAAACAGCCTTTCCTTCATCCACTCTCCAGGATTTGCCCACTTAAATTATCTTCTGGGATATTTTCTGTGCTGTGTCATTGCTGCTGAGCGTCTCCTGCCAAGCCCAGATGGGGATGCACCACCTTGCATGATGCATGTCTGGGGCTCCTTGCTCCCCAGACAACTTCCCAGGGCCATGTATCCCATTAAATGGGAGAGAAACTGAGCACAAGTCAGCACAAGCAGCCGTGTTCTGAGTGATGTGCCCAGGGCTCTGTGGCACTGGCACACACAGAATGGTGGTCTCTGCACTATGGGGTGAGCATCACTCCAAAATATCTCAGCACAGTGGAGGCCTCCTTGGAAAAGCTCCAGGGTTTCCCTTTGTTTGCTGCTTCTTTCTTTGCCGTGTGTTATGCTTGTGGACCCACCAGACCATGGCACTCAGGGGATCATTCATCCAAATTAATGTCTCTCAGAGCCATCAGCCCTCCAGGCACACATCCCTGTGCTGCTGGCACCAGCACAGGGGCCCCTTTCCATGACCAGAAGTGCTGTGGGATGGTCACCATGATGGAAGAGGGGAAGAAATCCTCAAATTCTTCAGCCTGATCCCCCAGAATGGCACCACAGAGCCACCCTTTGTGTAGGGAAACTGAGGCAGGAGGAGGATACCCACACCCCAGAGAAAAGCTGAAGAAAGATGGGCAGAAATGAGCTCCCCACCCTAACTTGTCTCCCTGGAAAAGCATTTCTTGACTGATGCCAAACCCTAGGGGTTCAGTCAGGGTTTGGTCCCATCAGCCAGCCCCAACACGCCACAGCCTTGGGTGCATCCTGCTGGCATCAGACCAAATACCAACCACCTCCTCCTGCCATGGCCACAGGCTGCTCCTGCCCCCAGCTCACAGGAGCTGGTGCAGGAAGCCACACCATGTCCCCTGTTTGCCCCACTTCATCCCATCTCTCCCTGTGTGCCAAGGCTATTTATCTGTAGCAGCATCATTCAACATTTTGGGATCTTCACAACCCATTGCAGGTCTCAGGACATTTTCTCCTTAAAAACCCCACAAAGAGCCTGGAAGACCCAAATAACTTTCCCAGTATTTGATGCTCACCAGAAAATTCTTTTACATGGGTTTTAAGGAACCCCTGACACCCTTAGGACATATCCCCAGCTTGGTGGCTGGAGAATGAACAGATGATCCCTATCTGTCAGGAATGGGCTCTGTGCAACCACCTGTATCAATTTGGTCATCCAAGCTCTGCAGCCTTTGTCCATGCCCTGGGACACTTTGCTTGGGCTGGTGAGAGAGCTCCAACCCCCTCTGGCAGCTTCACAGCCAGCAGCTCATTTTTGGCATAACATGGGGGTTTTTAGGGGTGCTGCTAAAATTGAGCATTCAGGGGCACAAATCCAGGGAGGGAGAACAAACTGCAAATCCACAAAGGAAAAGGAGTGGTTTTAATCTCTGTTTGGGAGATTTGCATACAATTAGGCCAGGCCCTGCCTGCGTTTGCTTCCGCATTGCACTCCCGTGAGGAACCTGCCGGTTTTCCTGCCCTGCTCCCAGCCAGAGGTTGATTGCAAGGACACTCACCATGGGAAGGTGGTGGGTGAGGGGTTTTGGGTTCTCTGGGAATACCCTTTCCACTCTTAATAGCTTATCCTGAGCACCCCCATCCCGCTCCCTACCTCTGGATTCAGGGGCTCAGCCATAGGGAGCATCACTTTTCCCTGCAGTGGAGGAGGTGTGAGGAGATGCTGCGGGATGTGAACACTCCATAAATAGCACTGTGTTTACAGGAGCCCACGAGCCTCGGTTTGTTTTTTTCTCTGCACAGCAAACAGATCATTCAGAGCAAACTAAGCTTACCTCGCCCTGCTGCTGGCACAGCCCAGTGCCCAGAGATGGCACAATGCCACAGTCTCCAGACAACCCTAGGAGACTGGGACCCCCAGCTCTTGGGCCACTTGCCCAAGGGGGAAAGCAGGCACCCCATGGGACAGAAGCTGATGGAAAATCAGCCCTGGGTTGGGATGGTCCCACCCTGCCGTGGGGTGTGCAGGCTCTGATGAAGAGAGGGATGAGGGGCAGATCCAAGGGTTGGGACATTTCTCACGAGGCAGAGCAGAGCAGGGGACAGCTCCAGTCCCGAGTCTCACCAGAGGAAGAAAGGACGGGGAGAGGTGCAGACGGGGGTCATGAGAGTCCCCTTGCACCACGTCTGAGGTCCTATTCCTTGCAGCATTTGGATAAACCAACCGCACTCCTGAGAAGTGATTTATTTTAAGATGAGCTTTGCAGGTGCCTGGTGCACATCCGGGGGTCCCTGGAGGGATTGGGTGGTTCAACTCCATCAGTGAGATCGA
Organism: Toxostoma redivivum; assembly: GCA_013397375.1. Taxonomy (NCBI): domain Eukaryota; kingdom Metazoa; phylum Chordata; class Aves; order Passeriformes; family Mimidae; genus Toxostoma; species Toxostoma redivivum. The sequence continues at coordinate 20,043 of VXBI01001507.1, forward strand.
GCCCCCAGACCCATTTTCTCTGTGCTGCCTGGACGGCGGAGGGGAATGAGGGGGTGACCATATTCCCCCAAAGTTCTCCTAGAACCTTAGAGTGTCTGGTCCAGTCTGAGCAGCAGCTCGGGGCCACCATTCGTCCCCACGCCTTGTGTGGACAGACCCTTCCCCTGTCCCAGGGACACAGCCCCTCCCCAGCCCGGGGAGTGCAGTTCGAAGGATGAAGAGTGCTTTGGGGGTCTCACCCCCCGCCCACCCCAGCAGTGATTTGGGGTGAGGCAGTGCCAGCCAGAGCCCGGGTGAACACCAGAGCTCCTTGGGGCCGTTCGCGTCTGCCTTGGGGTCCCGACGCCGTCCTGGGGCACAGTCCCGAGCAGCGCTGCCCGTGCCAGGGACGGGCCGGGTCTTCGCCCACCCCAGCTCAGGCTCTGCCTCCTCCCTCTCCTCCCCGCCCCGATCCTCTGCTCACACCCGACCTCAAAAACCGGTTTTAGCGTTAAAACCGGAGCCCGACTGGCGTCGGCAGCGCTGAGGCTGGACCGGCTCCGCTGCTCCCCTCGCTGCCGCCTCTCCCCGCTCCACCCGGTCCTGCCGCCTCCGCCCTCCACCCTCGCACCCTCTCCCCCGATTCTTCCCGGTGCCGGCGAGCCCCGAATCGGGTCAGTCGCTCTTTAAAGGCTGGAAGGCGGCACCATGTGATGCTCCGGCTCCGGCGGGGAGGGGGCAGCGCCTGCGGGAGCCGAGCGGTGCCGGGCACCGGGGACCGAGCGCAGCCCCGGCGGCCGCGGCCAGCCCGGTTCCCGCAGGGGTCCCCCGGCCGCCCCCAGCATGAGCCCCGCCTCGCCCTGCGGGGGGACAGCGCTGGCTCTCCGGCCGTGAGGGCACCCCAAAACAAGCCCTGGGTTTGCAGGACAAGGTGAGACGGGTCGGGGCCGCGAGCGGGCGGGCAGCGGCTGCTGGGGCTCGGGGCTCGGGCGGCTGTAGGAAGCGGCGCCGAGCAGGGAGGGGATCCAGCCAGGGGCCAGCGGGGGTCTCGCTGCAGACCCTCCCCCGAAGGGCTCCTGCAGAGGCTCCCGGCGCTCCGCCGCTCTCCCAGGACTGTCTGGCGGCTCCCGCTCCCTCTTCAGCGCCGGGAGCGGTCGCGGTGCGGGATGGAGGTGGGNGGGAGGCACAGACGGGAGGGGGGTTTTTCCCACCCCCTCGCACAGGCTCCATCCCGCTCGCAGCTCAGTCAGCGATGCCACTCTCTCACCGCCTCCCTGTGCGTTTGCAGGTGACCGAGGAACCACACGGGAGCAGGGCGGACAGGAGCATCATGGCACACCCCATCTCAGCCTTCCAGGCTGCCTACATCTCCATCGAAGTGCTCATCGCTTTGGTGTCCGTGCCGGGCAATATCCTGGTCATCTGGGCTGTGAAGATGAACCAGGCACTGCGGGATGCCACCTTCTGCTTCATCGTCTCGCTGGCGGTGGCCGACGTGGCTGTGGGGGCTCTGGTCATCCCCTTGGCCATCATCATCAACATCGGACCCCAGACCGAGTTTTACACCTGCCTCATGGTGGCCTGTCCCGTTCTCATCCTCACGGAGAGCTCCATCCTGGCGCTCCTGGCCATCGCCGTGGATCGGTACCTGCGGGTGAAGATCCCAGTCAGGTAGGAAACAGCGTCGGAACCAGCTCTGCTGTGGAGGTTAAGAGGGAGTGAGGAAACCTAAAATTCCAGGAGAAGCACTGGGAGAAAGGACTTTCCTCCACGCAGCAGAAACCGAGGCAGGCTAGGCGGAGGGGGTGTGGGGGGAGGGTGTCCTGGAGCCTCCAGC
>VXBI01001507.1:21884-50618 GCA_013397375.1 Toxostoma redivivum
AGGGTGTCCTGGAGCCTCCAGCAGCTTCTTTTGGGGGCTCAGGGGGTGCTGGATATGCAGGCAGGGATCACATTGTGGCAGCTAGCTGGCGCTGGCAGTGAGGGACAGTCCCTCACGGCATACCCGTGGCCAGAACAAAGTGTGTCCCCACACATGGGAGAGCCCCAGCCGGGTGCTCCAGGAAGAAAGGGGAGGACAGATTTGGCTTTCAGCCCAGCTTTTCCCTTGCCATGGGGAGCACAGGGGTGGATTGCTGTGGGACACAGCTTTGGCAGTTTGAGGAACCAGAGGTGACAATCTGGCACGTTTCATGGGGCAACTTCACCCAGGAGAGACCCTTGCTGTGGGGTGCCCCTCAAATAACTCCTTTCCCCTTTTTTCCCCTTCTGTATCTGTTGCCATTCCAAGCTCAGGGCAAGTGCCTCGGGGCGTAAAGGAGGGGGACACTTTATTTGAGCACTTTATTCGAACTCTGCCACTTCAGGGAGGAGATATTTAACCCTTTTATGCCCCGCTCCCTCCCTGCCGGGGCCGTGCTGGGGAAGCATTTCTGGGTGCCACGGTGTGACCGGGGGCTGTGAGAAGGGCTGGAAGGGGACGTGACACCCGACCGCGGTGCCCCCGAGCACAGCCAGGCTCAGCCCCTCATTGTGAGACCCTCTGGCTCTGTGGGGACGCCTTTGCCAGGCTCATGGGCCCCACAACGCTCTGGCTGTGGGAGCATTGCTGGAAAGCAGCCCAGCCCAGCTGAGCACTCGTGTCACTCCACTGACCCCTTTGAAGTTCAGGCAGTTCGCTGGAGGGGTCCCTGACCCTTCATCAGCACAAACACCCCAGAAAGGCACCAAACCCCTTGTGTTGGTGCTGCCCACACCCCAGCAGGTGTAGGACCCTTCCTGAGGCAGGAATTGCTTTCCTATACAGGGAGACAGGGACAGGAGACACGTGTGTTGGGATCACCTGGCTGCTCTAGAGTGCTCGGTGTTCCCAGGTCCATGGGATCAGGCCAGAGATGTGTTCCTTTGGGATTTTCCCTCAGCCACCACCAGCAGCAGAAGCTGCTTGGAGAAGGAGTGTAAGACAGGGGAGGGGGTGCAGGATAAATCCACAATCCCTGCCCACCCCCTCCCTGCCACACAGGATTTCACAGACTGTTCCCGACTTCCTCCCTAGGTATGATTTTCCCAATCACTGTCTCTCAGCCTGCCAGTGTCACAGAGTGATTCCCACCCTGTCATTGCTCTTGGAGATTTTTTTGGGCTTCACACATCCCCTGCATGCAGGGAAGGCTCTGGTGTGAGAGTTCTGCGGCTCCACAGAAGCAGCACAGCCTGTCAGGCATTTTCCCAACAAACCAGTCCATTTTTAACTCCCTGTCTGACTCTGAGCATCAGATGGGCCTTTTAGGGGAGATTCCTGTCCTGATCCCAGGAGCTTTCCTGGGAGCAATATTAATATTAATATTACACTGTTCATTTTGGGTGGGCACCTCTCATGCAATTTCCGCCCTGAATTTTGTGATCCCATTGTGTGCCCAAGCACTCAGCAGCAGGAGATTTCACTCTGTCTTTTCAGAGTCTGTTTTAATATTGAAAAGCTTTGTAACCTCATCAACTTAATGGTGGCACTCAAGTATCTCAGAGGTCTTTCCCAACCTTAAAGATCCTACAACTTCATGAATTTCTGGCAGTTGGTACATGTGGTGAATTTAGGGGATGTAGTGCACTGTATATAGCACACAGGATAGGAAACACCACTAAGGAATATTCCCTGAATCTGAAATGCCTTGAGTTTCTGCCAGCCTATTGTAGGATGCTAAGAATGACAGTGACAGCATTTTTGCAGTGCTCACAACTCTCACAGTCTTTCCTGACTGTGACACCGAATCCAGCAATGGCAAAGTGGGTGCTGAGAGCCTGAAGCACCTGGCAGGACTCTGGGCCCTGGGGGAACATGTGTGGCCACTGTGCCTGGGAGAGCTCTGGGAGAGGTCCAAGAATCCCTGGAGGGCTGCAGGCAGTGATGGCAGCCAGACCTGGGCAGAGATTTGCAGGGGGGATGTGGGGAATATCTGCCTCAGGCTCATCCCCGGGGCAGCCAGGACACTGAACAGGGACATCCCCTCCGGCACAGGCATGGACAGTGTGCTCACTGCAGCCCATTCCTGTGCCAGTGGGATTCCTCAGGCAAGCACAGGATAGATCCTCACCAGTATGACCCACATGAGGCTGAGGGGGTCCTGTGGGGATCCCCCACATTCCAGGCCTGCCCCCCACCCACAGGCAGCCCTGGCTCTGCCGAGGCTCAGGGAGAGGGAAATGCATATCACAGAATTCCTGAAAGGTTTGTGTGCAAACACAAACACCCCCTGCCACGGGCAGGGACACCTTCCACTGTCCCAGGTTGCTCCGAGCCCCTTCCAGCCTGGCCTTGGACTCTTTCAGGGATGGGTCAGCCACAGCTGCTCTGGGCAGCCTGTGCCTTCCTTGCAGGGAAGAATGGCAGGAAATGGGGAACATGGTGCATGGCAGCCTGGTTCCAGCTCCAGGCTCCCCATGGACACCCTGGCCCTTGGGCTGTGACTCTGTGGGACAACCTGCATGTCCAGAAAACATGTGGACCCAACTGTTGGAGACCTGAGCCCTGGAGGAACACTGGGAACATGGTGGCCCCAAAGGTGGCTTTCTTCTGGAAGAAATGGTGCCCTGAGACATTTGGGGTGTTTCTGCATGGCAGTGGGAGATGCCAAAGCAGCATCCATCACTTCCCATGAACACAGAAGCACAGAGGGACGTGGGCCACTCCTGCAAGGTGGAGGCAGATCTTACCAGATAGAGAGGGATCTTGTTTGGATTTCAGTTGGCACCTTCTGTTCTTCCTTCTCTAGGCAGCACACACCCAGCATGGTCAAGGGACTGGGATGTCTCACCAAACCTCTCCCTTTGCTCCAGGGTATGATCCCTCCTGGCTGCTGGGGCCTGAGTGATGCTGCCTCCCTGCCAAGGGGCCTTTCCTTGACTTTGGAGGGATGCAGGAGCATCACTTGGACTGAGCAGGCTAGAGCAGAGGGTCCCCCACTTCCCAGCCCCCACAGGAACAGCTGGAAACCACCTAAAATAGATTTGCTGGTGGAAAACTCCCCCTCCCCTCTCACATCCTTCCTCTCTGCCCAGCAGCCAAGCAGGACCCCCAGCCTGTGATCCCCCCATCTGGGCACAGCGGGGTCCCCCAGCCCAGCCCAAACTTCCCTCTCCCAGCCGTGCTTGGGGAAGATGAAACAAGTTCAAAGGGAGGGGAAGCAGCCAGCTGGGGGTGTCCGGCAGGAACCGGCCCCTCAGCGTCCTGGTGGAGGCAGGATGCTGGAGGAGATGGTACTGAAGGGATGTTTTGGGAGGGGGATGGTGCTGGAGGGATGTCTGGGGGAATGCAGCTCCTTTAGCACCAGTCTCTGTTGTCTCAGGGGCCCTGTCTCTGCTCTGAGATGTGTGTTGGGCCTTTTGGAAAGGACCACAGCAAAAGGAGCTGCTGTCCTTGGGATGTGCCAAACCACCCTTGGCTGGGGATGCTGAATGCATGGATGCAGCCCAAGCCTATCTTGGAATGTCCCTGGGGGTCCTCACCTTGTGACCTCACCTCAAACACTCTGAAACGTGCCAGGAAGGGAAAACCTGCAGGAATCTGATGTTTGCAGGAGCCCTCGTGTTGGAGTCCACAGCCAGGACCTCCACCCTCTGTGCCTGGGCCTCAGCTCTGGGGTATCCTCCCAGCCCTGCCCTTCCCACCCTGCAGCATCCCAAGGAGCATCGTGCCAGGGAGAGCTGCCTTTGGTGTTGCTGAAGGTTTGGAATGCACACCTGTGAGGCTGCAGAGCCATGGAAGTTAGATCAGAATGGTTGGACCTCTCTAGGAAATGGGGGGCAGGAAGCTGGAGCACCGCAAGGGGACACCCCAAGGTAAAAGCAGTATTAGGAGGTGGCTCTATGGACAGCACTGGCATTGTTTGGTGGTTCAGGAGTGCCCTATCTAGAGTGAGGAAAAACAACTCAGGGATGGCAGGAACATTCCTCAGCCCTGGACTGCAGGGAGTGAGGGGGATGTGCAGGCGACCTGTGAGCTCCTGGATGGACATGAAGGGGGAAAGGGGAAACTTCCCCCCTGGACTCCCTGTTTTCCAGGCTCCTAACTGAGCTCAGGCTCTTCCCAGGACTGTAGCACTCTTTCCCCTTCTCTCCAGTCCTGCCAGGAGCCACATGCATGGGGCCAGTTAGGGCAAGGTCATGGGAAGCCTGGGAAGTCTTGCTGCCCTCAGCCAGCTGGGTGCTGGAGCAGGACACATCTGAGGTGGCTTTTCCCCATTCCAGGTGTCCCAGGGAAGCTGTGGCTGCCCCATCCCTGGAAGTGTCCAAGGCCAGGTTGGACAGGGCTTGGAGCAACCTGGGACAGTGGAAGGTGTCCCTGCACATGAGTGGAATGAGATGAGGTCTCTTCAACCAAACCATTCCACGATTCCTCCACCAAGAGTTCATGGAGGGTCCTGGCAGGAGAGCGATGGGCACCTGCTGCCAAGGGATGGACAAGGAAGAGAACATTAGGATGGTTAGGCCCAAATTCCAAGCTCCCAAAACATCTAAGGGCCCATGGGACATCTTTCCAACACTCCCAATATTTAGTGCCAGGAAACCTTCCTGTCCAGCCAGGCCAGTGAACAAGCCAAACCACAGCTCTTCCAAGGCCTGTTTTACATTCGGAGGAATTTCAAAAGCATCCAGGTGACTCAGAGCTCTTACCCTGGAGCTCATCTATTTTCTTTCAACCTCCATTAGTCAGTGAAAAGATGCCATCCATCTGTACAGGCTGCGTTCCTGAGAAATCATATTTCATTTCCAAGGAGAACACTCCCATTTTCCCTAACCTGGAGGAATTTTGGGGACTGGTCGGTCTTTGCAGCCACCTCTTGTTTCTTCCCTCACTGTGCTCCTCCAGGTATATTTTTAGCAAGTGAGAGTGATATGTGGAGACCTTCATTCCATGGAACAGGCAGCTCTAAAGCCAGGATGGAGATTAAAATGCAGGAATTACAGTCCAGGGAGGTGTCTGCAGATTTGAGGCTGTTTCCAAGCCACAGTTTCCAGCACACTGCACCAGCTCAGCATGTGGGTGCTACATCAGAGCCAACATTTCCCACCGAGCTCTGCTCCAACCAGATCTGGCTGCATGGACGAGCTGTGCTAGAGCAGCAGCAGAAGAGCAATTCCAGTAGCACCAAAACCGCAGAGCCCTTGAAATGGGCAGGGATTTACCAGCAGGTTCTGTTGGTCTGAAATCCTAGTAAAGACCTGTAAATACCCAGGTGAGCTGGTTTTCAGCCCTACCCTCTGACCTATAGAATAATTTTCAGCCATGAATAGTGTAAGTCAGGGATCAAAGCCCTGAGGGCTCTTTCCTCGGTGAGGAGATGCCTGGATTAGGAGCTGGGAGCTCACACAGCTGCTGCAGCGGCGCCACGAGACCTTCGCTGGCAGACACAAAATCAGGTCACTCCCAAAAGCTCCAGACGCTGCCATGCCGCTGCAGGGAGGCAAGTGGGGCTATCAGCAGCATTCCCAGCTCCTGGAATGGCAGGGAAAATGCTGGGGCTTGAGAGTGTCAGTTTGGGATGCAGTGAGGAGCTGAGCATGGGAGGCGCCATCCCCAGCAGAGCAGAGGGAAGGGGATGAGAGCCCTGAATCCTGTGCGGGGATGCTCCAGACTCGCTGATAGTCGGAGTCACTCCCAAATTCTCTGAATTAAAGGGCAAGAGGAGATGAACGGCGTCAAGAGACCCTGTATGGGCTTCCTGAGCAGCAGGACCCTGCCCCCTCCCGGTCCCTGCACATCCCAGGCGTGGGCAAGGCGTGGTCCCCATGCCGGGTAATCGCTCTGACCCCAATAGCAATGTCACATCTGTCCCTTAGCAGAGCTCACGTCTGCCAGGGCTCTGCTTCAGGACCATGAATGAAAACCTACTACCACTGCTGGGGTGCTGCTACACCCCAAACCCCTGCTCTGGGAATGTTTTCATTGGGCTTTTCACCTATTTCTATTGATTTTCAGGGTAAGACATCGACCCTTGGCAATGTTTCACCAGTAAATTTGAGGGTGTGTTCCCAGCAAGAGCTCATCTGCAGATGGGGAAACTGAGGCACTGAGCTGCACCATGGCTGGCTCAGGATGATCCCACGGGTGAGGGGTGGAGGCTGGGAACAGGGAAGGTGTGGAAGCTGAGATTTGCCAGGACAACATGGCCTCTCTGTTCCTGCACTGAAGTCCTGCCATGACTGTGCCCAGGGCTCTGAGGCAGGCTCCTCCAGGATCCAGTCCTAGCCCTGGTGATTCCTGCAGGAGTAATTCCATGAATTCCAAGAATTTGCATGTGAAATTCTTTCACAGCCCAGAGTGCATCACAGCATGGGTTTGTAGCCATTTGTGGGATTAAAATAGACAGAACATGTCTTAAACGGTCCAGGTTGGCTCAACTGTAGGACAGAACAAGAAGCAATGGGTTCAAACAGGAAAAAAATGGAAATTTAGGTTCAATACTGGGAAGGAATTCTTCCCTGTCAGGGTGGTGAGGTCCTGGCACAGGGTGCCCAGGGAAGCTGTGGCTGCCCTGTGCCTGGAAGTGTCCAAGGCCAGGCTGGCTGAGGCTTGGAGCAATCTGGGGTGGTGGAAGGTGTCCCCTGCCCATGGCAGGGGATGGAACAGGGTGAGCTTTGAGGTCTCTTCCCACACAAACCATTCTGGGATTCTGTGGCTCCCCAGGAACTCATCCTGCAAGGATTAGACACCAAACAAGGTGGGGATGTGTGGATGGAACCCATCAAATCTCTGCTGCCTCCATAGCTGTGGTTCAGGTGTGGTACCATCAATCCATCTACACAACCAGCCTGTGCTCCCTCATCCCATGCCAGCATAGAGAGTCCATGAGGTCCCCATAGAGCAGAAAGTGCGGAGCACCCGCAGCCAGGAGCACCCAGATGTGGTGGGACAGACAGCAGGGCCTTCTCTGGAGCTGGGAGATGCTCCTGTGTCTGGGGTACAGACCTATGGATGAGCTGCAGGGCTCCAGAACTGCCTGGGAACACCCAGACACACTGTCACACTTCCAGGACATGGATCTCCTTTTCCTGGAGTGACCAGGCTGTGTCCCAGGGCACTGAGTTGGTGGAGGTGACAGTGATGCTGCTCTGGGCTGGGTGTCCAAGTGCCCTGTGCAGCTGCTGGCACAGAGACAAGGGAAACACCGCAGGAAGGAGGCTCTGCCAAAGCAAAAGCTGCTGACTCAGCTGTCCCAGCCCTGCCAGCCCAGCCTGGCCCTGCAGGCTGGGTGTTGGGGTGAGTCAGGCCCAGCTCACCGTGGTCTGTGCTGAGCTGGCTCAGAGCATGCAGGAGCCCTTTGATGGATGATGATGATGATTCCTACATCCATTGATGTAGGAATGTGACTCCAGCCAGGGGAGGTGCTTGACCTTCACTGAGACAGTCCCGCCTCCGGGCTCACCCTCGCTCCACATCAGCCAGAGCAGATGACAGAGCAGGAATAAGTGACTCATGGGGACGCAGAGGGGCTCAGAAACTGCTCTGTGGTGCAGGCTGGACTCAGACTTGACTTGGAGCCTTTCCCATTGACTGGCTCTGGGGTCTGGGCTGGTCCCCATGTCCTTGCCCAGACAAGGCACAGGCATGTGGCCTCTGTCCTGCTCTTGTTGGATATGTGCCCTGTGGCCACCAACAGCCAAACCAGCCTCAGCTCCTCTTACACCCCCAGGTCAATCACACCAGGTGTTTTAGTCCATTTGTGGTGTCAGAATAAGCTTAACTGTGTCATCAAAGGCCAGATTGGCTCTGTTGACCAGGAAGGGAACTTTGGCCACGAGGTCAGGTGGGAGACAGCTGGGACAAAGCCCACCAGCCTCCACTTCCAAACTCGGATCTGGAGGGACCCCTGGGAGGATGGACCCGATCTGGGAGATGGGTCCTGGGACACCTCAGAGCAGCTTGTACCAAACACCAGGGACTGTTGGCCATGGGGATCTGCTCTGTCCCAGCGTGGCCTGGGACATGCAGGTCCATGGGTCTCCAAGGCAGAACAGGCAGGGCTGGACAAAGGATCAGGGATGGGGACAGTGGAGCTCCTGCATCCAAATGATTGTACTTGGAAATCAGCCTGACAGCAGGGAATGGCTCATCCAAGGGGTCAGAGTGGTGCATTGGCAGGTCTGTGTCCTCGGGTGGAGGCAGGGGGCAGAAAGGTCCTAGCAACAAAAAGGATGGGAAAAAAAAAGAGGAAAATGTGTGAGAGGCATCACAGTGAAAGAACGTGGGAGATGAGTTTCATTGTGACACACACCAGAGTAATTTCAGACTGAGAGGAACTTATGGGCTGGAAGAAAACCTCTGTCTGGAAGGACAGGGAAAACCCCTGAAGGATCTTGCCCACAGGGTTGTGAGGGAAGCCTGGACACAGCTTGGAGAGGGCTGTGGTCTCTGCAGACAGCAAGACATGGAGCATGGAGGGGACCACAGGAGTGAAAGACTCCTGGGAGGGATGGGGACAGCTCGAGAGACTCGTCCCCTGGGGGACTGTCTCAGCCTGGGGAAATGACAGCCAGCACAGCTGAGCTAAGAGCAACAGCATTAGACCATCCTGGAGACAAATGAATGATTTTTCACAGTGATCCTGCCAAAAGCAGCAGGGATGGACACAGCAGCTGAGCCGGCAGAGCCCAGTGCTGGGGCTACCAGGGGCTGGGAGGAGTGTCCCAAGGGGGCTGGTCCTTTTGGGACACCTCTCACCCAAGGTGACCTGAACTTTCAAGGCATGGAATGGGAAAGATGCTGTCCCAAAGACTTCCTGGGCTCATGGCAGGGAGTTCCTGCTCTGGAAGTGCAGCCGCTCAGCTGCTGGGGCTCTTGCATAGGGTGGCAAGAAAAAAACAAGTGATGGTTTCTAATGCAGCCACAAAAACCCCAGAGCCAGCGGGTTGTCTTGCAGAATAGCAATGAGCTGAGTATCCTGGCCACCCCCACAGCACCTCTAGCCCTGCATGGAGATGCTGCTCCCAAGGGTGGCTGGATGGGCAGGGCAGGGGGAAGGGGAGACATCACTGGTGAGGCCACCAGCGAGAGAGGATGAAATAACCCTGAAAGACTGAGATCCCCCTCCTTACAGAGTCCTGTGGGCTCAGGGCTGGTGGGTGATGGGGGCAAATAGGGGAGGAAGGGCCATGTTTGGTAATGTAGGAAAGAACAGAGCAGGATCAGACACTGGAAAGATTTGGGGAATCTGGGTTTGCCCTTCTCTGCACTGTGGGATCCAACACCTCCCCCTTGCACCCTCACCCTCCCTCTCACTGCATTTCCCATTGCTACCCCATCCCTTCCTTGCCTGGGCCTTGCCCCCTGGCACTGAGCAGGCAACTATGACCAGCAGCTGTTACAGTCTTGGATGGTTTGGTTGGGTTTTTGTCAGGTACCAAAGTCTCTGATGATAAAAAGGAGCTGGAGGAGGACAAGAGACCCTTTGCCAGCTTTTCCTGTGTGTCCCTCCCAGCCTCCCTCCGTGCTGTCCTGGCACCAGCTCTGGTGCTTGTGCACACAGATCTCAGGAATCAGCCAAGCCCAGCAGGACTGTGGGGACACAGAGGTGACATCCTCCTGTCCCACCCCTGCCTGAGGTGGCAATATCACCTCTCCATCACTCCCCTACGGAAGGCACAGAAAGCTGGGACATTGCTGCCATGGCTGTCTATCCACCTTCTCCAGGCCATTTCTCTCCCTGCAGCCAGAGATGGGGATGATTTTCTTTGGCCTCCTTCAAAGAAGTGACGTGTCAGCTCCTGGCACCAGGGATGTTTTCTCATTCAGCTTGGTCCATCTTGGCAGATCACAGCTCTCCTCTGCGACTCAGTCTCTCCATCTGTTCACAGAGGGAGTGATGCTCTCTCTGACAGCAGCAAGGGGCTGATGCTGAGAAATGCTGTCTCAGACATTGCCAGAATTAGCACAATCCTACAGATTAAATTATTCCTCTTTCTTTTCTGCTCTGATAACAACACTTAGTGCCTTTACCTGTGGAATACACTCATTTCTCTTGGTGTGAAGGCTCCATTCTCCACTGAGTGGTCCCAACTGGGAGAGCCAAGGCTCAGGCCTGGGTCCAGATGGACCTGGCAAAGCCTGAGCAGAGCCAGCATGAGTGCAGCTCAGATGGGTCTAATATCAAAGAGCTCATTCCCCACATTCAGCACTGCTGAGACACGGGCTCTTTATGGGCTCAAGGAGGTTTGTCTGCTCTGAGGGAGCTCAAAGTGCTCCAATAGCAGAAGACCTGGAATCCCAGAATCCAGGAGATGCTACAGTCAAAGTTTCTTGGGTTGAGGATGGAGCAGTCACTGACACCCCTTTTCTCCAGGGGATCATGGAATCCTAGAATGGTTCAAATTTCAAGGGTCCTTAAAGATATCGTCTCATTCCACTCTCTGTGACCCACACATGAGGGGATCTTGTGGGGATCCCCCCCCATTCCAGCCCTGCTCCCCACCCACAGGCAGCCCTGGCTCTGCTGAGGCTCAGGGAGAGGGAAATGCATTTCACAGAATCCCAGAATCCCAGACTGGTTTGGGCAGGAAGGGACCTCAGAGCTCACCCTGTTCCACCCCCTCCCATGGGCAGGGACACCTTCCACAATCCCAGGTTACTCCAAGCCCTGTCCAGCCTGGCCTTGCACACTTCCAGGGATGGAGCAGCCACATCTGGGCACCCTGTGCCTCACCACTCTCACAGGGAACAATTCCTTCCCAATATCCCATCAAACCCTGCCATCTGGCAGTGGGGAGCCATTTCCTCTTGTCCTCTCCCTCTATCCATTGTCTGAAGTCCCTCTTCAGTTCTCCTGGAGCCCCTCTAGGCACTGGAAGGGCCTCTAAGTTCTCCCCAGAGCCTTCTCTTCCCCAGGTGAACACCCCCAGCTCTCCCAGCCTGGCTCCAGAGCAGAGGGGCTCCAGCCCTTGGAGCATCTCCATGGGCTCCATCCTGGTCCATATGTCCCCCATGTCCATGGCCTGAGCCAGCCAGGCTACCTGGGCAGCCTCAGCCTGTGTCTTCCCATTGTTCCTTGCCTAGAATTAAGACCAGAGTAATTAGGAACGTGCACAGGCTGTAAATTAGGCCCAACTGAGGCATTTCACTGCAATACCTGATCTTGGGTCTCAGATCTCTCCACCATCCTGATGGAAATACAGAGCTGCTTCCTCCCAGGGAACAAGGCCCCCCCGTTTTCTTCCAAGGAAATAAATAATCTTTTAATCTAAATGAGAAAACAGAGTGCAAATAAACCTCATACTTTCTTTGCATTTGCACTTTTATTTTGTTTTCCTGGTGACAGATTCTCAGAGGTGAGGGAACATTTAATTGCAGTCTTAACTGGAGCCTTTTCTTCCAATTTGGCATTTCATTTGACTGACTGAGATATGGATTTACTGTTTAGACTTATTCCAAGTTAAACAACCCAATGGCTTTACATACATGTCCTCTGATAGTTACTTCTTCCATCTTTATGATGTGTGGAGAGGGTAATTACACAGGTTTTACTTAAGCTTTGTGGAGACTTGTGTCTGGACAGAAGTTGGAAGCCAACTGTAGACCAAATTGGTACCTCCAAAATTATTTCCACCAGTTGAAACTACATATAACCAACTCATAAAACAAAAACAAAAACCCAAAAAACCCAAAAAAACCCCTTAAATGAATCCATCTGCTTTTGCATTTGAAATTGATCTTCTCATCAGGGAAAATACGCATTGGACAGAAGATGCTGGACTGGTTGTTTTGGGTTACTGTGTCCTGTGAGGTTTACAAACAGTAGATCTCATCAGCACTGCTAATTCTCCTCTAGGCATTGAGTGGAGAAAACAACCCCCCTCGTTTTGGGAACCTCTGGCCAATTTTTCAGTCTTGAATGTCCTAATCTTTGAACTGGGTTAAGTGCAAGAAAGGAAATGTTCCTTTTGCAGTGACAAATTGTGCTATGAGGATCTCGATCCAATAACAAGTTGCAGTTGCAGCCTAAGAAACTGAGGAGTTTAGTTGTTGACTGCAAAATCTGGAGTCAGGTTAGCAAGAGAAGTGTAAAACCCAAGAAACGAAAAGGCAGCCAATACTAATCTCTTGTTCCAACTGTAATTTAGGATATCTCTTTTTTTTATGATGAGTCCTTCTGCATTGGAGAGATAAAGACCCACCTCAGCCCTGCTCTGAGGCTTACTTGGTGCCTCTTAATTGAGATTCTATCTCCAGTTTCCTGCCTCCCATTTATCTGGGGAGCAGATCTTGATGTCCCTTTGAATGCAGAAACAACAACAACAGCAGCTCTCAAGACCCCTCTTCATTTCCCTTCTCCTTGGGGTCCCTGATCTGCTCCTACCTTTTAATGGCTCTTGATGTTTTCCAGACTCTTCTGGCTGGAAGCCTCCCCTGGAGCCCCAGCTGGCCTTTGCTGGGCAGTGTGGTGGTGACAGGCAGGGAAGGGTGGTGGCACTGGGCACTTCCTCAGCTGGCACCTCCCTCCCAGCACAGCCAGTTTCCCTCTGCAGCTCAGTGTTTTGTGGGATGGACTCAGAGCTGCAGAGGCTCTGGGAGTCATTTCAGGCACTTTATATCTGCTGTCCCATTTCCATTTCTCAGAGCCACATTTGTCACATTTGGCATTTTAAGTGGGTTTTAGAGCTACTGTCTTCGTCCTCCCTTCTTCCCCCTCCCTTCTAAATTTTGAGGGCTGACTTTCAGAGTCCTCATTTCAAAGAGGTTCTTTTGCATAAAGAACCAAAATATGCAATGCATAGGAAAATCAAGTGCAATACAAGCAATAATTATAAACCCACCACTTTTATCCAGCCAAGCCCTGGATTTGCACTGAAGATTGCCAAAAGCTGCCTTTTATCCCTTCTCCTTTGTGCTCAGGGAATACCTCATCCTCACTTACCTGATCACACAGATACTCTGCTGAACTGGGGCTGGACAATCAGCTCCTGGCTAACTGCTATGGCAGGGGCAGAGCTGTTTTGTGACACCCCTGGAGGTGGCCAAATCTGCAGGGGATGGCCCAGCACGGCAAGGGAAGATGACCTGAGGCTCCTGGCCAAGCAGGTTGATATCCTACTACAGCACCAGGTGAGAAACACCTTCAGCACTGCCATAGAGCCATGGAATGGTTTGGGGGGGAAAGGGGCCTAAAAGCTCGTCCTATTCCACACCCTGCCACGGGCAGGGACACCTTCCCCAGACCGGGCTGCTCCAAGCCCCATCCAGCCTGGCCCGAGACAGACGCACATGAGAGGGAGCGGCTCCGCCTGAAATTGCCTTCGGCTGGAGGTGGGGCTGCTCCCACAGCACAGTGGGCTCATCCCTGGGATGTCTGGGAGCCACCCTCAGGTTCAGACCCCTCTCCAAGGAGATGCTCACGCAGCAAATTCCTATTTTTGACAACAAAACTGTTTAGACACTAAAAATGTCCAGGAAATATATTGCACAGGGGCAGCACTGGAGACAAGTCCATGGTGCTCATCACACTGTTCTGCAGCTTTCACCTCACCCCCATCTCTTGGGGGACCAAGCTGTCCTTCTCTCTGTGTCCTAATTCCCAAAGTCCTGGGGCTATAAAAGAATCTCAGCTTCTGCTTCTTTTTTTTTTTTTTTAAGCAGCATTTTTCACACTTTGCTTTGCTCAGAATGTTGTTGCCTGAAAGCAGCAGCCAAAAGACGAGAGCATCACATTTTTTTAGAGAACATCACCAGTTCTGAGGTTCTGCAGTTGTTTCATGATTTTGCAGCCATTGCCAATAGTGTTAAATCACTTCTCTCCTACCTACCTCAGGATCCTAGAGGATGAAGCCAGAGGTTCAGGAAAATTCAGGGGTTCTGGAGGGTCCTGACCACACATGGTAGAGCTGGGAGGGAGCTCTGGAACCGCCAGGGTGCAAAAGTATGGTTCAGTGGGACTTGAGCCCCACTGTCCAGGGCCATGGGGTGCACCCTCACACTGTCACATGGCAGCAGGAGGGTGGTGTGTCCAGAGCAGAGCCACCCACTCGGCACCCTTGGATGGACTTGGTGCTGCCCATGGCATCAGGGGTCTCACTGCTCCTTTTGGGGCATGAAGGGTCTGTCTGGGTTTGGAGGGCAGTGCTCACTGATAGACACAAACGAAATTGTCATTTCCCTCAGGCGAGGGACAGCAGGGCTGCTTTGGTGCAGGGCAGGGGCTCCAGCACCCACAAACACCAATGTCTTTGCTGGATGTGCTCTTCTGGCTTGCCTCAAAGACCAGACCGGTTTTTTATGCCTTTACTTGCCAGCTGGGTTTTGTCAAGCAATCATTCTGGGGTTTGGGGATCAGGACAATCCCCCATGTATCCCAGGGGGGTGCTGATAGGATCTGTCTCTCCATTCCAAGCATTTGTAAGAACAAGCTGTAATGCCCATCCAAATACCAGCTTTAAGTGATGCTGGTTGACTTCTGTCCCTCCCAAGGCCACCACTCACATGGTGACACACCCACCAGTGGCCACAAACCCACATTTGCTACCATTCTGTGATTCTATGAAGAAGGAACCAACCTTTCACTTCCAGGATCAGAAGTGACAAGGGCTCTACCATCAGAGTTCCTTCTGCAGCACTTTCACTTTGTGTGAGTACCCAGGGACCCCCTTTTCCCAGCCCTGAGCTGTGGCTGACTTCACCCTTGCAGAACCCAGACACCACTTTGCATTTCTCAGGTTCTCATTTCTGAGCAGCTTTGAACACCAACAATCTGAGTTTTCCCACCCAGCAGCCTCCAAGACACTGAAAGATCTGAAGGGAAGATACAGCCAGGACAGAGGAGCAGGAATCTAAATCCTCTGAGATCAAAGCACTTTTGTCTAGAGACTTTCAATTAGATCAAGACATGGTCTGGCTGCTTTGTCTTGCTGTGTTCATCGTGCAGATGAGCTTCATGTCAGCTTGGCCTCCTTTCCCCCTGCCACGCTGGCTCCAGCTTCTTTTCATTAGTAATGGTCTGTCTTCATTAGTGAATTAATTCCCCAGGAATTGCACTGCAATAAACTCTCCAGAGCAAAGACCAGCAAAGCCACATCTTGGCACTGTCTGGACAACAGCAAGTGTTTTGTGGACAGAAAAACTAATCAGAGAACTGCTAAAAACCTCCACATTTTATTCAAACCAGGCCTAGAGTCTTTGAAACTTTCTCAAACAAAACAAGAGATGTTTGGTGAGCATTTGGTTTGGATTGACCTCTGGGTCAGGATCTTGGGAATGAGCCCTCATCTCTCTCAGGAACAGGCCCCAAGGCAAAGGTGAAACCCATGAAAGCAGCGAATGCTCCGTTCTCCAGGTGCTTTCAGACCTAATATCTGATATGCTCTAATACCTGAAATGGTCACAGGGCCGGTGCCTGCCCAGGGCTGGACACCTCCAGAGCTGGGCTCCCTGGGCTGCAGCACAGAGGGTGCAGAGGTCTGAACACATCAAGATGTGGCAGAAGAAGTTGAATTTAGTCTGGGAATGAGGACCGAAGAGAAAGGAGGGTGGATGGTGTCTTCATAGTGATACTGTGACAAAGGTCTGGAGGGACAGGACACAGGGAATGGCTTCCCACTGCCGGAGGGCAGGGTTAGATGGGATATTGGGAAGGAATTCCTCCCTGTGAGGGTGGGGAGGCCCTGGCACAGGGGGCCCAGAGCAGCTGTGGCTGCCTGAAAGTGTCCAAGGCCAGGTTGGACATGGCTTGGAGCAACCTGGGACAGTGGAAGGTGCCCCAGCCCATGGCAGGGGTGGAAGGAGATAGGATTTAAATCCCTTCCCTACCAAACCATTCCAGGATCCTATGATCTCCATGAGAAAAAGTTCCTCAGTGTCTGCTCCATCCTCAGCCTCTCCTGGAGACAGCATCTTGCCCTGCAGAGCTGCTCCCTGTCTCCCTGTGCAGTCCCTGGGGACAATTTGTTGGCCTCCATCTCCACCCATCACCTCCTCCCTCCCCAGGGGAGCAAACAGCTCTACCAATAATTGCCATTTTGCCTCTTGGCATTATCTTCTAAACCCTCAAAGGCACTTTTGTTCCCCACCACAGTTCCTGCCCATCCCATCTCATGATGAGGCTGGATGGTTGTTGGTCCTTTCTCCTAGACTTGGCACCCAGGAGGGCTTGGGTCAGTGCCCGTCTCTGTGGGGAAGGGATGGTGCAAAAACCACCACTCAGGGAGGGCAAGGGGAACATCTACCAATTATAGTCAGGCTCAAACCCCCACAGGCAGAGGAAACAAACCCAAAGTGGATGAGAATGGGAGTGATGATTACCATGGATGTTTTAGTTGCAGCTGTTAATAAAAATAACAGCAGTAATAAAATTGCAATGATGCTGGTAATTGCTCTGGTGCTGATGAGAATAATAAGATTATTTATTAACTATGAGCCATTATCAGCATTTTCTAGTGCTTCTGCCTCCCATACTGTCCCAAACTCCAGCCCTATTATATTAATGCAAAATGAGAGAAATGAGAAAAGATTTTTCTTTATGGCATAACCAAGAATAATATTTGGAACAGCAAGGTCTATCCCTGTCCCTCTGCTAACTGTCCTCCCACCATGTGGCAGGGGCTGAGAATTAGGTGAGATCTTGCATTTCCACAGATTACAGAATCACAGAATCAATTAGTTTGGAAAAGGCCTCTGAGACCATCAGTTCCAACCTGTAACCTAACCCCACCTTGTCACCCAGCCCAGAGCACTGAGTGCCACATGCAGGCATTCCTTGGACACCGCCAAGGAAAATAAAGTGTAAGAGGAATTAAAGTTGGACTTGTGGTCTTCGGAGCAGCTGGGCCCCATGAGAGCCCCGTGGTCAGACCCAGTGGATGGATGGAGCTGGTGGGCTGGAGGGAGAAGGAACTTGGAGCAGTTTTATAGCTTTTGTCATCCTCCATGTGGGCTGATGGAGACAGTGGACACAGGTCCCTGGGAGCACATTTCCTGCAGCTGCCTCTGCCCTTGTCTTGTTGCTTGAAGGAGCAACAAGCTCCAGATGTGGCTGTTTTCTATGGGTTTTTTGGTTCACCCAATTTTCTGTGACCATGTCACACACGGGGTTCAGGGGTCAGCACACAGCCCCACGGGAGTCTCTGGCATCTCTCTGCCACCCCCCGCTCCCTTGGGCCCTCCTCACCATTCCCTTCACTCGACCCCAGTGCTGGTCCTTTCCCATTTCCCCTTGTCCAGCCCATGCCCCAGTTTTCCCTGCCCTGTGCCTTTCTCAGGGTCTCCTGCCCTCTCTCCTCTCCACAAGGAATAAATCACCCTCCAAAGCCAGCCTTGGGTCTCAGTGGAAACAGCTGCCCACATGGGACCTGGCTGCCACCAGGATGTTGTGGAGCTTTTCCCAGAGCACAGGAAGTCTGTTCAGGAAAGCTGTCAGGGACCAATGGCTCTGGACCCTCTGGACTCACAGGGACTGATGTCCTCTCCTCCAGCCTGTGCCACTCCAAGCTCCCACCTTGATGCCTTGCCCATTAGAGGGGTCTTGAGAAGGGACAGTGGGTTTGGGTCCTTGGCTGTATAAAAAAGGCCCAAAATGCTCAATTTCCATCAGAGGTAAAGCCTATAGACCTGCAGCAGGGAGCTGTGAGCAGCAGGATTGGGAATCCAGGTTTGCCAGCCACCTCCACATGGTCCCCATGGTTGGGTTAACACCAGCAGCACTGAGACACCCAGCAAACAGTCAAGAAAACATTCTTTGTTCAATCCCCATTGGTGGAAAGCAATAACTCTGGGGCTGTGAATCTTCTCAGCCTCCAAATAAAAGCTTTTTGGAGGGCCAGGGGAAAAAAATCAATCCAGCAGACTGCACTTCCCGCTTGGAGAGCTCTGGAGAGATGAGCCCAGCCCCAGTGACTCCCCAGGGGCATCAGGGAGGGAGCAGAGCCTAGCCAGAACACAGCTCTCCTCCTCCTCCTGCTCCCGCCCCTGGCATCAGCCCATCAGGAAAGAGGGTTTCGTCAGTCCGAGCACATTAGGAGAGGAACAGCCTGTGCCCAAAGCTTCCCCAGGGCTCCATTAGCACCCGCAGATCCTTCCTCCACTCCAGCACATCCCACAGGATGATTTGCTGGTGATTTCCTCCCCAGGCACAGGGCAATTGTCTGGGACAGTGAGCTAGCAGTGTTGCGTGTGGCAGGGTGAGCTGCTGCTCTGGGTGCAGGTGCTTGCATGGGAGCTGGCCTCCAGAGCATATGAACTCCCTCCAAGGCATGAGGGTTGGACACTCAGGCACATTCCACGTGCTAATGCATTCCCTGGCTTGACATCATCCCCCAGAGCTCACGGGTTTTGTCTGGGGTCTCTGCCATCTCAGGACACAGGCAAAGAAACCAGTCTGTGAACACAATTTTCAGAACAAACTGTTACCCACTTCCAGGGGAGGGAAGGAGGAACATCCTCCTACCTCAGCACGGGCACTGTCACTCCATCACTGCCACTCCACCTGGAGCCACACAACCTCCAAGCAGAGCATCCCACCCACGTCTAACTCCTTGCTGTGGCTGTTGTCTTTCCCACAGGTATAAGAGCATGGTGACACCGCGGCGGGCAGCCGTGGCCATCGCCTGCTGTTGGATAGTCTCTTTTCTGGTGGGACTTACCCCCTTGTTTGGCTGGAACAACCTCAACAAGATGCAGAGGACTCAGGAGCTGAACAGCAGCCACACTGAGTTTGTCATCACATGCCAGTTTGAGACAGTCATCAGCATGGAGTACATGGTATACTTCAACTTCTTCGTCTGGGTCCTGCCTCCCCTGCTGCTGATGTTGCTCATCTACCTGGAGGTCTTCAACCTCATCCGCAAGCAGCTCAACAAGAAGGTGTCCTCCAGCTCGAATGACCCCCAGAAGTACTACGGGAAGGAGCTGAAGATCGCCAAGTCCTTGGCGCTGGTTCTCTTCCTGTTTGCGCTCAGCTGGCTGCCTCTGCACGTCCTCAACTGCATCACCCTGTTCTGCCCGTCCTGCCAGACCCCGCCCATCCTCACCTACATCGCCATCTTCCTCACCCACGGCAACTCGGCCATGAACCCCATCGTCTACGCCTTCCGCATCAAGAAGTTCCGGACAGCCTTCCTGCAGATCTGGAACCAGTACTTCTGCTGCAAAACCAACAAAAACGCCACCAGCACCACCACAGCTGAGACAGGCACCTAGGAGCTGGCAGAGGACAGAAAGGGACATCTGTGCCCACCCAGTCCCCACCCAGACATTGTTCCTGCTGTCTCAGGAAGGGGTAGCAAGGACCCGATGGGTTCTGAGTTCAGCAGCCCCCTGCAGTCCCCACAGCCACCCCGGGGTTATTTATTCACAAGCATTGTACTGTTTGGATATTGTAGCCTGCACTGTTCCTTTCTGGTTTAGGATTTTTTTTCTCCCTGTTTGTTTTTGTTTTTCATTTTTTAAGCATTGACAAGTACTTAAGGAGAAATTGTACAGACAAACTCTGAGTTTATCTCCATGCAAATAAAGTCCAGTGATTTAAACCATCCAGGAGGTGCCCTGCCATTGATGGAGACCCTCAGCTCCATGGTGTTGGTGGTGCTGGGGGCACCTCACGCTCTGGCCCCATGTCCATGGAGCCATGGGAGTACCTGGGCACTGGGACAAAGGGGTGCCCTGTGGGAGTGAAGATGCTGAGAACCAGGAGAGTCCAGGGCAGTGGGATTTCTGAAGAAAATAAGTTTAAAAGACCTTTCTTTCCCCTCTGTAACCAGGGAGAGGTGAGCTGGGGTGAGACACGGGAAGACATAGGAAAAGTCTTCCCATGGCATTGCCAGCATCCACAGGGTGATGAACCCACCACCCCACAGAGCAGAGGGTCAGTCTCCAGCTCTCAGCACTACCAGAGAGGTAGGCAGAGGTGGGTGTTGGTAAAACCCTTCAGCATAATCCCAGAGAGCTCTGCAGAAACAGCTTTTGCTTCTCTGATGGCGCCCCATGGGTCCCAGCAGCACCCACTACCCCTGTGAGCTGCACCCAGGGAGTGTGTCCTCTCCACTTGTCTTCTCTTTCCCTTTACTCTGGTCTTGAGTCATTTTCCCTCATTTCTTATGACTGTTTTCTGTGAAAAGCAGTAGCAAATTTCTCCCAGGCTGTTCATCTCACACCTCCCATGTTGCTCCCTTCCACCCTCCCTGTGCAGCCAAACTCTTTTGACCCAAATATTGTGGGTTAATGCAGCCACCTCCGCAGTCCAGGGGGCAGAGGGGAACCTGGACCCCTCTGGGAGCAAGTAGGGGACCGCTACAGGCCACCATGTGGGTGCTGATGCTGCCACAGGGCACTTTGCCACCCCTGAAGTTCAGCTGTGGGTAGATTTGAGGAGTGGGTGGCCCGAGATGCTCATCCAGCTCTGGTCCCTCTGGATGCTGGAAGTGCCAGTTCCTGCTCTGCAGCAAGATCTCCTCCAGGGCTGAAGCGGTGGTGGGAAAAGTTAATTTGAGTGGATTGTGATTCTTTTCTTATCAGCATCCCTTGTTCACCAGGCTCCCATTGCAAACACAGGTCCTGTGACCCTGGCCCTGCCCCAGCAGGGTCGTGCTCCTCAGAGAGGACGTCAGCAATGGGCAAAGTGACTGCAGCAAATTCCCACAGAGACTGGGGGTGGAGAGAGGAAAATGACCTTGGGTGGGTGAGATTTATGGGTGATTCTTAGCAATTTTGGGAGGGTGCAGCACAGGCATTGGGGCAGCCAGAGTCCCTTCCTCCCACTGCTGCAGCCAGCTCTGTTTAGCTCAGAGGGATGAGGAGGGCAGCAAGGAAGAGAGGAGATGAAAGGCTCAGCCATCCACATTTTGCAGGGGCCTTGATATATTTCCAGGCTCCTGGCCCAGACTACACTGGGAAAAACGGGAGCAGAGCAGAAAAACAATGGCAAGGATAGGAGAAAATCCTTCCCTTAGTCCTTATCACAGTAGAGGGGTCCTGAATACCCTCCCAAGCTTCCCAGGGTGTAGATGGTTCTGTGCTGGTGCTGAGCACTTGGGAACAGCAATTCCCCATGGACTTCAGCCCCCACCCCCTTCCCAGGCATCCCCAGGTGCCCTGGGGCCAGCCTGAACCTCTCACATAAAGGTGAGGCTTTGGCTCCTCTGCCCAGTGCAGTGACTCCCGTGTCCCCACCTCACCATGTCCTGTGCCAGCTCTGACCAGAGCCAGCATCTCCTGAGCAGGGCAGAGGGAAGTGCCTCAGGTCTCATGGAGCACCAATATCAGTGGTGCCTGAAGGTGCTGCAGTCCCAGGTTAGTGCAGAGAGGACGCCGCAGGCCGAGGCCGTGATCCCTTGGCACAGCAGCACCTTGCCTTCAGATTAGTGCTGCTGTTTGTCCAGGTCTGACTACCACCTGCATCTTATTTCTGCTGCTTTTCTGGAACTGAAGCTTTGGTCTGATCCTTGCAAAGTTACCCAGGAACCTGGTGACTGGGATGCTCATAAATTAAAGGGCACATGAATGGTTGCTTCATTAAAAATATTATCCAGGATTTTTCCACTCTGTGCTCTCCAGACCTTTCCTGGGGAGCCCTCACTAAAAGTGGTTGTCACCCACCTTGGTCCCCTGTGGGGTTACAAACAGTGCTCTGTAGGACTGAAATAAGGGCCTGGAAAGGACACAGTATGCAGCATGACAGAGTCCTGGAGATCAGCCTGCTTCCAGACTCTGTCTGTGAAAGAATCCCACTGGCCAAGGCCACGTGCCCAGGTGCCAGGGACACCAAGGGGGACAGGACACCCCCAGCAGTGTCCCAGGCTGGGTGTGAGCATGCCAGGGAAAACAAGTTCTCCACTTGCCAGCTGGGACTGCAACCTCCACTCTCTGGCATTAGCACCAGTACCAACCACCTCAAAAATCCATCCTGACCAGCAGCAGGATAAAATTAATGCAACAATGCCCTCTGATGGTGGAAACAACCCTGGTGTGGATGGAGCTGTCAGTGCTGAGCCCCTGGGAACAGCAACACTGCCTGGACTTCAGTTTGGGCTGAAGGTGCCTGGGGACAGATGGGGACAAAGCAGAGGGCCTGTAGGAGAGATGGTGCAGAGGGATCTGGTAAATAACAGGCACTGCCCAGCTTTGCCCTCTGTGGTACCAAGGGTTGGATGGGCTCTGATCTGTGGACGCCAGGCTGGATTTGCATCTACACTGGCACTGCCAGGGCCAGCCAGGACATGGGCAGGATGTGGGTCTGGCCCCACAACAGAGCTGCCACACAGCTGGGAGAGCTCCTACCCTCGTGCCCCCAGACCAAGGGGGAGGCAGTAGAAGGCAGTGCTAGTGGAGATATTACCCCACCAGGGTAACCATGTGTTCCATGGGTCCCTCTAGGCTCTGGTAACACTCAGTGTCTGCCCCGAGCTGGCCCAGAGCTCAAGTGATAACTCACCCTGCACATGAGCCACCAGCTCACAGGGACAAGTCCCCTCCTCTGGATAACACATCAGGATGTCCTGTACCCACTGTGGGGAGGTGACAGCTCCTGGCTGGATCACTGCCTCACTGGTGTGGATAAAAAAAACTGTGCTTCAATAAAGAAGCATTAAGATGCCACAACACTGATGTGGCATTTCTTTTTCTCTAGCCAGAATCATTTCCCTGATCCATAAGGAAATCTTTCTGCCTTCTTTCTCCTTGTTGGGCTCCTTCTGGTTCAATAATCTCTCTGTGTGTTTCATAAAGCTGGTCCTTCCTTTCCAAGCTCAAAACCCATCTCCTCCACCCTTGGTTGGGTGGGATCCTATATGACCCCACAGCAGTCCTGGCACCTCTCCACATCCCCCCATCCAAGCCAACCCCACAATAAGCAGGACAGAAGGGTTTGGTGGCTTTTATTAGGACCAAAGCCCCTCAGCTGGGTTTGTTTCATTGTCACAGGTAATGACAGGTTCAGAGAGGGCCATGCCATGGCAGGCTGAGGCGCAGCCCCCAAAGCACCAAGGAGGGGCAGCCCAGCAGGCAGCAGAGATCATGGCCAGGGGCATCAGCACCTGCTCCACCACTACCTGGCACCTGCAGGATCCACATAGGAAAAGGAACGAGATCCGAGTCCTGCAAGGGCACCAAGAGAGCCCTGGTCAGGGATGGGTGGGAAACATGTCCCTGACACAGTTCTAATGCAAGACAAACCCAGTCACATTTACAGCCCTCCCTCCACCTCACCAAGAGACAGGTTTCCCTCAGGTTCATCATCCCACCCCACCCATGCATCTCCAGCCATGGGACAAGGAAGACCCGAGCTGGGACTCCATCAGCAGGTGACAAGGGCAAATCCAGGACACTCAGCCCACTCCAGCCCCCTGAAGTGATCCACCTTCCCTCCATCCTGGTGCCCCAACCCAGACCTACCTTGTTCTTTGTCTTGTCCTCCGATCTCTCCTCACTTGGGCACTGCAGGAGAGCACAGGAGACAGTGAAGGCTCTAGGGAAGACTTCAGAGCCCCTTACAGAGCCTAAAGGGGCTCCAAGAGAGCTGGAGAGGGTCTGACAGGACAGGGGACAATGGCTTCCCACTGCCAGAGGGCAGGGTTAGATGGGATATTGGGAAGGAATTCTCCCCTGTGAGGGTGCTGAGGCCCTGGCACAGGTGCCCAGAGAAGCTGTGGCTGCCCCATCCCTGGCAGTGTCCATTTCTGGTTTCCTCCCCATTTTTTCCCATATTTTCCCATGAATAAGGAAAGGTGATTTCAAGATGCTTCAAGACCATAAACCCCAGAAGCCCAAAAGTGCAGTTCCACAGAGCTGCCCAGTGTCCTCAGACTCCCTCACAACCAGGATCAACACAAAACAGGGACAAAGCACTGGGAAAGTGAGACCTGGAAAAGGCAGGCAAGGCTCCTGTTCCTCCTTCCCCTCAACCAATCTCACCTTTCACGTCCAGTCTGCAGTCTACTGAGGCTTCCCCCAAAGGGTTCACAGCCTTGCAGGTGTAGACACCCCCATCAAAAGGGCCAGGCTTGCGGATTTCCAGGGAGCACACACCCTGATCAATCAGTGCGATGTATTTGGGATCTTCCCGGATCTCCATCTGATTTTTCAACCAGATGATTTTGGGCTGAAAGTTTAAAGCAGGGAGAGAAATGAGAAATCTAACTGCCCCCAAAATGCAGCCACCTCTCTCTGCCTTTGTCTTGGCCCTGCCTGAAATTTGTGGCCATGATGGGATTCACAATCAGACATATTTTGAAGATCCAAATCTCCCACTTGTGAGCCCTAACCACTGCTCCACCCTTCATCCCCCAGCACAGAGGGAACAGGGCATGGCTTGATTTAAGACCAGTCTCCCATCTCCATGCAGAAACACCCCAAACATGCCCCAGTTTGACTCAGAGGGCAGCTGCAGCCTCTTAACCTCACCCAACCCTAATCCAACAGCACCAACCATCTCCCAGACACCTCCAGTCACCTTGCAAAAACCCCACTGGTGTCCCCAGGCCAAGGTAATGCTGCCCACGGAGGCGCCACCGACCTGGGGGAAGCCCCGGACAGAGCAGAAGAGGTGGGTGCTGTAGCCCCGTGTGGTGGCTCGGTCTGTCAGGGGCTGCGTGAACTTTGGAGGCTCCATCATGTCCCGCTGGGGAATCTTCTCTGGCTGGTAAGTGGTTTCTAAGGAAATAATCAATTCTAGCCTGAGGCAGACCTCAGGCTGCTGGGCTGACCAACACAGGAATTCAGCACAAGGTACCCAAAACCACTTCTGTTCCCTCTTGTAAGAAGCCAGATGTCACCTGGCCTGACCCAAGGACCTGGCCCTCAGCTCAGAGCAGCCCTGTTAACTCATGCAGTCATGACATGGTAGTGCTCAGGCCCCGCAAGGAACAGGGGGATGCCAATCCCCAAACCCACTGTGGCACATCCTGTGTGCAGCAGGTCAGACCCAGGCCAGGCACACTCTGGATCTCCAACCCCAAATCTCAGTCCATAGAAATGAGTTGGAGGGAAGCTCTGCAGATGGCAGAGACCCTGGGTGACTGTGTACTACCAGGGAGCACGATGGAAACAGATGCAAGGAGGGCAGGGCTGGTGTTGAGATTTGGCCCTGGGCTGAGGGGCCAAAGCCAGGGCTGTTCTGACCCTTCCCAGCTCCTGCTTCCATCTCATCCCAAGGATGTCCATGCCTTGTTCCTCTCAGGGGGCTGAGCATAGCACAGGCTTTCTCCAAAGGAGAAATGAGGTGCAGAGGGGGGACAGGGGACCTCTGGACCTTGGGGGTGTTCAGCCTCACCCCTGCTGGTCTTGTCCTGGGGACCAGCCCAGCAGCATCAGCACAACTCCAAGGAAGCCCCACTGGCCCACTGGTCAGGACCACTCTTGGCTACCCCCCTCCCCAGCCCCTCAGCCAGGGACGTGTTCCCACTTGTCTTCTCGATGGAGGCCACCCCAGAGGCTACAGCAGCGCTGTCACTGAGCCCGCAGACGTTCTCGGAGAACACTCGGAAGGAGTACGTGTTACCAATGATGAGGTCAGAGATGGTGCAGCTGGTGCGGGTGCAGCGCTCCAGCACTGTGAACCACTTCTGGAAGGAAAAAAAGGAGGAAAAAAGAGAGCAGTGAGGAAAGACAGGCTGTGACAAGGATGGAGAAGGTGTGGGGTGAGGCAGGGAGTGCAGCTGTCCCTCTCCCATCAGGGTGTCACCAGCAGCAGGAGTGCCCAGGCTCACCCCACTCTTCTTGTCTGACTTCTGCACCCTGTAGCCCTTGATCTCAGAGTTCCCATTGTCCACGGGAGGGGTCCACTCCAGGGCCACATTGAAGCCCCACACATCCACCAGCTTCAGGTTCTGGGGAGGGCCGGGTGGCTCTGCAAACACAAGCACCCTCAGGGTGACATCCCAGTTTGCTCCCCCCATATTCTGTATCTTGACCATCCTTTGACCTTGCTTTTAATCTCTTCTCACCCTGGTGCAGCACATAAGGGATGAGAAGCTACAAGGGGCAAGGCTGGCAGAAACTCTGCATTCCCAACCAGAGAAGTTCACAGGCATGATCCCATTGAGGATCCCCCTGGAACAGGGACTCCAGAGTCCCTTGCCTTGCTGCTGTCGCATCACATCCCACCCAATACAAGACCTACCCAGCCGAGGAGGAGAAATGAGCCCCAGAGTGCTCCTGCAGGATCACACGCTCAGCTTACCAACCACCTGGATGTCCAGGGTAGCCTTGTCCTCGGCCCCGTTGATGTGCACGGTGAGCTCGTACTTGCCCGAGTCGCCGCGCTGGGCCTGGCGGATGTAGAAGATGGTGTCCCGAGCCGTGTTGCGGATGTTGATGCGGTTGGTGTCCAGGGGCTGTCCTCCCTTGGTCCAGCTCACCTCAGGCTGTGGCTTTCCCTGGAACAACAAGCAGGTCAGGAGCCATTGGGCACATGGTCCCAGCAGAGGCACCCCAATGTGTCCTGGCAACAGCAGCCCGGGTGCCACCTCTCCCATCCAGCAGTCCCCAGGAAAGAAACTACATCTGATTCCTGTCAGACTCACTAATGGCAACCCATCAGGCTCTAGGGATGAGGCTGGAACATGCTGGCCCTCCAAGGTCCTCATGGAGCAAGCCCAGATTTACTTGCCAAGGCAGAGCTGTGCTCTCACGGCCCAGGTGCTGAGCTCAGGCTCCAGCTTAGCACCAGGGCTTGAACTCAGCATACAGGGAAAATTCATGTCTGGAGCATGACCAGCACAGAGTCCAAACTGTCTGTGAGACATGGCATGGACAAGCCCCTCAGCTCAGGGGGCCTCTCACTCCTTCAACATGTTTCAGAGCCAGCTGCCATGGTGGAGATGCTCTGGTGATGTCCCAGACAGGATGAGAGAGATAGCTGAGGAGACAACCTCCAGCCTAGCCCAGCAGTGTCAGCAATGCTCTGCCATCACACTGCCCAGGGGCTGCCCTCTAGGGACCCCAGTGCTGTGCTGTGGGGTCCCAAGGGATGTGGCCAGATTCTGGCCAGGAGCACGAGCTGAACTGGACTTGTTGGCTGAGACAACAGCAACAGCCAGCCCATGTTCTGATGTGTTTGGGGTTGTCCCACAGCAGCATCATCAACAAAGATGTAGCAGGGGAAGAAAGGGATCTGGGCAAGAAGAGGAGAGAGATTCCCACCCCGTTAGCCGCCCATCAGACACAGGGACCAGGCCAAGTCAGAGCACAGCTAGAGCCATAAGCTAACCTGCAGGAGCTAACCTGGAGTGAAATGCCCAGTGGATGAAAGCCCAAATCACCCACCTACCTGAAAGGGGATCATGATGTTCACAGCATCCCCCACACGCCTGATGTAGGTCTCCCGCAGGTGCCGAGGCATGCGGATCTTCGGGAGCTCTGGGGACCAGGAGTTCACGTTGTGAGAGAAGGAACTGCCATTCCTCAGCTGGCTGACCCTCCCACACACCCCTGCGTGGCCACCAAGAAAATCCAACACGGCCACCTTCTCCCTCTCATCTCCTGGACAGTGCTGCTCCCCTGCAGGGCTGTGCTAGCCTATCCCACTGCCTGTACCCAGTGACACCCATCCCTGAGATCCCAAGTCACCAACCCAAGGGCAGCATGCCAATGGATCATTCACCCCTCTTCCTTACAGCCAGGCCATGGAGACAACCTGGCTTCAACCAGAAGAGCCACAACACAACCTGTTTGGTAACAAGGCAGGGAACAGCATCTCCCAGTTGGGAAATATTTCTCCCCCGACTTTCCAGAGGCATGCAGCCCAACTTCCAGCAAGGACAAGGCTCGACCTCCACCTTCCCTGTGCAGCCCAGGCCACTGAGACACCAAGGAGGTACCTGGTCATACCAGAGATGTGGAAACCTGAGGCTCGTGACAAGGGCAAACATCCCCAAGGAAACAGAACAAAGACAAGCAAAAACCCCACTGGAGAATACCCATGGAGCATGTCCCCTTCCCAGGGAGGAATAGAAGCTGTACAACTCTGCCAGCTCAGTGATACCCAGGGATCCCTCTGGAGCCCCTTGGAAAGGAGCTGGGAGTCTCCGTCTGGGTTAAATGTGCCCGAGCTTAACCCTGGGGAGGGGCCCTGTCCAGAATAAACCAGGCATGAGCCAAACAGCTGTGAGGGCTGGGGAGTGCAGGGACAGGCCTGGCAGTCCCAGATGGCCCTTCCTGACAGCTGAGACAGTCCCTGCTCTGCTTGTGCTGGGATTCCTGCAGGCATCCATCGCCGGTGCTTCCCCTTGGGTTCATCAGTCTCAGCAGGGCAGGGAAACCTCAGGGGAGGAGTTAATTATGTTAATTATGTTAATTCACGGGTGTTTTCCCCAGCTCCCCACACCTCGCTCAGAGAGATGGGGCTGGCCAAAGTCAGAGACAAAGTGACAAAGCCCCAGTGACAAAGAGCCATGGTGGGAAGGTCTTTTTCCTGCCCTTGTTCCCTGCAGAATGTGACCCACATACTGATCCTTCATCTGGTTTCTCCTTGTCTCTCTCCACCTCCCAAGCCCACTCATCCCACCTGTTGTTAAGCTCTGTGCTGTCTGATTGATGCTATTTAAAATCCCCTGGGGTGCTATAAATGAACTGGTGTGATGTACAAAATAGAGAGCTAGAGAAAATGTAAAGGCCAGGAGGCGAGAGGAGAGGAGAGGAGAGGAGAGGAGAGGA
>VXBI01001507.1:50769-114275 GCA_013397375.1 Toxostoma redivivum
GAGAGGAGAGGAGAGGAGAGGAGATCGAGTTGTGTGTGGGTCTCTCCATTCTTTGGGTTTTACACCTGTACATGTGCCTGGGACAAAGCTCAGACAGCAGGGACAGGGTGTGGAAAGCATGAGCTGTGCATTTGGCATCTCATGCCAGTCCCTCACAGCCCAGTTTTCCCAGTCCTATGAGGTTTGGTGGGATGGTTTTGAGGTTAGAGGTGAACAGGCACAGCCACCACCTCTAAGCCACATTCACATCCTCCAAGCACACTGAGAAGATAGACCCTGCAGAACCCTTTCCACAGACTGATAGTCTTCTCCAAGGCTTTTCCTATGAAAAGCTGGTGCTTCCTGAAATAACTTTTGTTAGTATTACTATTTTTAAGCAGACGAAAAATCTTATGTGTTAAATAACAAGAAAACTTGAGCATCAATAATTACTTCTAGAGGCAAAATTAGTCTGTATTTGCTGTTTCCTGAGTGTAAACTGACCCTGCCCTTCTGCATCAGCCTCTGCACATTGACAGCACCCCGAGAGGAATGCGAGTCTTGCTAAGCATGGGAGCAACTCATTCATTAGCGAGTTCAGCATGATTAAAGTTCCCATGCTCCAGACAACCAGCTCTTGACTTCCCTGAGCTAAATAAACAAAACTGTCCAATGTGTGCCGTGGCATATTCGGGATGTGACACGGCCAAGGGGAGGAGACGTGCTCAGGGAGAGGTGGATTCTGAGCTCTTGCCATGAAATGGGAAAATGTGGCTCTGCCTTTTGAGTCCTTCACCCCCAAAGTTTTAACATCAGCCAGACTGGTGAGGTCAGGAATCTTCTCCCAAGGGAATTGCACACAGTCGCTGAGAATAACATGTGTCAAAGGCTGGATGTGACCTGTGAGAGGCTGCTGGTGCCGCAGGGAGGGACAGATTTCCCCCAGGAGCTGTGCCCTAGGAGCAGTACTCACGCAGGATCTCCCTGATGAGCACTGGCTGCTCCAGCGTGGCCGGGACGCTGGCTCCGCTGGCACTGACAGCCACCACCCGCACGTGGATCTTGTCCCCAGAGCTGAGATTTGGGATTGTGTAGCGGGTGGAAAGAAAAGGCTCCTGGTTCACAGCTTTCCAGTCTGAACCTGCAACAGACCCAGCACAGCACTCTGGATGTGCCATGGACAGACAGACACACCCCAAGCAGCAGGATCAAGGCCCAGAAGGTGAGACCCAGAGGCAAAGAATCCCTTCCTTGGAAATATAGAATGCTTTGGGGCACCAGCAGAAAAAGGGACTTTGGAGGGGAGGTTGGCCACCCGTGCCAAGGAGTGTGGAGTATGAAGTGCTGGCAGGAGCTCAGCACTGGAGCACGAGGACATTTGCAAGCAAGAAAAGGCACTGGGCCAGCGAAAAGGAAAGATCCTTGGAGCTCCCTGCCAGCCACTCTGCTCCTCTCACTGCCACAGGACAACACTGGGGCTCACCATGGTCTCCACAAACCCCTCCACACTGGGCAAGGCCTGCTCAGGACCTGGCCCTGGCTGCATGGATGTCTCCAAGTGTTTGTCCTGCTTGTAAGGCACTCAAGATCAACACAGAGTCTCAAACTCAACCCAGAGCTCAGCCCTCCCCCAGCTAACATAGCCTTGCCATGTGCCAAACCTCTCAAGATGTTTCTCACTTAGAAAATAAACTGCTCCAGTCCCCCAAGGACTGGGTGTCCCAGGCAGGCATTGAGAGTGACCCAGATATGCCAGGGTGTGCCAAACTCCCATGTGCACCTTCAGAACAAGAAGGTTGATTCCTGTTGATGGCGTTGGAGCAGCCAAATCCTACCAGACCTTCTTTCCCTTCACCATTGGCATTACTCAAATCAGCCCTCACTCAAATCTCACCCTATTTTAGCCCAAATACAGCAGTCCCGTGGCCCCTGGGTGATGACAGAGGGACTGGAGTTCTCTTGTCCTCCAGCAGACCCAAAGCAAGCCAGGAGAGCATCCA
This sequence comes from Toxostoma redivivum, assembly GCA_013397375.1. Lineage (NCBI taxonomy): Eukaryota > Metazoa > Chordata > Aves > Passeriformes > Mimidae > Toxostoma > Toxostoma redivivum. Next base: position 52,749 of record VXBI01001507.1, read on the forward strand.
GACTGGGCCTTTTGGGTACTGCCAGACAGATCCCTTCAGGAACGGCAGCATCTTTCCTTGTCCCATGCAGGGGCCCCCTCACACATCCCACCCAGTTGTGGTAACCTTCCCACCCCCAGCCCAACGATGGAAGCCTCCCACAGCCAAGAATGTGTCCACTGTGTGTGCCACAAGCTAAACAGCTGAGGATCAAGTTCCCTGAGGTCCATGGGCCACCTGGGTCTCCCAAACCACTCCAGCCCAGCCTTCCCTTGCAGATCCCCCCAGCCACACAGACCCTTCACTCTCACCCCAAAGCCCAGCAGGGCTTCAAGAGACTGCTCAAAACACAAATCTTATCCACCCACCCCATTCCACCACCCAGAAACACAACTGGAGAACCAAGGACAATTGCTGGACAATTGCTGCCACCTCCATCCACCAGGGCCACCCTCCTTCCAGACATAATCAAGTGTGCTGATACATGCTCAGGACCCTTTGCTTCCTCATCCTCATGCTCCCATTTTATCCCCATTCCCTCCATGCTTCATTTTTGGCAAATATTTTCCCTCCTGTTTTCTTGGTTTACCATCCCAGCCCCAGGTCTCTGCAGACCTGGAGCTCATCAGAGACCATCCCCAGAGGGTGTGTTGGTCTCTGCCCCACACTAGAGCTGGACATAGCAGTGACTTAAACCTGCTCCAAGCCCCTGCTAAAGACATCACTACTGTCTGAAGACAATGGGATGCCCTGTTCCTTCATGAAAGAAAAAATAACCATTCAAAATACATCTCTTTGGGCAAAGAAAAGGAGTCGTTGCTGGGGGAAATGCTCTGCTGAGTTCCACCCATCCCATCCCATCCCATCCCATCCCATCCCATCCCATCCCATCCCATCGCCATGAACCATCTCTCCATACTCGAGAGGCAGGACAGACCAAACCTACTTCCATCTTTGCAGATCTCCACCACATATCCATCCAGGCCTGCCCGGCCCGTCTGCTCCGGGGCTTTCCAGGTCAGTGTGAATGAGTTTTCACTCACTTCTTCCACAGCCAAGGACAAGGGGCAGCTGGGTGGCTCTGTAACAAACCCACAGTGGTGAGGGCAGGGCTCGAGTGCTCTTGAAGATCACTCCAAGAGCACACCGGTGGATCACTCCACCTAATCCCCAGCCCTATCCCACTGCAAAAATATCCTTGATGACTTCATCCCCCGTCCCTTCTCCCTGGAACATGCCCCCTCCAAGCCTTGCTTATGTCCCCTCCCCACTCCAAGGTGAGTTCCCCACTCACCTTCCTTTGGTTTCTCCGGTTTAGGCTCAGGGGCTGGGGGTTCAGCTGGGACAGCTGGGGAACCTTCTGCAGGCACTGGAGCCACTTCTGATCCAGCTTCTGTGGGGACAGGAGCAGACTCGTCTGTGGGGGCTGGGGGCTGCTCCAGGGGCTGCTCAGGGGCTGGGGGTTCTTCAGTAACTGGGGCTGGGGCTGCTTCTTCCTTTGGGGCTGCTTCTTCCTTTGGGGCTGCTTCTTTCTTCGGGGCTGGCACTGCCTTTTTCTTGGCTGCTGCTGGAGCCGGTTTTTTGGCTGGAGGTGCAGTTTTGCCAGTCATCACTGCAAAAACGTAGGGGCTGCACAAGGGGATGTTCTGGGATGTTCTCTGCTCCGGGGTCTCTGATCTGTTTTGGGGTTCCTGCTCCAGACAAAAGAACTCTCCTCGGGATCTGGGGTCTCTGCTCCGAGGCTGAGGTCCCGGCTCAGGACCAGGTGTCTCCACTCTGGACCAATGGTCTCTGCTCCTAGACGGCCGTGCTGGGAGGGGGAACCAGGTCACTGAGCCAAAGCAGGGGCTGGGTGACTTTTATAGGCTTTGGCTGGCACTTGTCACCTCCGTGCAAACCAATCTGCCTGCGCGGGCGGGACTGCCAGGAATAGCCACCCGGGACCTGCACAATCAGCAGCCCCAGCTGCCCCCTCCTATGGGACGGCAGCATATGGGCCCAGCCCCCCCAGCAGCCCCCCTGGGCTCACTCAGGACTCACTCACTCAGGCCAGGGCCAGGTCACCTTTCCTTGGGGATTTGGCTCCTGTGTCCAGCACCAGCACCCCTCTGGCTAAGGGCTTCCCCACCCCCACTGCCACCTCCTCAGCCACCCATTGCCTCCCGGTCCCCACAGACTCTCCCTGGACCCCCTCATCCCCCTTGCCTTCCTTAGCCCCTGCATTAACCTCCCAGCCCAGCCCAGCCCAGCCCTCCCTGTTAATCCTGCACTGACCCCACAACCCACCTGCTCCTCCTCATGTCCTCCCACAGCCCCTGTAACCCCAGACCCCTTGGGCCCCTCTGCCCTTCCTCAGCCTCATCCTCAGCCCCACTTGGGTGGAAGAGGTTGGAAGAAAACCTTTGGGCTCATCTGGACCAACTCAGCTGCCCAGACCCCCAACCCACACTTCTGGGGAAGATGAATCACTCGCCAGCCCCATGCCATGTTCTCCAGCCTCTGTTCTGCCCAATCAACCATCCGTGGTCACTCCAGAACTCATGAGCAGCCACCCTACTGTTACTCCCAAACTCAGATTCACCCCAAATCCCCCCAGTGACCCAGGAAAACCGCATTAATCCTATGGGTCATAAACCACTCACCCCTGCTTGCTCCTGTTCCCTTGCTTGCCCTCATGCTGTGTATGAGACACTACTAGAAGTATCTCTGTATCCCTAACATTCCTGCAATTTGGGTTGAGAGAGTGTTTTCCCCATTTCCCAGCTAATTCCCTGTCTCTAGGGATGTTGCTATGGAGCGGCCAAGCAAGCCTGGCTCTCCTGGCTGCTGGTCCACTGGTGGGCAGTTCTGTGGTCCCCAGGAAACACCTCCAGACGTGGATATCAGGGTCAAGAGGCATTTCTGAGACAGCCAGAGCATGAGGCATGTTCTCTGCCAGGGCCAGATGATCCCAGCTTTGCTAACAACGGGCTGGTTTTCCAGGCAGGGGGAGCTATGGTGTCCCAGGAATGGCAGGGAGAGAAGAAAGAGCAAAACCCCATTGACCAGGCTGGTCTTTAAATGGATGGTGACATCCCAAAAAAGAGCCTGAGAGATGCACACCAGCTGGAGCAGCATGACCCTCCTGCTCCAGGAGGGATATTTTTTCTCTCCTGGTTATTTGGCAGCTGGACAAAGCCAGGATGCCATGACATGATGCTGATGTTTGCTCCAAACGATGTGATAACCCAGGTGTTCCTTGATTACTTCCTCAGTGAGGAGGAATATGACTAATAAAAGTTCCACCTTACCCAAAATACCCTTGGAATGCCTGAGGCACAAGGTCCTGCAGGCAGGAGAGAGTGATATGGTGCTCCAAGACACTTCTGCTGCCTGCTTGGATGGGTACTGGCAGTTCCTTTCCTGCCCTGAGTACATTGGAGTGGCTCACAATTGCCAAGCCAGTCATGAACCAGAAAATTCCCTGAAGCTGCTCCAGCTAGAGAGAGGACAAGTCCTGCATGGCAAGGAAGGGCTGGAGAGGATCATCCGTCCATCCTACTCCAGCTGTCTTTGGCTTCCAGGGGCCAACTGGAGAAGCTCTGGTTTCTCCACACCTTATCCCACCAGGATTTCATCCTACCTTGGATGACCTTGGCCTTCCTGGACTCCTCCGCTTGGCCCCTCCAGATGGCCTTGCCTTGATGACTCCATCAGCTCACAGGTGGCCAGTTCCAGATTCCCCCAAACATCTGCTCAGGCATCTTCCTTATGTCTTTCTCAATCATGATGTCTAATCTGAACAAAAAAAAAACCCACTTCATTGCAAAAAAAATGGGCTTGTTTTTAATACATGTTAAGAGAAGCAATTTAAAGAGCTCAGACAGAAAAATAAGTCAACATCAAAACTCCAGTTCATAGGGAAATGAGCGCTCAGATTTCTCTCTGACTTCAGTTTGGGGGAGTGCAGCTGAAAATTAAATACTTTTCCCAGGAAAAATAAAGAACATTGATGCAATAATTTCACTTGTAGTTCTCAATCTGAAAGAGACTTGGGTCTGTCAATGTGCTCCATGACATTTGGATGCTTTTGCTCTGTTGACTCAGGGGTGACTAATAGGTGACGAGCAATTGAATCAATGTGGTTTATCACCCACTGGTATCTGGGCCACGTTACTGGAGTTTATTGGCATCTTGTTTATTCACACGCTGGGCACGCGCTGGGTGCTGAGCAAACCCCAGCAGGGAAGCACTGAGGAGCTGCTCTGTCCATGGCAGACACCACGGGAGGTTGTCCCAGCTCCCAGTCAGAGGCCTTCCCACAGGCTCCAGGGGCAGGAGTCGATGCTCCCTTACCCACCACTATGGCTTCACTTGTGGATTCACAGAGGGGACAGAGAAACTGCTGCCAGGAGGTGATTTCACCACCCAGGACAGGAATGGGCTGTCCCAGCCCTCAGTTTTGAGTGAAGGAGCTCAAATTAGTCTGGTGATGGCAATGAAATTCACACGGAGGGGGCTGTTCCTGCAGGCAGCTGGGAGGGTTGAATATTAAAAATTTAGTGGTAATCTAAATATCAGCACATTTTTGCCTGAAACTATAACTATTCCAGGATTTAGCTGAAATGCAGGTTATCCCTGTTTTCCAGTGAGGAAAAAAATCTCATGCAAAAAGCTGGTATTTTCATAAATTGGTTTTGACCCACATTTTCAGCCCACCAAGTCACTGATACATTTCCTTACTTATTTTGCAAGTGAGTAAAGGTCTAAATAAGGGGAGTATCATTCATGTCCAAAAGGATCACATCCTCCCCATGCCACTGTTACTCCAATTCCCCCTGATGGTGCAGCACAGTGGCTGAACATTTTCCAGCTGTTTGTTTGACAGGATCCCATTGCAAAAAGGTGAATTTGTTCTCCCAAGCCATCAGATGGGCCCATCCACCCAGACTCCCAGCTCAGGAAACCAGACAATCCCACATGGGGAATGGGAGAAGCCTCGGGAACCTTCCTCACCACGACAGCTGATGTGTCAGTGTGGGGAGATGGAAGATGCCTCTGACAGCTGAGGCAAATCCTGGAGGCTTCCAGAGATTAGAACCAACCCCTAACCAGGGCTCCAGGATTAGACAGGAGGTGGTGAGACCTTCCCACTTGTGCATTGAAAAGCAAAGGGGAGATGCCAAAGGCCTGGAATAAACAAGGAACTCCTGTCAGGGTGGGAAGGGCTCCCTGAAGCTGCCACAGCCTCTGTGCTCATCCCCTCTTGCCTCTGTCCCCATGAACATCTCTGGAGATCCTGGTGGGCTCTTTGCAGCCCAGCAGGACTGTGAAAGCAGCAGATGGATGCCACACCTGGGCCATGCAGAATCTGGGCATGGTGTCATCTGGTCCTTGGCACAGCCTTGGCCAGGGCAGAGAGAGCACCAGGGGATCAGCATGGGTGTCAACAAGGAGAGTCACCCACAGTCTATAGCAGGGGATACCCAGGACTGACAGGGTCCCCACTGCCAACCCCAGTGAGATCAATTCAAAATCACCCAACAGGACAGAGAATTAGCCATCCCCACCACGCTTTGGCCACATCCAGCTCTGCATACATCGTGTGGTCTGAGAGTCCATGGCAGACATCACAGAAGGCCAGAAAAATGCCCAAATGCCCTGAATTTCAGCAGAAAGGAGGTGCCCAAGCCCCTTCAGGGGGCTATTGCTGGTGGTTACTGGAGCTGATTCCTGTGTGAGTCTGTGCCCTCCTTTCAACTGCTGTTTCTGCCCTTGCCTGTCCCCTTTCCAGGGTTAACTCAGATCTCCAGAAAACCAGGGAGCTCATCTGGAAAGCACACAGTGGTCAACCACAAACACCAGCAGGGCATTTAGGTAAGCAATGCCCTACCTATCACCTCCCATATCCCATATCCCATATCCCACATCCCTGCTCCTGGCTCCAGCTCTGGTTCCTTGCAGCATTTCCAGCCTTGCTGTCACTGTGATATTCGCAGAGCACTGAGTCAAGCAGCCAGGGCAGGCAGCAGGTGGGCTGGGACCAGGCAAGATTTCCATTTGTCTGTCACACACAAGCAGACACTTACTTCATCCCAAAGCAATGACTGCAAGCAGGGGCTCCAGGCCTGAGCTGGGACATGGTCCCAACTCCCCCTCCCAAAGCCCCCCAGGAAAGGGCCTGTCCAGGTGTAACCCAGGGCAGGAATTCTAACCAAGTATTGCTTTAAAATATCTTTGTCTGATGCAGAAAACACAACCAGGTAATAAAAAGACATCAACAGGAGCATCTCTGAGGTGCTGAGGAGCATCTCTTGCCTGGTGGACATCCCTTGGCAGGGGACTGGTACAGAGTCCTAACAGCCACGGGCTCCAGGGTTGTTCCTGTCACTGGGTTCAGCCCAGATCACCCCAGCAGCACTCAGCAGCACGAGTTTGATTCACTGGCTCTCCAGTAACCCCTTCTTCAGGGAAAGAGTTGTCCAGCCCTGACACAAGCTGCCCAGGGCAATAGTGGAGTCCCCAGCCCTGGAAAGATGCAAAAGCCATGTAGTAGCTGAGGACATGGGTTAGTGGTGGCCTTGGGCAGTGCTGGGTTAAGAGTTGGATTCAATGATCTTAAGGGTCTTTTCCAACCTAATTGATTGTCTAATTCCATGATCAGTCAGGGTTCACCCAATTCCACGTCCCCCAGCACCACCTCACAGAGCAGCAGGGTAGGTGCCCAGACCTGCAGTCTCTCTGCTGGGATCAGGAGCTGCCAGATGCAGGCAGGGGATGCAAACACCCAGAACCAACTTTTGGGCAGTTATTTTGGGGCTGCACTGCAACAATTCTCCTCCAAGATGGATGGGGTAGAAAAATAGGAAAACCCATGCAGAGATGTCCTGATTTTGCCCCGTGACTTGCTGGGACCTGAGCCAGGGAGCTCCGTGTTCCCTCCAGCCTGCGACAGCACTGCAGTGGAAAAACCATCACAGAGAGACATCAGCTGCTGCCCACAGCCAAAATGGTTTCCCCAAGGCCACCTGTGGGGCCACCACAATTACAGTCACAGTAGGAGGGGACAGCACAGCCCGAGCTGGAGCTGCAGGGCAGGAGCTCCAGGGCAGTGACCTGCAGCAGCTGCAGCCAGGGCCAGCTGGGGCTGAGCGTGCCGGACTAGCAGGAACCCTCACGCACCTTGGCACCACAGCTGTCACCTTCCATGTGCCCGGGAGCAATGCCAGTGCTGGGCCACTGCTCTGCCTGGGGTGGGTTTTTTCCAGCCCTGCCCTACTTCTGGGGCTGCCAGCAGGAGCTCACCTAGGACAGAGAGCCCGCAGGGACAGGGCTGTGTCAGCCCCAGTCTCTTCAGTCTGCCCAGGGTCACCTCTACCAAGGCTTGGGGACAGCAGCTGGAGGCGCCAATAAGGCTCTGTCACCACCTGCCCTGTCTGGCCCTGCTCTGTGGCAGGGAGAAGCTGCAATTAGCAACTCAGGTTTTCCTTCTTCATCAAAACCAGGAGCTCAGGAAAGCCTGAATTCTTTCAAAGCCCCTTTGCAGTTTTATTCTGAACATTTGCATACAGGGGCCAGAGTCACACCAGCTGCTTCTCTCTACTGAGCAAGGAGCTGAGAGGCTTTTCAGGAGAAGGGGGAGGGAACAGCTCAGACCCAGGTTCCACCAGCACCAAGGGCAAATTTCAGTATGGATTAGGACCAGCAGGGAACTCAGTGTTTGCTCTGAACAAGGACAGGCACCACTTCTCAGAGCCTGCTTTGTTCACTCCTCACCTGCAGCCTCAGGCAGGACCAGGCACTGCCAGTCCTCGGGAGGGTGTCCAGCCCTGCCCTGAAGACTTTGAGGGACTGAAACCCCTGCCAGGGTGCACCATGACATTGGCCAGTAACAGCCCAGGGTTAGACACTCCTGGTCTCATTTGACCTTCAGCATCCCCTTCATCAGGTGCTCATACCTCCATCAAGGACTTAAGGCCACCTTGAGTGTCTTCAAGGCCATTGCTCCTACCTAGTCCCTCCTGCAGGACCAATACTGGCGTTTCCACTTCCCCTCCCAGCTCTTTCTCACATCCAACACCTCCTTTCCTTGCCTTACATGTTTTCACTGGCACCCTCACCTTCCCTGTGCTCTCCCCATCCCCTCTTCCCCCCTCCTCCCTTCGACCCGCTCCCGGTCCCGCAGGGCTCTGCCAAGCTCCATCCTGGGGCATCCCTGTTCAGCTGAGAGCAGGCAGGACCAACAGGATGTCCTGCAGCCAGACCTGCCCCAGCCCCAGGGACACTGGTGCTACTGGCACCAGCCACGTTTCAGATGGGGCAGTGGCATCACAAGGAAGTCCTTGAGGCCAGTGTGGTGGTGGCCACAAGGGCTGCCTGCACCTTGCTGTGTCTGGGGTGCTTGGGAAGGGCTGTGCCTTCCCAGGATTCTTGGAAGGAAATAAGATCTGCTCCCTTGCTGGGACAGCATGTCCTGGACCCACCCCACAACCCTCTCTAACCCAACACCTTTATTTGAGAACTTCCCGACGGTGTCCCCTTCCCTGGAGAGTTTGCTGGGTCGGAGGGGCTATGAGAGGGTTGGGAGCATCCCCAAATCCCAGTGACTTCTACCAGGTCCCAGTAAACTGGTAATACACACCAGTTTGGGTTGTCCAACAGGGCCCAGCTGCATCCTTTCCCTGCTGCCACCAAAAAGCATCATGAGGACACTCAATCCAGCTGTCCCCATGCTGGGTCCTGCCAAAATCTTCCAGATGGTGAAATCCTCTCAGCCAAGCTTTGGAAATGCCTGGTCCTTGGAGTCCCTGGTGTCCCCAGAGCCAGCTGTGGCCCAGCCCTGTTCTAGATGCAGGGGCTTGAGTGCCACCGTCAGGTCACCCAGGAGCTGCTCTCTGCCCTGTCCCCGTTCAGCACAGTGTGACAGCCCTGTGCCATCCCTGGGGGAAGCTTTTCCCCAAAGCACCTCCAGAGCAGCTGGGCCAAGACATGGTGCTCAGAGAACAAAATCTGTTGATCCAATAATCTGCAAAGAAACAGCCATGGAACGAGCTCCAATCTCATCCTCCTTGTCCATGAGCAAGTCAATGCCAAAGAGACACTTGGATATTTGCAGGGAAAGGCCAAAACCTCCAGCTGGACATGACCAAGGACAGTGAGAGCCAGGAATTAGGCTGCAGGTGGCTTTAGCTCCTACCTATCTCCTGGGGGTTAGGAGGTGGCAAAGATCCCAAGGGATCCCAAGGGATCCAGAGACAAGAGGAAGAGATGGGGGTTCTTCTGTCTCCCAAGTGCTGACTCTTAAGAAGGATGAGAAATTCTCACTCACATAAAATCTGAGAGCAGCCCTGGGAGAAGGACTTGGGATGTTGGTGCTCAGTGTGCCCCAGTTGTGTGTGCTGGGTCTCAGAAACACCCCCAGCCAACTGGGCTGATCTGCCCCAGCATGGGCATCAGGGGAATTCTGCCCCTCTCAGGTGAGACCTCCCCTGAATGCAGAGCTGCCTCCAGCCCTGGGTTTCCAGCACAGGAAGGATGTGAAGCTGCTGGAGCGAGTCCAGATGAGGCCACGGAGCTGCTCCAAGGGCTGGAGCCCCTCTGCTCTGGAGCCAGGCTGGGAGAGCTGGGGGTCTTCAGCCTGGAGAAGTGAAGGCTCTGGGAAGAACCCTAGAGCCCCTTCCAGAGCCTAAAGGAGCTCCAAGAGAGCTGGAGAGGGACTTGGGACAAGGGTCTGACAGGACAACGGACAATGGCTTCCCACTGCCAGAGGGCAGTGTTGGATGGGATATTGGGAAGGAATTGTTCCCTGTGAGGGTGGGCAGGGCTGGCACAGGGTGCTCAGAGCAGTTGTGGCTGCCCCATCCCTGGCAGCGTCCAAGGCCAGGTTGAATGGGGCTTGGAGCTACCTGGGCTAGGCCCTTTCCCACCCAAACCAGTCTGAGATTCCATGGCACAATGAGCTGAATGCAGGGACCCAGCCCTTGCTCTGTGACACAGCTGACACACCAAGGGAGCCCATCCTTTCTGCAGGCTGGGAATGCCCCAGGATCCCACTGGGCAGTGGTGGCCAGAGGCGTCATTGCTGCCCAGCACCTGTAAAGCCCTTGGGATCTCTTGGGGTGCTCAGACGTTACAGGGATGCCAAGCGATGTGCAGGGCTGTTGCCTGCCCTGGCTGCTGCTGAAGGTGAGAAGCTGATTTATTTTCACAACCTTCAAAGCCCTGGGGAGGTGGACATGGCCAGGCTGGGCACCAGGGATGGCTCTTTTCTGTCCCTGGCACAGCGTCTTCAAAGCAAAGCATTGGGATTCTCCAAAAGTTCACATCTTCCTGCAAGCCAGGGCATGACCCAGTCCCATCCCACCACCTGCAAAAACACCTTTGCTGGTCCCTTTTTTAATGCTGCTTGTGCCTGTGGTTAGCTATTCTTGTGGGGTGCAGGAGAAGCTGTGCTATCCCTTTGCACCCCAGGACAGCAACCAGGAGGGACGGCAGGGGGAGACAAGGAGGGAGCTGCCAGGACCGGTTATCTGATCCCAGCAGCTCCAGTGTAAACTTAGCATGGCCTTTTGGAAAGTACTTGCTGTGGCAAAACATGCAGTAAATCACTGCTCTGAGTGCCAACAATATTTTGAGATTAGCAAATCTTAAAGCTTGCTTTGGGGTCGTGGGTTGGAGCCCTGCCAGTGTAACTCGGGGAGTCTTCCTCACCTCACACCCCCCAGCTCCCAGGGATTGCACCAAGCTGAAAATCCTTGCTTTTTGAAGAAGATGGGATAAGGTCCATGGTCAGCAGTGGTTGAGGGGTCCTGCAACCCATTCCTGTGGATTCTCACCCTGTACTCCCAAAGAGCAGGACTGACCCTCTGATTTCTTTGCTTTTTCCTTTCCAGACTACCTTGGAAAATTCCCAATTTCCTCCCTTATTTTATCAAACAAAACCAGCTCCCACCAGTTGCCCCAACCCTTTCCAGCATCATCCTGTGCTCCCTGGGACAAGTCACCGTGATCTGCAGCACCATCACCCCACCCCTCCCTCCCCAGTGTCCCCAGTGTCCCCAGTGTCCCCAGCACCCCAGCACTGGGCTTTCCACACTGCTTCAGGTTGAGAATGCCCAGGATTTAAAAGTCACCCGTGAGGTGGGACTTTGGTGCTTCCAGACATGCCACAGATTTCTCAAGCTCAGCTGAGGTTCATTCAGCCTGTGAGACAGAGAAGGGAGAAGCCCTTGGAACTGATCAGGAAAAGGGGCATCAAGTACCTGGGAGCCCCAACCAGGTGCATTCCAATGGAAAAATCACCACAGGCTCTGCATCCTGCAGGAGATCAACCCCTGAAACACCTTCCCAAGGACAAAATATCCTGGAGATGGAATTTTAGCCCAGGATAAATCACTGGGCCATCACAGGAGGTCCTAGGGAAAATCCCCCACTACACCTGAGAGTTCTGTGGCTCAACCCTTTCCAGGCCATTTTGTAGTTTGGATGCATCTGTCTCTGTTGAGAATGCCATAGAGGGAACCAGCTCAGTCCAGAGCAGTATTCCACCAAAGTTCTGGAGGAATGTAGGACTGAAACCCTGATTGCTGCTGTTCTTCCATCCGTGCTGTTTGAGTGAACACCCTGATTTATTTCAGGCTTAGAGCTTCTGCCATTGAGTTCTCAAAAAGATTTGTGTTGGTCACAGAAGGTCATTACTGTTTGTATCAGGGAGAGCAGAAAAAATTTCTTGTCAGAAGGACATTGTCAGTGTAGCTGAGCTCCTGCTCCCTATGGAAATACTACAAAATAAAAAGCTGCCAAGGTCAAGTGCAAAAGCAACACAGGCTGATACTAAAAATAATGTTCCTGCTTATTGGCATTGTGGGACAGCTCCCACCCGTGATGCTGTATGGAACTGTCCTCAGAGTACAGGGAAAATAATTCAGCAAAAGCAACATGGAGCTGTGTCAGGGAAGGGTTAGGTTTGAAACCAGGGAAAGGTTCTTCCCCCAGAGGGTGCTGGGCACTGCCCAGGCTCCCCAGGGAATGGGCACAGCCCCGAGGCTGCCAGAGCTCCAGGAGTGTTTGGACATCACTCTCAGGGATGCACAGGGTGGGATTGTTGGGGTGTCTGTGCAGGGCAGGGGTTGGACTGGATGATCCCTGAGAGCACCTCCCAACTCAGGGTTTCTTGTGATTCTGTGATGTGTGATTGCCCATGTGCCAACAGCAATGCCAGCCCAGCTGGGAGCCTGTAAGCTGAGATGTCCCCTGGCCAGCAAACAGCCTCAGAGCACTTGCTCTGCACTGTATTTGCAAGGGGGCTGCAGCCCAGCATGAACCTTCCCTGCCCACCCCGGGCAGGTGGGCACCTGCACCACGCAGGCCCCTCTGCCCAACCACATTCACAAAAACTCAAAGGTGGATTGAAATATTTGGGGTTAAAACCATGAGGTGCAAGGAAAAGTGGCCAGATTTGTTTTGTTTTCCAGTGCCTGGGAGCTTTGGACCCTCCTCTACAACCACTATGGAAAACTTGGGCCCAAATCTTTTTCCATGCAAAAAATGAGCCATTTTTGGGTGTGACTTTGACACGGGGGTCTCTGCACCCCAGCAATTGGAACATGGAGGGCTTTGGGTGAATAAGAGATGTGCCTTGCTAAGAAGCTGTGATTCTGGTGTACCATGAGGGCTGACATCCCTTTTCCTTGCCCAATCTGGGTCTGCTTTGCTCTTGGTTGTGGCTCAGAGTGTCTCAGCTGACCCCCCAGCAGGTCCCTCTGCACCCACAGGGAAAGATGTTCCATGGCACCTCGTTTTGCAGTGCTGGGAGGAACCATGGAGCACAGAACAGGGCAGAGCTAAGCATCAGTGGCAGGAACGGTGCAAACACGAGCGTGCTGAACCCACACATCCTCAAGCCGAGCACAAACCTCCCGGGAGCCAGAAAACCAGGTGGATAAAGTCTCTCCAGTGGACGTCCCCTCTCCCGGAGAGATTTCTTTGCTCTAATGCCGCCATCCAGTGGGAGAAATTACTTGACATGGGAAAGGCTGGAAAGAGGGCGTTGGGTTCCCCACCATCCTCGGGCTGCCCTCGGTGGCCTCCCTGCCAGGGATGCTATGACTGCGCTCCATCCTCCGCTCGGAAGCCCCGATCCCAGCCTGGATGCGACGGGCACAACGGAAACAGCTCACACGGCACCGGAGCTCCCCGGTACCCAGCGAGGGGATGGGGAAGGAGGGAAGATGCAGCGGCGTCAGGCGAGGGCTGCAAGCCCAGAGGAGGAGGAGGAAGATGAGGTGCAAGCAGGGTCCCAGGGATGAGGACTCCCCGGTCCCAGGGCGATGCGCGGACACTCCCGACGTTCCCCTCCCGCTCCCGCCCCAAATATCCGCGGGATATTTGCAATCTGAGCACACCGTGCCTGCAGAAAGTCGAATTCCAGCGCGTATTCAGCAGCACCGGGACATGAAAGAGGGAAAAACAGCCAAACACAAAACTCCCTGGGGCTGGTCAGGGAAGCGAAATGACTTTGGAAGCGGCCACAGAGCAGCGCGACGGAGAGCGGGGGAAGCGCGGTGGCCAGCGGCCCCCGGGATCCCCACAATGCGCCCATTTGTTGTCCCCATGGGCGGTCGGATTCCCGCAGAAAGAAGCTTTCAGTGGGAATATTCAAAAGTTCAACCTCTCTCAGCAACGCAAGGTTCGCTGGGTTGTGCGATGGCACAAAGGGACAGTGTTTCCTCGGGAGCGGGAGGTTTTGTGGCTGGAACACGGAGCTTTCGCTCCCGCACAGAAGCCGCCTGGGCGGAATCACGGCGTTATCGAGGCGGGATAGCGGTCAGAGACTTGCCTTAAAGGAAGAAAGCAGGGGGGAAAATGTGTTTATGAGTATAAAATCAAAGAATTTCGGGGATTTTCTTCTGGTTGAAAGCAGCAGCTGTTTTCCGAAGGTGGCGCAAATTTTCAGGAAGCAAGAGTATTCCTCCAAAATCGAGGGGAAAATCCCTAACTTTTTCTTTGTGCCAAGAGGAAATTTGTCCTGGGAACAAGCCCTGTGCGCAAACAAACACACTGTCCTCGCCTCCGAGAAGCACAAATGCTTTCCCACCCACTCAAAATTAGCCAGAAAAATGACTCCTGGACTAGCAATTCCCTGATAACCCCGATGAGGAGGCAGCATTCCGGTTGAATCAGAGGCACGTGTCCCGGTGGGCATGAATTTTGGAAGCATCCACCACCTCCACAAGCTGGCGAAGGCCGCTCCTAGCAGCTGCAAACCCATCCTCAAGCTCCAGCCCACACTCGGGAAAGGGAGAGGGATGGGATATATTGCAAAAAAAAAAAAAATAGGATTTGGTGTAGGGAATCTGCTCTGGAGTCTAATAACCGGTAGCTGTGCCCAAGAACCCTCTGTGTATTTAATTAGGATCACAGAAGATGTTCATTACTTAAATTTTCGGATTAGAGAATTGTTTGGGTTGGAAGGGATCTTAGTTACTGCATAAGCACTACCCAAAAACAGCAGAGGAAATATTGGTGGACAGGCTGAGAATGGGAAAGGGGGATTTTTATCTTAAAGATATCATTGTTTTTTAAGGGACTTTCCCTGTTGACGTGTGAGGAGCAGTGGAACCACCCGCCAAAGCCGAGCAGCTCTGCAATGTCCCGGGACAGGGAAACCCCCCGATCGCAGCGCCAGGACACTGCTCTTCCTTCCTGCAACGAAGGCGGATGGCAACCAGCTCCAGCACGAGAGCTGGACCAAGCATCTCTCAGTATCTCTGCGAGGGAGGATAAATCTCTGACAGATGGAGAAACGCCAGCCCGAGGTAAAGCACAACCCTGCCGGCGTATGCGAACGGTCAGGACGAGCTCGCAGCCCACGGCACGGGAATGAAGCACGGTGGGGTCACCGGAGCGGGTGATGGGCTGACTCCCCAGCACGTTGCAGAGCGAGAGTCGCCAAAACCTCTGTACCCTGGAGGGGACGGGTCAGTGCCAGCTCCGACCCCGCAGAGGCTGCGCTGGGCACCGGTCCTGGCACTGGTGGGGTCCCGGGGAGAACAGGGCTTGGAGGAGGCCGGGAGGCTGGAGCAGGGTTTGGGCAATGCTGTAGCACTGGGGAATGAGTGTTCTGTCCCCTGTGATGTAGGGCAAACCTTGTTCCAAGCGTCCACACCCCGATTCCCACCCTATGCCCATTCGCGTCCCGTGCCTCAGCCTAGGCCGGCTCCCCACTAGGATGCCCAGCCATGTTTGAGGGGATGCTCAGTTCCCTCTGTCCGCTGCTCCGGGTGACCCTGTGCCCGATTCTCCTGGATGTCCCATGCCTGGTTCCTCCTGGCATCCCTATCACTCGGGCTGTTACCAGCTCCCCGATTCCCGCTGCCTCCATGACCATCGTGCCCGCTCGGTCTCAAATCCCAGTGCTCCCCGCACCCCCGTGCCTGGTGCTCCTGCTCTTCTGCAACCAGGTCGTCCCTCCCCCCCCCACTCCCGATGCTGCCAGGACCCCGCATCCAGGTTCCTTCCAGGACCTCTGTGCCTGGTGCTCCCGACTCCTCTTCCCCAATGCTCCCAAGGACTCCCATTCCCAGTTCTTCCCTTACCCCCATGTCCTGGACTCCCGGATCCCTCATTCCCAGTTCCTCCTGGCATTCTCGGCTCCCTGCTTCCCTCATTTCCGATGCTCCCGGGTTCCCCATGCCCGTTTTTCCCGGTTTCCCGGGCTACCCGTTCCCCAGCGCCCCCTCTCCCCGGACGAGTCTCCCGTGCCCAGCCGGTGCCAGGTGTTGCCCGATTCCCCGCTCCTCCTCCTCTCCGCCCCATGCCGTCCCTCCTCCCCCGGGAAAGCGAAAGCGCGGCGGGCGGAAGCCGAGCNCAGGTCCACATGCGGTGCCGCGGCTGCCGGTGGAGCGGGAATGTTCCCGGGCAGCGCAGCGGCAGCGGCTCGGTCCCTGCAGCCCTGCCCGTTCGCATCCCGCCCCACGGAGCGCAGCTCGGGCCGGCTGCCCCGGGACTCACCACAACTCCAGCCCTCCGTTCTCGGGGGTTTATCCCATCCCGAGAGCTGCACCCCATCTCCCGGGAGCCCACCCCTTCCCAAGTGAGCGCACCCCAGCCCCAGGGGCGGCCCCACAGATCCCCTATCTCCCACACCCCCACTGAATAAGGCATCGCAGGACATGGCGCGTGGCATCGGGGACACCCGTGGGGGGTATCCATGGGGGGGACACACGAGGGGGACGCTGCCCCCCAAGACAGTTGGGTGTTGCAGAGCCCTCGGAAGGCGGTGCAGAAATTGGTCCTTTGGGATTTGTGATCTTTTCCGAGATACCGAATGGATCATCCGAGTTTTCTGGCTCTTGTATCTCAAGCCAGAACAAGCAGGTTGAAGCAATCTATGGATTTCGGGGGCTTACTGCGCTCCCCTCCTCGTCTGTTTTGTGCTGGCTCTGGTTCTGCGTGAGCTCGATGTTCCCAGCTCAGCAGAAGAGGTTTGCTAAAGCCAGAGCCGTTTCCTCTCCGCTGGGGCAGGTGGGCGGCTGGGCGGCACGGGAAGCTGAGCTCCCCCGCAAACCAGGTCGGGAGACTTTGGCACACCAGAGGTCGGGAGCTTTCCGTGAAGAAAGAAACCGGTTGTGCCACAGGCAGAGTGGGGCTGAGCGCAGCCGTCGGCGATAAGAAAAGCCCGCGGCAGCCTTTGCCCTCTCCGTGCCCAGTGGATGGAAGGGTGAATCCACGTCACCGGCAGCCGCTTTCCATCCGGGAGTTGCGAGAGTCTCCCTGGTTATCCGCATCCTTCCCGTCCTCGCAGGGGATGCTCCCCGAATCCTCCTGGCACGGGCTATGGGAGAGTCGTTGGCTCTTGTGCCCCTGGCTCGCGTTCCGGGAGACGAGGCACTGTGAATCCTGCCGGTTTGGGGCAGCACTGGGATCTCTGACACTGCATTCAGCCTGCCTGACAGTTCACTTCATACATCCCTGGAGCTCATCTTCTAGCCCAGGGACTGGGAGTTGTGGTCTTGGAGGGATTTGGGCTCTGCCAGTGAGGGCTTTGCAGCCAGCCAGACCCGGCACTGCAGGGGGATCCACACTTCATGTGCGAGAGGCAGAGCTGCAGCCTGGCGTGCCCAGGTCCTCCAGAGGAGCAGGTTTGACTTGTTTGCTTGTAAACCCCATGGACAAAATGCAAATCCAGTCCTTGCTGGAGAGCACATCTGGTGTTCTCTGAAATGCAGAATGAGACTGGATAGGCAGGATTCATCTTGCCCTGGTGATGGGAAAACAACCAGTGCCAGTGTCCGGCACGGATGGGGGACTCCAGCAGCCCTCCCATGGCACAGATTTCTTTCCTGAGGTCCCTCCAACAAAAGCCTCCTGCCTGGGTCAGAGGTGGGACTAGACCAAAGCCATTGCTGGAGCATCCCAAGGAAGAGCAGCAGAAGCAATGCACATCTTGTCAACCTTTTCCCTGGCCTGGAGCACCTCACTGGGCAGGTCTAGGATGATCCCCAGTGAGGATAAACCAGACATATCCTCAGCCAGGTCTCATTCTTCACCTGCTGTAAAGGGGCCTCTTTGGGATGAATTTTGCCTTCACATGTGGAGGTGGAGCAGCCCCAGGGTGCACCAAGGGTGCATCTCCTCACCCTGAGCTGGGAAAGGCATTTCTGGTCCCTGGGAAGGAACATCTGTGGTGGAACCATGAGTGTCACCTCCTCCTATGATCCTTCTGTTCCCATCAGCTCCCAGTGACCTGGAACAAAGGCTGGAGAGGTGTTTCCAGACTAAAGGAGGTAGCTCTGGAGCTGGAGGGACATGTGGGCAGGGTGTTCACCAGCACTGCTTTTGGAGGAGGGTGCCATACTTGGAGAAGGATAATGGGAATAGCTGATCATGGCCATGCCTTGCCCTAACCAGCTGTGGCACATCCAGAAGAGCCCAGGGACAAACTCTGGAATCTGGGGACAAACTGCAAGAGACAGTAATCTCACCCAGCTATAAATTTATTTTCCTTGCTATTCCTAAAAGAGCAGCTCAACTTTTCTGCTCCAGCTCCCCACCATAATCAGATATTATGGGACAGTTTCTGTGTCAAGAACAAGGTATAAAGGAAGGCACAAGAGGCCTCTGGGAGAGGGAAGAGCTGTGGCACAGCCTGGCTGCAGTCTCTGTCTGGCATTTAACTCCTCTCCAGCCCTTGGATCTCACTGTCCCACTGTGGTCATCCCAGGGCACTTGGAGATGCTGGATAGGACTCTTTTCCCTCCTATTCTTGGTTGTTCAGGCTGTGACAGCTGATGCTTCCCAGCTGCCCTCCCCAACCAGCCCAACAAGAACTGGGGTGTAATCTCATGGAACTGCTTTGCTTTGTGGTTTAGGGAAAACCCTCGAGTAGCTCATTTGCAATCAGCAGTTCCCAGGACATCTGGCAGGGAGAGGTTGGGATTTATCTGACTGGAGCTTTAGGAGGTGCTCAAACAAGATCTGGGCTGTTTTTTTGCTGTTCACTTCCCCTAAGGGAATAAAATTAACTGCTATAAACACATTCCCACACCTCCCTGCAGTTGTTTAATGCAGAGTCCATCTGCTCTCCCTCATTCCATGTACACACTTTGCTCTGGGCACCCTTCTGCCCCCACTGGGCTGGGGCAAAGGAAGGCTGGGGCTGTCTTAGAATTTTCCCTAAAAGACTCATAAAAGTAATTTCTTTTTCTTTTTCATGTCCCCAGCTGTTCATTTTTGGGGACCAAAAGTCCTGGGCACCACGACCTGGTTCCCTCCAGTCACTTTATACACAGTTCAAATGTAACTCTGCAACTCCTCCCTTGCCCTCAGGACACCTCACACCTTTCATTGCACTCTGATCTGATTTTTTTGGGATTTTTTTGGCTTCAGAAGGAAAAGATGGGTCCTCTGCTGCAGAAAACACCCCCCCACGGGTACCACAGGGGAAGCTGGGGGAGCGGAGCTCAGTCTTCTACTCTCCTGGACAGTTCTTTTTCGAGTACCTGGTGGTGGTGTCGCTGAAGAAGATGCCAGATGGACATTATGAACCCAAGATAACCTACCAGTTCCCAAAGGTATTTAGTCCTGTGTTTCTGATAAGGTTAGTTTTCCACATTTAGAGGAGAAAGGGATGCTGTTCCTTCCCCTTCATTAAAGCCATGGAAGGAGAAGAGAGAAGTGCCCCATGCCCTTGAGTCACAGCCCCAGACCCCAGGGCTTTGCCTGCCCTGGGTTGGGGTTGCTGGGACCATCTATCTCTCCCCATGATCCCAGCCCAGGGCCAGAAACCCCAGGAGGAAACTCCCAGGGGCTGTCCCTGGCTTCTTGTCCCAGAAAGGGAGAAATCAGTGGGGAAATCACACCTCAGGGAGGTGGCACAGGAAGAGATCCCAGTCTGCAGAGGGTCCCTCTGCTTTGCCTCACTGTCCGTGGGGTGAAAGTCAAAATTTGGATTTCTGGGAGGTGCTTGTCCAGACATGTGTAGGCCCTTTCTGCATCATTCAGAGCTGGGGGTCTCTTTGGCACAGACCTCATTCCACTGAATCCCACCCCATTCCTGGTGACAACGGGGATCCTCCATCTCCCTGACTCTTGGCATTGCTTCCTTCCAGCGTGAGAACTTGCTGAAGGGCCAGAAGGAGGAGGAGGAACGTCTCCTCCAAGCCATCCCCCTCTTCTGCTTCCCCGACGGCAACAACTGGGCACCTGTCACTGAGTTCACCAGGTACCTGCCCCACTGCAGGGGCTGGGCTGGGCCCCCTCTTGGACTCCTGAGGGCTGGAGGGACCAGCCAAGCCCATCCAAGCCCAGCCCAGTCCATCCCAGCTCATCCCATCCTCACGTGTTTTCTCTCCTTGCAGTGAAACTTTTTCTTTTGTCCTGACAAACGTGGATGGCAGCAGGAAGATTGGCTACTGCAGGCGGCTGCTGGTGAGCCCTCCCCACACCCATCGGGGGTGTCACCCCCTCCCCACGGTGGGACACTCCTGCTGTGCCCAAAGTTCTGCTCTTGGGAACAGCTCTTGCCTCAGAAAACCACTGGCCTTGACCTAAGTGATGACAAGCAGCAAGAGGGTACCCAAAGAGGGTTTTTAAAGCTCTCTTCTGAGCCATCACTCAGTTGTTGGATGGAGGAAACAATGAGTGTTCACAAAGCATGTGGATGTGGCACTTGGGGACATGGTTTAGGGGTGAATGTGGTGGTGCTGGGCTGACTTTTGGGCTTGGAGGTCTTGGAGGGCTTTTCCAAACTGAACAGTTCTGTGATTCCCCACTGGCTTCCACAGCTTCCCTGGCTCCTTTCCCTTGTCTGCAGTGGTCAGGATGGGGATTTCAATGCAGCCACCCGGGTGCCAAGGAGCTGAGAACCCCCAGCACCATCCCCAAAAACTGCATCTGAGCAGTGGCTGTTTCTCAGCTCACGGTTTTGATCAGCTCAGGGGCTCTGAGGTGCAATGGTTTTCCCTGGCTGCTGCTTTAAACAGGGACATAAATCCAGGAGGACATCCCTGTGCCAGAGCCTGGGGAATTTCTGGATCCACCACCCCTTCATCCTTGTGAACCTTCCCATTTCAGCATCCAGGACAGAGCTCAGGCTGTTGGAACTGGATGTCTGGAGAGCTGAAAGTGTAGACAGCAAACAGATCCAGGATAGTCCAGTTGGAAAGGGAAAAAAATAGCCAGAGAACTCATCTCAGTGGCCCCTGTTGTAGCAGGAGGCAGGATTAACCTCAAGGACAGTGGGGCAGGATGTCTTAGAGAATGTGTGTCTGGGTGAGAGGAGAGTTTAGAAATATTCCAAAGGACTTTGCATCAAAATAATTAACAGCTTAGGCACCCAAATCACCTTCTCTGGGCACCCTATGCTTTTCCAACATCAGCTGCATCCTTGGCCTTGGCCCTAGCTTTGAAAATCCCCCAATGAGTGACTGGGAATTTGAGGGGAGAAAGTGGGGATGCCTTTGGAGAGCGTGGAGTTGGTGCAGGAGGCTGGGAGAGGCTCAAATCCTTTTCCCACACTCTTCCAGCCATCCGGGCGTGGTGTCCGGCTCCCTGAGGTTTTCTGCATCATCAGCTGCCTGGGCTGCTTTGGGCTCTTCTCCAAGGTAGGGACGTGGTGGCTCTGGCCCAGGGGTGGCCCTGGTGACTGCTCCTTTGTCTGCTGGGGATTCCTGGTTCACATCTTTCTCACCCAGATCCTGGACGAGGTGGAGAAGAGGCGCCAGATCTCCATGGCAGTGATCTACCCCTTCATGCAGGGCCTTCGGGAATCGCCCTTCCCAGCTCCAGGGAAAACTGTCACCATCAAAAGCTTCATCCCCGAGTCAGGGACAGAGGTTGGTGGGGGACTCGGGGGCACCTCCTGGACTGCTGCACCATGAGAAGCCTGGGTTACATCTGGGAGTATCCTCCACACCTGCAGCACCCAGGGGTGGTGGGTCAGGCTGCCAGGGGTCTCATCCCTTGGGAATATGGCTGTTATCTCTCTCCTGATTCAGGAGGAGAGCAGCGAGGATGAGGATGGAGCCCATCCCCAGGGGATGCTGCCCCATCTTTGCATCCCCTGCAGCTCCCCCAGCCTGGAGCTGGAACTGCCACACAAAAACCTCTCTGCACACCACATTGGGACTTGCCCAGCCCTGATGCCAGAGTGGAGTGTTGTGCCAGGGGCTGGGAGCTGTTCCTGCTCCTGAGCCAGCGTCAGCTCCTCCAGCACGTTGAGGAGCACAGTGGTGCCAGGGCTGTTGTGGGCTGCAAATTTCTTCCCAAAAGAGGTGGTCAGGCACTGGCACAGCCTGTCCAGTGCAGTGCTGGAGTCACCATCCCTAGAAGTTCAAAAACATGTGAATGTCGCACTTGGGGATGGGGGTTAGTGGTGAACATGGAGTTGATGATCTTAGAGGGTTTTTCCAACCCTGCTGATTCCATGATTATGCTCTTCTCCATACCGCTGTAATCAGCTCCCAGTCTTAATTACTGCCTGGTTTAGCCCCCCCAGGCAATTCCACAAGTGTGACAAACCCAGTCTTTTTCTGTGGAGAAAAGATCTGATCCAGGCACGGATGAGAAGATCTCATCATGCCCACACACAGCCCAGATTCGCATGGGCACGTCTGTACTAATTTGATTTTTCTTTCCTTCGTGGCAAAGCCAATGTGGAAGATCCACTCTGGCACTGGGCAAAATATCCTCAAAGCTGAGCAACCCATAGATGTGCCCTGCCAGGGAGGGCCTGAGAGCAGGATCCCTCTTCCCTAGAGCAGTTTAGCAGCTGGTGATCTAATTTTCTTCATCCAGGGTGCTTGTGCAAGGCTTTGCAGGTTGCTCAATGCTCTGTCCCAGGGCCATGGTTGGAAGCACAGCCTGGGCTGCCAGAGGGAGGAGGAATGAGGATGTTCTTCGAAAGAGCTGCACTGTGGGGCTCTGGGCAGGGGCTGGAGCAAGGCAGGGAGATCACTGACACGATGAAAGGAGGGGAAATAAATCCTGGGTAGTGCATGGGCTGAGAGCTGGGGATGGGCTAGGATTTGTGCTGGAAAGGGGCTGTGGAGCCCAGCCAAGCCTGATGCTGCTGGCTGGGAAGATGCTGCTTTGGTGGAAAGGCAGATGGAGAAGGGGATTTTCCCCCTGAAGGATGAGGAGAGGGGCCAGGACTGTGTCATGAACTGCACTGTCCTGTTAACCCTTCAGTACTCACCATGTCTGGCTGCCATGGGGATTGATGAGGTTTGGGAGAGCTGTGGACAAAAGCAGCTGAGTAGCCAGCCTGCCTGCAAATATCTGTTAGATCCCTCACTTTTGGGATGTCTTAGTCAGGAATTGTCAGGCTGACCCTGCCAGAGAGGCTTTAGAGGAAGGTTTTGTGGCATTTGTAGAAGTCATGCCCTCCCCACTCCTCCCTTTCCTGACAGCTCACAGATGACCTGTCAGACACTGAGACAGGACATGTTCCTGCCACCCCCTGCCAGGGACTTGGGAGCACTGGAGAAAAGAGGCATTTGGGTTAAAAATCCAGTGCCCAAATAAAGAGCCCTGCAGTGCACACCACTCATGGCTTCCTTGTGCCCTCAGCCCTGCACAGGCTGAATCTCCTGGCAGGATGAAATGGGGTTTGTCCCTTGCACATGGACACAGAGCAGATGCTGCAAACACTGGGTCATTAATTGCTTCTAAATCACCTCAGGGAGCCAGGGCAGGACAGGGAGAGTGTTGTCCCTCCTAAGCTGGGGTTCTGTGGCTCTTCCTTGGCAGCTCATCGAGCTCACACGGCCTGTGGATGCCCACCTGGAGCACGTGGAGTTCCAGGCTCTGCTCCAGCGACTCAGCCCTCACCTCATCCTGCACATCTTTGCCTCAGCCATGTTGGAGCGACGGCTCATTTTCCTGGCTGAGGAGCTGAGGTGAGTCCTGGTCTCTTTATTATAAAAATGCCCATAAAAATGCTCTTGAAGTGGCACAGGACACAGCAGAGCTCGAGGTGGGATGTTCCCTCCTCCCCACCGTGATATCACGCTGGCTGCCTGTCCCACAGTGTGCTGTCTCAGTGTATCCACGCCGTGGCTGCTCTCCTGTACCCCTTCACCTGGGCTCACACCTACATCCCCGTGGTCCCTGAGTGCCTGCTGGACACCGTGTGCTGCCCCACACCCTTCATGGTCGGCATCCAGATGCGGCACCTGGAGCGGGTGCTGGAGCAGCCGATGGAGGAGGTATTGCATCCGGGGGGAGGGCAGCTGCATGGAGCCATTGCTTAATCCATGTCCCCAGGTTTGGCTTGGCCCTGGGGCCAGAGGCTCTGATTGTGCCCTTTTCCCATCCAGGGAGGCTGGAAATTAAGGTGTCCTCCATGTCCCCTCCCGTTGGCACCTGGGGTGATACCTCCACGCTCCCTTGGGAGCTGCCCTGCCCCTGCGGCTCCAGGAGCTGCTGTTGGGGCCACCCCCAAGCAGAGGAGAGCTGTGCAGGGACGAGTTACCAAACCCGCAGCAAAAATTGTCCTTGTGGGGAATGCCCTGGTCCCTCTGCTCAGGTCCCTCCTGCAGAGGGGCTGATCCCTCTCCTGCCACCCACACGGGCTGGTGACACACCAGTCCCATCCCAAAATGGGTGGGAGGAAGCTCAGCTGCCTGGGCAGGGCTAAACCTGGTCACTCCCTGCTCTCCTTTCAGGCTCTGATGGTTGATCTCTGTGAAGGGAAGATCATCCGGGCGGTAAGTGCTCCCTGTGGGGCTGGGGGTAGCCTGGATAACCCCAGGAAGGTATCCACTACCTGGCAGCTTCCACATTTTTTAATGTCTTCAAACTGCCAGAGGGCAGGGTTAGATAGAATTTTGGGAAGGAATTCTTCCCTGTGAGGGTGGTGAAGCCCATGCACAGGGTGCCCACAGAAGCTGTGGCTGCCCCTGGGTCCCTGGAAGTGTCCAAAGCCAAGCTGAACAGAGCTTGGAGCAATGTGTCTAGTGAAACATGTCCCTGCCCATGGCAGGGGGTGGAACGGGATGGGCTTTCTAACCCAAACCCATCTGGGGTTTTGTGGTTCTATGATTTTGGGGACAGAGCCATTTCAGTGGCACCCTTCCAGGGCGAACATCCCACGTGGGGATTTCTACAGCCACTGCACCTGGCTTTTGAGCCAGAACAGTAGGGTCCACGCACTGGATATCTCACACCCATATCTCTGCAGGACATTGTGATGATGATTAATTAATGAGCTTTGAAAGCCCCACTGACAGGCTGCACCAAGCCATGGCCTCCTGAGCTGGATTCCCTCTGGTGCTTCATGGCCCCATTGCCTTCCAGGTGGGTGATGAGGAGGAGATCCTGCCAGGGAAGCTGCAGAACGAGATGCTGGTATCTCTGAACAGGCACAACAACAACAACAACGTGCACAGTAAGGATGTTTGTCATGGTAAAACAGCCCTGATTTCCCTCTCCATGGCTAGAGACTTCAGCCAAGGGCTTTTCCTAAAGTCACCTGGTCTGGGATGTTTCTCCCCTTATTTGCAGGGGTAATCCCTTGGCTTTTCCTCTGTCCTTTGAAACACAAGAGCAGGAACAGATAATTCTGCTGGGAAAATGGTTTTTTGATAATATTTAGAACATTAAGATGCTGCCACCCTGGAAAACAACACCTTGGAAAGCCAGGGTTCCCTCACAAAATTATTCTGATCTCTGATGGCAGAGGAAGGCTCTGAGCAAGTAATTCCTTGGGATGCAAACGCAGACCAGGTTAAAATAAGCCCATCTTGTCTGTGTTCAGGGGTACCAACCCCAGCTCTCATGCCCCTGTCCCCTTCCAGCCCCGGAGCAGGTGAATGCCCTGGTGTCAGAAGCCTTTGTGCATTTCTTTGTGCGGCTGGTCGGGCACTACGCCTCCCACATCAAATGGGGCAGGAGCGGCTCCGGCAGCTTCCAGGAACGAGCCTTCTGCAAGGCCATCACCTCCAAGAGCTGCCGCAGACTCGTGAAGAAGTTTGTGAAGACAAACATGTTTTCCCTATTCATTGAGGAAGCAGAGAAAAGCAGGATCCCACAGGAGGGTAATGGTCCCATTTCTCATCCCCTCTGCTGTCGGGTGAGCTCTTTGGGACCCCGGGCTGGTTGGTTTAGGGGCAGAGATGCCTCGTGCCTGGTGAGGGATGGGGTGCAGCCCAAGCTGAAGGTGCTCGGGGCACTGAGTAGATCCTGTTTATTCTCAATGGCCTCATTTCTCCATCCCTGACAAGCAAAAAAAAAAAATCCTCATTTTTGACTCCCCCTCCCTGGAAGTGTCTAAGGCCATGTTGGATGGGGCTTGGAGCAAACTGGTCTAGTGGAAGGTGTCCCTGCCCAGAGCAGAGTTTGCAACTGGATGAGCTTTAAGGTCCCTTCCAACCCAAACCAGTGTGGGATTCTGCATTCTATGATTCGTTTTAGATCTTGTCACTCGCCTAGAGCTGGGGCCAGCTCACTGGGAGCTCCCTGTTGAGGCAAACAAGTGGCAGCAGCACAAACATTTGGCTTGGGCACAGCAGCAGCTGCCAGGAGCCTGACTCAGCTCAGTCCCCAGCTCCATGACAGCAGGGCTGGTCCTTCCCCCTTCCCGGGGATTTACAGGGCACAGGGCAGAGCTGAGCCTCCTCCCAGTCTGGGACGATGACAAATGGGCAGTGGAGGAGAAGGAAACCACCCAAAAACTGTAGTGCTGGATGGAGGAATCCTGGGCTGGGATCTGCCACCCTACCTGGGGAACTCCTGCTGGCACTGCCTTAGGTGCTGCTTCTCTGCCCTTTTATGTGAGACCTTGTAGGACAAACCTGGGGAGGGAGAGAGAAATGGCACAATCCCATTGTATTCCCAGTCTGTATCACCATTCTGGCTTTTTGCTGGGTCTGCTGCTTTCTCCCTTCCTTGCTGGTGGGAAACACAAAACTGAGCAGGAGTGAACACATGGGTTAGAACCTCTGGCTAACCCAGCATAATAAAGACCATTTTGGGTGAGAGGGATGGGTGGCATTGCAACTACCCCCATTTCACAGACTTACAGAATCCCACAATTCCAACAGATTGGGTTGGAGGGACCTTTAAAAGGCATCTGGTTCCACCCCCTGCCATGGGCAGTGATACCTTCCACTGTCCCAGGTTGCTCCAAGCTCCATCCAACCTGCCTTGGACACTTCCACATTTCCCCCAGGTCCTCTCTGGGTGCAGGTGTCCATAACCCAGGACGGTTTGGGACACAAACACTTCCCAGGATTTGGGCTGTGCAGCCCTGTATCCTCCATTCCAAACACCAGCACCTTGCCCACGACCTTTTCTCCTCCACAGCTTATTTCCAACAGAAAATAATAGAGTACCATGAACAGAAGAAGCACCGAAGGGACTCCTGAAGTCCAGCCTGGGAGCAGAGGAGCAAGACTGGGATTGACACATCCCTGCCAGCAGCAGCAGACTGCACTCTGTTCCTGCCTGCCTGGGATTCCTGAGCTGCCTGGGCAGCACTGAGCACCAGTCCTACCCTTTCTTCCTCAAGGCATCACTGCACTGGAAAACTCTGCATGGACCTAGCGCCAGGCTGGGATTTCTGTCCCAGTCATGGTCGCCCCAGGAACAGACTAACTCCCAGTGCTTGGCCCTGCACAGGCCTTGTCCCCCCAGCACCTCACACAGAGGGAGGGCAGCCAGGGCTGGCTGCAGGACAAGAGGGCCTTAGAGTAATTATTAGAAGGGGGATAAAAAAAGGGATGAGTAGGAAATAGTGTCACTTCTTATTAAAACAAACCAGGGGTTTGCAAATAAGGAACATCCCATTGCACAATTCCTGAGGTTTTGTTATTAACAACTGTTTTATGTGGTTTTATTGAGCCATTGTTAAACACCAGCAAGAGCAGGTGGAGGGGGGTCCCCTCTCACAGGTGCCACATCACTGGTGCCACAAAGAGCCAAGTTTGGCTTTCTAAGGAAATAAAATAATACTCATTTCTGGCAGGTTATTTATTAGTGCCGGAACAAACTGTGAAGGCCACATGGCTATGGGGTGTCGAGGGGGAAACAGCTGATCAACAGCTTTGGGGAGGGAGGATTTGTTCCATCCCAGAGTAAAATGTGTCACCATCCTCCTTGGGTCTGGTCTTGGTGCCAGCTTCTCTTAAAACCTGACAATTCCTCTCTGAAATGTGATGCCAGCAACAGATTCAAGCTAAATGATGGCTCTCTTCCTTTCTGAATACACGCACCCAGGAAATAAATATTGCAGCAGGAAGCTGGGCTGGGGCTGCAGATCTGACTGGTCCCACCCACAGAAACCCAAGCCAGGTGCTTCTCCCAGCAAGGGTTGGGGATGAAGGCAGAGCTTCCTTTTCCTCTCTGGGATGTTACAGCCAGGCTGTTGCATCACTTGGTACCCACCAGGCATCAAAATATCAAAAATATCCTGGGATGTGAGACTGGTTTGGGATGGAAGGGATGTTCATGATCGCCCAGTTCCACCTCCTGCCATGGACAGGGACACCTTCCACTAGCCCAGGTTGCTCCAAGCCCCATCCAACCTGTGCTGGACACTTCCAGGGATCCAGGGGCAGCCACAGCTTCTCTGGTGTGCCACCCTCCTAGGGAACAGTTTCTCCCCAATATCCCATCTAACCCTGCCCTCTTCCAGGGGGAATCCATTCCCCCTTGTCCTGTCACTCCAGGCCCATGTCCACAGTCTCTCTCCATCATTCTTGTGGTTCCTTCAGGAACTAAAAGCACACAATTAGGTCGCCCCAAAGCTTCTCTTCTCCAGACTGAACAACACCAACTCTCAGCCCTTCCTCACAGCAGAGCTGCTCCATCCCTCTGCATCCATCCCCACCTTGATGCCTTCTCCCCTGGCTCCAAATCCAGTTTAACAGAACTTTTGCAGTGGTACTGGAAGCCTCAGGGGGAGATTTTGCACAAGCACTGAAATCTACCAGGCTGCCAGTTGGCTTTTAATCTCAGAACTGGGCAACATCCACCCAAACAAGAGAGATAAATGACATTTATTTTCGAACCCTTCATCCAGTCAGGCACCAATGTGACAGAAATATGGCCGGGCGTAGGGTACAAACAGCAGTGCAAGTCTCCAACCCTGCTGAGAGAAAATCGCTGATATGTTGTTCAATCCCCCCACGTGTTTGGAGGGGGAAAAGGAATTGTAAGGAAAAAAGGGGATTTTTGGCACTGAGGCTGTCTTCTCTGACTCCACAAGCTCCCCCCCATGGGTACAGAGAGTACAGGGTTAACTACAGGAAATTAAAAGTTTGTGGTATTTTTCTGTTGTTCTTTTTTTGTTGTTTTTTTGGGTTTTTTTATACCTACTTTTCAGTGTTCAACTGACAGCAGAAAATGGTGTAGAAAATCAAGGGCACCTATCACGAACAATCCCTTTGGAAACAGCCACTTGCCTCACCCTTCTCTTGTTCATTATGTTGAGGAGATGCCAAACCTTTTGATTGTGAAACCAAACATCATCTCACTGAGAAATTGGGAAGTGGTCGTCATTTTGGGAGTAGTTCTTTTGGAAACAATTACAAATCACCCAAGGGACTGGACTGTGTGATTGCTTAATTCCTCCTAGAGAAAAAACTGACAGAAAGTTATTCCTCAACTGCTGAAAACATACACAAAAACGCACCCTTAAATTTAAAAATATATACATTTTCAAATGCAGTCAGTGCTCCAGCTGTCAGGCTAGGGTGAACTTCAGCTTCAGAAGGGCAGGAGCTGCCTTAGAATCACCAAATCCCAGAATGGTTTGAGTTGGAAGGGATGTCAATGATGACCCAGTCCCATTCCCTGCCATGGGCAGGGACACCTTCCACCATCCCAGGTTGCTCCAAGCCCCATCCAACCTGGCCTTGGACACTTCCAGGGATCCACGGGCAGCCACAGCTTCCCTGGGCACCCTGTGCCAGGACCTTACCACCTTCACAGGGAAGAGTTTCTTCCTAACATTCCATCTAAAAATCCATTTCAGTTTAAATCCATTTCTCATTGTCCTATCACTGCTTCCTCGTGTAAAAAGTCACTCTCCTTTTTTTTAATAGGTATTTGTTAAGTTCTGGCTTTAATACCCTCCATTTAGTGCCCAGAGGGTGGACAGACTGTTTGCTGGGGACAGACTGGGAAGGTTCAGCTGGGGCTGCTGGGAGCAGGGACACTGGGGCCGGGTCACATTGCAGCACATCAGCATAACCCACAGAGTATTTTTAAATCCTTCCTGCTTGAGATTTGCCCAACACTTGATCCAAGCCTACAACAGTAAATAAAACAGCACCAAGAAATGTTTCCCTGAATTGGACAGAGCTCGTTTATTCTGCTAAATTGTTAACATAGTTCCCAAGAGAGCACTGGCCAACTCACACCATCCCAGCACCGTGGGGTCCAGCCTGCAGGCAGCTCAGCCCCTGCTGCTGATTTGGGACTCAATCCCTGCTATGCAGCTGCTCTGGGGGAGATAATTTCATGCTGTGGCATGTGTCACTCTCTGCCAGTGGCCTCAGTGCCAGCAAACAGTCCTGGGCAGGTTCATCCTGCTGGAGCCAGCACAGGGGTGACAGCACAGTGCTTCCCACTGTTCCAGGGCAGGAACAGCCCCTGCTCCCACCCCCACTCCCAGCCCACCTGGCCATAACCTCTGAACTGCTGTAGTCCTCACCCTCTGGGAATTATTAAACTCCTCTGCAGCTCCCTTCCACGCTCACAGCTAGGACACAGCAGCACTGGAGGTACCTGGGGCAAGCTGGGTAGGATGGGAAGAGGAGGAAAATAGTACTGTGAACCAAAGCTGATGCTTTGATGACACAGAAAGAGGCCCTGAGGTGTCCTGACCTGCCTCTTTCCTGCGTTAAACCCCTTATCAGAGTAAGGGAACTCCTTCAGTAGTTCTTAAAGAGCCAACACAACACCCAGTGGAAATTTCCAGCTTCTCTTTACAAACTGAGAGGAAAACCTGCAGAGCAGAACTGCATTTTTTTGGAAGGCGTGTTCTCAGTCCCAGGTGCTGCTGTTGCAGAAGTTCTTCCTCCTGAGTTCTTGACACAACAGAAAGTGAAAGGATCCATCAGGAGATCAAAGCCTACAAATCCTCTGTCCCCACAAGCACATCTGACATGACCCATAGCCACAGACAAGGCAGGTGGAAAGACAGTTTATTCCACCATACCCAGAGTCACAGCACTTTAGAGGGCTTGGACTGCCAGCAGTCACTGCTCCCTGATAACTCTGAAACTACATCAGCAGAGAAATGAAATCCTTTCTTGGCTGGGGGCACCCAAACTTCCAGGGAGTGATAAGCTCAGAAAAAGGTGTCCTATTGCATTTCCTGAACAGCAACAGAGTTTAGTTTCAAATGTGGAAGTCTGGTCCTGCACAGCATTTTCAAGGCTTTGGTTCTTCTCCAGTCTCAAGTATTACTAACAAATTATTTGGCACAGCCTAATCTTAAACTCCTGAGGACTGAGAGCAGGAATCTCCTTGTTTACATGGGTAAGTGGGCACAGAGGTGTTTGGTTAAAAGTTGGACCTGATGAACCACCAGACTGATTCTGATTCGAGGAAACCACTCACACTCCAGAGAGGGACTTTCCAAGCAGCATTTCTGCACCTACTTTGTGCTGATGAAAGGAAACACGTGGTCTGTAAAGGGCACGTTCAAACCCTTCCAGGCTCTACCCTTGCAGACTTTTACCTGCCCCCCTTGAAGAACAGTAGCAGAGGCTGCATTGTCCAGATCAACCCTTTCCCCAGCTCAGTTAAATCAATGAGTTCCCTGAATTCCACCTATATCTAAAAATGTCATTCTAGAGCTGTCACCTCATACATGGAGATGCTCTCAGTACCAAGGCACTTGGAGCAGAGCTCCAGGACACTTGGGAGTGCCCCAGGTGTATCAGGATGCAGGAATCAAACCCCCTCTCTGGCTGCAGCCTGGCAGGGACCCTGAGAGGACCCCTGACACATGGCCAGATCCCCAAAGAACCCTCAGCTGTGCTTGCCATAAAACTGCTGCTCACAAGATTCAAAGTGCGAGTGCAAGGCTGGAGTGGGGAAGCCTTACAGGAGGCTCCTCCTCATCCTGAGCATGTTCCTGATTGCCCCAGTGCCCCCAGGCTGACACATGACCTCCAGCTCACCCCACAGGAAGGAACCAAGACTCTCCCAAGCACCAGACTGGGCACTTCCCTGTGCCCTGAGCCGAAGGACTTGGCACCTCTGCACCACTTCCCACCAGGTCCAGCCTGGTCTCTCCCCACAAACACTGCAACCACTAAACCAGAACCACTTTCCTCCATGTCCCCTCCAGTCTTGTCCCTGCCAGGACACAAGCACCAATCTTTCAGTCCACAGCAGCTGGACACTGAGCACTGCCCAGGGAGGAGGAACAAGAGTTTCAAACCTCTCCAGGCACTGCAGGAACTAAGCTTTCTCTCCACTTCCTGAGTACATTTTCTAATCACTGGGGTATCACAGGAACCCATATCAGTGCTTCCAGAAGATGAGGTAGATTTACTGTTACTGAGGTGTGAGGTTTTTTGTTTCATTTTTCTTCTGACCATGAGCTGTGTTTAATTCCTTCAGAGCCATGTCGTTGTCCACGGGCACTGCCTTGACCTGGCCTCCCAGCACAGATGATTTCCTTCCACCTTCACAGAGATGCTCCATGTTAGAGGGCTGGGATTTAAGCCATGGGATCCCAGCATTCCAGCTGTCCCCAGAAGCTTCCCCACTGCCAAGGCAGATCCTGCTCAGACACTCCCTGCTCAGCACTTCACAGCCCCTTTGCTCAGGGGCTGAAGTTCCCCTCAGTGCCAGGGCTTGTGCCACCAGGTGAACTTCATTAAAATGCAATTAGACCCTCCATTAACCTTAGTGTCCCTCATGCAGTTCACCACAATTAAAATGGTATTAAAACAATGACAGAAAAAAGAAATCCCAACTTACTGCACTATATAGCAGGCAAAGCTCTCAGAGATCCTGGAATGACAACATGATCCATATAAAAGCACTGGAAAACTACTCTAAACCACAGGCAGGTTTGTCATTCACAAGTCTAAGCAGGACAGAGCAACACATAGATCTCAAGACAACTGTTGCTCTCAGAATTCTTATTTATTAAGAGCAGAAAGGAAATTTTGCTTAAGTTTTATACATAAAAAAGTAAACAGTAAAATTTTTTCTTATAGTCTTTTCCACTGAAGAAAATTGAGAAATAAGTTGTCTTTTTAGATAATGTTTATTTAAAAAAATAAAATTAATTGACAAAGATACCACACTATTTTGCATGCCGGGCACCTCTTGGCTCTCAGGACCCTGTTCAGCATGAAACCGCTTTGTCAGCAATGCACGAGCAAAAACCACCCCAGCCTGGCTCCCACCTGGCAGCTGCTGCATCCACACAACTTAGTGAGATATCTCTGGGTTTTTACCAGCTCAGGTCTTTAGTAAATAAATTCCAAGTGGACACTAAACAAGTATTTCACTAAGAGATGATGAAATATTAAAATTAAAAGCAAGTCAGATTGCAGCTGTAATTATACTACATTAGAAACTTCAGTTGGTGGGGATCCATTCACCATATAGAGATTAATTTGTAATCAAGATAATTACAAAGAGCATTTACTTCCTGCATGCTTTCCCGGGCTTGGAACCAACAGAGTTGACTACATGGAGAGTTGACTAGGGTGTACTTGGAATTCACTCTCTCAGGCAGGAGACTAGTTAAAGGAGTGTTACTGATAACAAAGAAGAAAAGTTATACAACATTGATTATTATAAATTACTTTGTTCTTATCTGCTTTTAGCCGTAGTCTCCTTCAAGTCTTCATGCACTCCTGCAGACACCCAACTCCTTGTCCATCCCCCTGGTAGCTCCCGTCCCTAGTGGTGGTTGGAGTGCGCGGGGCAGCCCTTGATGCGGAACACGTGGATGTGCAGGTGGGCGGCGATCTGGTTGCACACACTGACACAGTATCGGAGCAGGTCCAACAGGGACAGGATCTGCACAGGGAAAAATCATCTGCAGTTACACCCACACCTGCCTTGCGTCCCAAAGGGTGTGACAGCCCACACTCCACAGCCACAGCACTGTGGTTCCTTGAGCTGAATCTGCAGCTCTAGGAATAACCATGGAATCACAGACTGGCTTGGGATGGAAGAGAACTTAGAGCCCATCCAGCTCCACCCCTGCCATGAGCAGAGACAACTTCCACTAGCCCAGGCTGCTCCAAGACCAGTCCAACCTGCCCTTAGACACTTCCAGGGATGGGGTATCACTCCCTAAAGAGTTTCTGCGAATGCTGGGCTTTCTTCCAGCCTAAGACAGACTCTCAATTCTACAATCAGAAAGTAGAGAAGAGTTACAGTAGCTACAGAGATACTGTGAAATGCCCCATTAACTCTAAATGGTGACAACCATACGCATCTTTTCACATTATATCAACACAATTTTACTGAAAGGTTAACATTGGTTTTGTACATCAAACTTGAGCATTTGACAAGTCCAGATAAGTTGAATTTCAGATGTTTTTCCCTATGGGTGCTGGAGTCATGACAGAGCTTAAGGCACAGCCAAAGCACCCTTGCATTGCCCATCACAGAGCCCCTGCTAACGAGGCAGCAACACTCATCTGCAAAATATTCTAATCTAAGCTTTGAATATTTGCTACAGTGCTTTGAAATTTTAAACTATCACAGCCATAAAGGTTGGAAGCAACCTTCAAGATCATTGAGTCTCACCATCACCCCAGAGTCACCATAATCACCCTTAACCCATGTCCCCAGGTGCCACATCCTGACACCTCTTGAGCACTTCCAAGTATGGCAATTCCATCACTGCCCCGGGACACTTATTCCAATGCCTGATTAACTCTTCCAGCACGTTTTTTTTTTTCAAATATCCAACCTGAACCTCCCCTAGCCCGGCCTGAGGCCATTTCCTCTTGTCCTAGCCCTTGCTGCCTGGCAGCAGAACCCGATCCTTCCTGGCTGTCCCCTCCTGTCAGGCAGTTGTGCAGAGCCAGGTCCCCCCTGAGCCTCCTTTTCTCCAGGCTGAGCCCCCCCAGCTCCCTCAGCTGCTCCAGCCCCTTCCCCAGCTCCATTCCCTTCCCTGGACACGCCCCAGCCCCTCAGTGTCTCTCTTGTCAGGAGGGGCCCAGAGCTGTGCCCAGGACTGGAGGTGCCCCAGCAGTGCCAGCACAGGGCACCACACTGGGCTCTTTGGACACAGCATGGCTGTGACAGCTGGGGTGCTGTTGCCCACCTGGGCTCATGTCCAGCCACTGTCACCAGCACTACCAGATCCTTTTGCAGCTTTCCAGACACTCTTCTCCCAGCCTGGAGCATTCCATGGGGCTGTTGTGAACCGAGGACAGGACCTGGCACTTGGCCTGGTTCACTCTCCCACTGCTGGCCTTGGCCATGGATCCAGCCTGTCCAGATCCCTCCAGAAGATCCACATCCCACCCAAGCTGGTGTCCTCTGCAAACTGACTGGGAGTGCCTCGATACCCTCACCCAGACCATCCCAAAAGACAGTGCCCAGGACTGTCCCAACACCAAGCCAGGGACACTGTGACCCTGCTCAGCTCTGTACCAGCATCAAATCCACCCCCTCCAGGGGATTCAGCTGGGCACAGCCAACACAATGACACAATGAATTAGTGGCAGAGCTAATTAATAAAATGAGCCTGGACTCACCAGGGCAATCCAGAGGACAATATACTCATCGATAAAGCTGTTAAAATATTGGTCAAGGAACAGCAATGCTGGGCCTATGAATGCTGTGTCATATAGATACATCTCACTCTTGGTCATGTGGGCAACCTGCAGTAAAAAAAAAAAAAAGAGAAGTTTAAGAAATAAACATGTGTCAGTCAAGGCAGAGTGATTTCAGAATACACAGAGCCAAAACCATACAGTTCAAGCCACAGTACTGCAAAATATCCAATACTCAGGTTGCAGCAACAATATTGTTTGAACCATGGTGCTCCATAGCTACACAGATGCAAGGTTTGCAGAGAGGCATCTTTTATTAGAGCAGAGAATGTAGTACAGGAAAAAGACTAACAAGTTTTCTAGCTCACCTCTTCCTCCTGCCAGAAACCAAACAGTGAAATGGAAGCAGACTGGTAAATTTTAAAGTTGAGCCTAGAAACAAAAACTCACAGCTGCTGGAGCTTCAAAAGTCAAGGATACTTGGTGTTCCTCTCTCTCCACCTCTTTTTCTCCCATTCCATAAGTATCACCACTTCTGTCTGGTTACAGCTTGATGAACATTTTTGGTGTTCAAGTGTGACCTTCCCACCTCCCTACATGCAGAGAACCCATCCCACACTCCACCCTCACTGCACAGCATGGCTTGGATGGGACTGAGCACCAAAGCAGGCCTGGTAAGAAAGAAACTCTTCTTCCATTGTGAGCTTAAACTCTTCCTCCACTATGAATTTAAACTCTTCCACTGTGAGTTAAGCACTGACTCAGCTGACAGTAGCCCAAGAGGCCTGCAGAACTGGGATGGCTTTTGAGGCCGGAGCTGTTTAACCCTCATTCATTGACACCTCTGCCCTTGTACAAACCTCTTAATGATTTTAATCCATATTTTCCTCCAATTCTTCAAGTTAAACCCTCAGCAAGTGTTCCAAACCCCAGCAGCCCCATCACCTCCTGTCCTTCTGCCAAACCTTCTGCCCCTTTGTGTCTGAGGGGGATTCCAGCCACCTCTGTTCCAGTCCAACTCTTCACACGTGCACAAATACATTGCAGAAGTGTGAATTAAACAGCTGGGGAACGAAGAGAAACAGCTCTGGGCTGTCCTGGTGCTGCCTGTGCAACCACAGCATCAACTCCAGATTTCCACTGCCCTTTCAAACAGAAAAAGCTCTGCTGCACCTCCAGGCTACTTAAAGCAAAGAACAAATATCTCTTCAGTGAACAAACAAGTGCAAGTTATTCAGTGGAATACGCAGAAAACTCCATAATCTACAAAAAGTTCTCCTGCAACAAGACTTGGAAAGGTTCTGGCACACTCACCACCAGTTTATTTGTGATCTTGGCAGACACAAAGCCAAAAGTCAGGATGTAGAGGCAGGGGTGCCTCTCAAAGAGTTGTACAGCAGATTTCTTGTAGATCATTGCAGCCAAGGCGATCACTGAGCCAATATGGAGAAAAGGTGAGAGGACACTTGTTCCCTATGGTGAGATTAAAGCATGAGGTTAATAAAATGTGCACATTGCAAAGAAACCTCAAAGAGCCCCTCACATGGTGTGCAATGAGGGGTTAAAAATAAAATCACATTAGAAACATCTTTCTGAATGCTGGTGCTAAAAGGAAACAAAAAGTGGTGAAACTTGAGCATGCAGCAGCTGAGAATGTGGTGGAAACTTTCTGGTGCTGGAGAAAAAAATCAGGTTTTAGGCAGCAAGAATACTGCAACAGAAGGTGCTTGTGCAGACACCTCCACTTGTTCTTTTACATTGGTAATATAAATAATACAGATTTTTCAGAAGGATCAAATACAGAATCTTCTTGAAAAATTTCCTTCTGAATGGATTTTTGCACAGGATTTTTCTATTAACTCTTCAGTGAGGGGTGTATTTGTATAACTTGGTTTATCTCATTAATTCAAACACAAATATCAAAGTACAATGAGAACTTTTACTCAAAAAATTTAAAACTTTGACTCTGAAATCTACTATTCTTACACACACAATATTAACTTCTTTTTCCCAAGCCAGCAAGGAGCTGAAGGGAAAATATTTCCCATGGAGGAGGGATTATGTTAAATACAAACTGTGGCTGAAGAGCCCCCATGCTGAGGATGAACTGACAGCACAAGGTACTCACTGCTATAGTGGATCCGTTTTTGCCAACTCCACCCGTGAAGATCACACCAAAGTAGTTTGTACAGGAGAATATGGTTCCTGCCACAGTACAAAGAGCTGGGAATATTTTCACCTGAATATTCAGTATTGGAATCTTAATGGAAGAGAAACAAGAGGTTAAAATATGCACAAACTCAAATTTGGGTTAATATTTCAGGTGCACTCAAACACTCCACTTTCCAACACAACATTTGCTCTTCTCTCTCTCTGCTATACAGAGATTGACATTTCTACAGAGAAAAATATATTTTCCAAAAATCCTTCCATGAAGCTTCCCAGAAAGCCAGACTTATGTTCAGATACCAGAGAAGAGATACCAAAAGCAGAGAAATGGACAGGAACCAAGAACTTGCTCTAAGTGATCCCAGGGAAGAGAATCATCACCTTTCCTGAAGCTGCAGTCAAGATGGAACTGGGCAGAACAAGAGCCACTTGGGATGGTCAGATAAACCCTTTCAAGTACTGGATCTGATCTTTTGCACAAGGCAAGGCAAGGCAAGGCAAGCAGCCCAGACAAGTCAGGTCAGAGCCAGTGACTCAGTAGAGGAAGGATAAGGTTGCTAAAGAAGGAGAGAATTAGCACAGGCAGTTTTGAAAGTTTCCTTAGTTTTTTAACAGTCATGTTTCAAGCAGAACAGGAAAAACTAGAAATGAAGAATAGTCCAAGTAAACCACAGGAAATATGTTATGGAAGCAAGTATTTAACGATAACGACCCAAAACTTGCTGTCTTCAACTACTAAAAGCTCTTTATTCAGGAACTGAAGTCATGGCACTCAACTGAATAAACGCTCAGCTCCCCAGTGAGTCCAGTCAGGAACAGAAGCCCAAAGAGGTCAAGCTGCCTCTATTTTTCTTTAATTACACTCTCAGAGCAGCTTTCAGCAGGTAAATTGTGGAGTACTATGAGTTGGAAGGGACCCAACAAAAGCATCCAGTCCTGCTCCTACACTGACACCCCAACAATCCCACCCTGTGCCTGAGAGCATTGTCCAAACACTCCCAGAGCTTGAAGATCATTCTTGAAGATCCCACATTTTCTATTCCATTTCACAACTGAATCTCTTGATCTTTCCAGGGCATGATTAAGAGGCATTAACCCTTCACGCCTTGTTCAGACCACTCCCCAAACCCCGTCTAGTTTCTTGATATTTAAATATATTTCTCCCTTGCTAAGGGTGCCCTGCTAAGGCAATAAAAGGCATTTCCTAGAAGATTGTAGAGGAAGAATAAAGACAGAGAAGGCTTGAATTGCCAGACTGGAGCACTACTTGTAATCATCCGTTAATGTCAGGAGGCTCAGGACTTCTCAAGCTCTTCTAAAAGCAGGTACCTGTGCTGGCCTCTGCCCCAGAACTGATACTTTGGTATTTAAAGAAGTGGGTGGGTTCACTTTTACAAGCAAAAGGAAACAGTAGCAAACTCCCACTGCAGGAGTCAAAAGACATTAAGGTTGACATTTCCCCAAGACAAAGGGAGTTAGCTGGGAAAAGCTTCCAGCTACCACTGTTGTAACATGCAGTGTGGCAAGTTTTGGGTTCTTAACATCCTCCTTTTGGCCTCCACAGCAGCTGCATCAGTGTAAAACATGTCTGAAGAAAAAATTAATGAGAAACAGCCACATACAGAAATTTAGCAGAGGGAAGCCAGGAGTGGATTTAAGTCAGCACCTGCTGAATTTCTCCATGTACAAAGTGGGAGCAACAAAGCCAAAAGTGGGAAGCAGCAGAATCAAGCAAATATCAGATTACTTTTATTTTTTCTCTCTGAGTAGAGGGAGAGAGGGAAATGTTCCTAAAAAGTGGCACTGCAGCATCTGAAGATAGGTGCAAGGCTTCCCTGTCTGGTATTCCATGTATCACTACAGTCCCTGCACTTATTCTGCCCTTCCTGGTGATTCCGGGGCTGCACCCAAAGTCGCATGCAGGCAGATCTTCCCAAAACCACGTCAGCAATGCAGGGAAGCATCACTAGTACACTTTTTA
Organism: Toxostoma redivivum; assembly: GCA_013397375.1. Lineage (NCBI taxonomy): Eukaryota > Metazoa > Chordata > Aves > Passeriformes > Mimidae > Toxostoma > Toxostoma redivivum. The sequence continues at coordinate 92,070 of VXBI01001507.1, forward strand.
CAGGCAAATCATGTTCTCTGTTAAGCCCTCTGAGACTGGTCACAGAGGGAAGGCTGCATTGCCCAGAGAGCTGCAGAATCCAGGTTAACCCTGGGAAAGAAGCATGCCAGGTTGGACAGGGCTTGGAGCAACCTGGTCTAGCAGAAGGTGTTTCTACCCATGGCAGGGGGTGGGAGTGAATGAGCTTTAAGGTCCATTCCAAACCAAACCATTCCACGATTCCAGATTTTGTTTGGGAAGAGCCCAGGCATGGCAGCAACCAAGTGGCAGCAGCAACGGGTGGAGTTGGGAGCGGTTGCCAGAGCCGGCATTAAAGCAAGTTCTGGGACATTTTGCCAGAAAATTACTGCCAGGATTCCAGAGCACATTCCATCATTTTTATGCATAATGAATTGGGATTTAAAAAATGAAATTATGAGGGAACAGGCCAGAGCAGAGCCCAGCTAAGGGCTCGTGGAAGCAGCAGGGAGCAGCACGCAAGAGACCACACAAATGGGCACGGAGCCACTTCCTCCAGAAAGTCCTTGTGTCACCAATGCCACAAACACCACAAGCAGCTGGGGTCCTTCTCACAGGGCTGCATCCCAGCTGGAGTCTGGACCTGTCCAGATACACTGCAGCCACATGTGCCCGAGGAACAACCTCCTGAGGACTGAACTCCATATTCCCAGAGTGTTTGTGCTTTTTCATATTCCAGACCCTGTAGGAGAACACTCCAGCAACTGCAACACTTTCTTCCTTCAAGCAGGAAAATCAACTCCAAACATACAATCTATTAAATGAGTTACCCTAAGCTTCCTTGCTTTCCTCGCATGTCCCAAATGGTCCAAGCTGGAGCCATACTCAGCATCCCACAGATATTACCCAGCTCCAGGAGCCTGGGGAGCAGCATTTAACAGGCTCTGAAGAGAATTTACACTGCCACAAAGGAGGGAGCCAGGACAGGCACACACAGTTTCATGGAATAAAGGAAAGGCAATGAAAGCAGCAATTGCCAAAATCCACAACTTTGAAGTTCACCTGTTCATGAAAAGTGGAATGTTTGAGTACACAATCACATTTACTCTGTATTTCCCCCCTAACAGAAGCAAATAAAAAATGCCAAACCACCAATTTTGCAGTCACATCAAGTATTAAAGGATTAGAGAGGGCTAGGTGAGAAGGGGTTGTGTGATTTATTTTGCTCTGCAAGCAGTAAATAACATTTATCTCTAAATGAACACAAAATCTCACTTATTGAATGAAACACGATTGTCATGGGAGACCTGATTAAGGTTGTTCTCTGGAGAAATGCTCCATTAAACCAACCAGAATAGTTTAGCATTTTTGGGAGCTTAGGCAAATGCTGCTGCAACACAGAACTTCTGACAGATCTCAAGATATTGCTGAAAAGGGTTATTTAAAAGGCTACTTTAGAATTATTTAAGCTATTTAATAGCAAGAGACCCATTTCTAAGCTCAAACAAACATCACTGAATTGTACCAGAAGTTGCTGTAGCAGCCTTTTTTCTCCCTCTTTTTTTTTTTTTTTTAAGGAAACTGAGAACAGGAATTGCGAAATTTTCTCGGCAACACAGAATATTAAATTATAGCTGCATGGGGATGTTGGCCACACTAATATTTCTGGAAAACTTGGCACCAGTAAGGTGATGTGTAGCCTCATTTTTATTTTCTAATCAGTCCTACCCACCCTCATTCCCTTTAGATGGTATTTACTTTGCAGTTTATAGAATTAATTAAGGGCTTTGGGGTTTTAAGCCTGAAAGCACAAGCAGCAAAATCTGGATGGCCACGATTAGCTCGTTTGGGATCCTCTCCACATACTGTGGGTTCATTGCTCCCATTACATAGAGCAGTTTAGACATTTTTCCATTTGGGGTGAAGCTTTTCAGGGATTTTTGACCATCTCTTGGTGCTATTGAAATCAAGATTTCTTTCTCCTTAAGAACTGCATTTTAAAAATACAGAGAGAAGATCAATAATCAGGAAGGAAAACTAGGAAAACCTTCCAGGAAATCAATGCTTTGGATTTTATTTCCAGTAAATTTATATATTTTTAATTTATGTATGCACATACATGCTTTTCTGTGGACAATTTTGATAGTGCAATGTGGCTTCAGTAATACTTATTATTATTATTTTTTATTATTATACTGTCAGCTGACATGGGCTGATGAGCCTGCATCAATATATCTCTATTATATATAGATATATACATCGATATAGATCCAAATAAAGCATCTGCAGCCAGGCTGTGCCAGTAACTCATTTATTCATTTACTCATCTTAGTTTAAAAGGAAAAACCTGATAATTGGGGGTTTTCTCCTTACAAAAATCAAGAGTCATCAGCCACATTCAGGCCAAATTATCTACTGATGGTTTCCAACTGCTCTCCAAGAGTTTCCCCAAATCCTCATCCCAGTTTAATATTTCTCCAGTTTGTTGCATGGAATTCATTCAGGTTTTGGCCAGGATTTCACCAAAGGTTTAAGTTCACGTTTTCATAAGTTTTTACCTGCATGCACAGGGTATAAAATAACCTTGTTTAGTGACTCTGGTACAGCCAGAATCCACAGTTAATTCCATGAGATCTGAACTCAAAAATCTGTTTCCATTTATAAGGAAAAGTGAAACCTTCCTGCAGAAGTGAAACTGTCTCGAGATGTGCAGGAGTCCTTCAGTAACCATGGGATTATAACAAAGGATAAAACAAGAACATGAGCAAAATTACCAGAGATTGCCAAAAAGGTGGTCCTCCAATCACTGCCAGTAAATGCATGATTATTATGAAGATTTGTACTTCAGTCACATCAATTCTGATTAGGTATAAAAAGCCAAAAAAAAAAAGCAGAATTATTCAAAGCAATTTCAAGTCAGTTATTTGCAAGCTCAGCGGCGCAACTCTGTCATGCACGGTACAAACACCCCAGATGGCTGAGGAAAAGAGGAAAACTCACAAATCACTTAGAAGGCAAAAATGTACTTAGTTTCATTGTTCAAATTAAGAACGATGTTGTGCTATAATTTTGTTTTACTTCACAGTGCAATAACAGAAATCCATTTTATCAACAGGAAACATTGGAACTCTTCACTGCCCAGTGGCAGCTGCAGAAATAAATACTCAGTTTTAACCTTGTCCACCAAAAAAAGGATGACAAAATTCTAAAAATGTATTTTTAACCCCTATGATATTCCCTACCCTACTTCAATGTGAATATTGTCTGAATAGCACCAAGCTTTGAAAAGAAACACAAATCCCTAAAGGGTTGATGGAAATGGTAGAGTGGCAGCAAGTAGAGAAACCACTTCTGGTTCCAGCAGAGCCAGGATGTGCTGCAGGAAAGAATAGGAGAAAACAGGGATTTATGGCTTTGTTTTAAGGAGCATGTAAAAGTCTTGGAGGTAGAAAGAGAGAAACACAGGTGTACAAATGAATGCCAGAAATAAGAGTATATAAAAATACAAGTGAAATGAAGAGGATGGACTTGCTAGTGTGCTATATATAGGGGGTGTATATACACTCTGTGTGTTACAAATAGGCATACACATTTTATACATCTCTATATATGCATATAGATGTATGTCACATATAATAATGTTATATACAACATACCTATTACTGTCACATAATAGTATCTTGCCTTGAAGTGCTACATCAAAAATAATCCTTCAAGTTTAAAGCATTTCTGGCTTATCCTTATTTCCAATTCGATAGTTCTACCTACAAGACTCCAAATCATTTCATACACACATAGGCTTTGCTGTGCCAAAACCCTGCAGGTATCACCTGCACAGGGAAGGAGCATTATGGGGTAGGCTTTCCTTTCTCTGCCTTAAATGAGCTACAAGATCATGGAATTGATTTTAACATCAGCTCAGTGTTTCTCTGTAGACTTTGTTTCAGTTTGGGAGTGGATGCTCTCATTTGAGGATCTCCAGTCTGGTGAGCAGTAGAGCCATACACACAAGGGATAATTCCAAGGCTACACCTAAACCCCACGGCAGACATCCCCCCGTGGCAGGGGTTGAAATGAGATGAGTTTTAAATTCCTTCCCAACCAAACCCATTCCATGATTCTTAGCTTTGTCAATTTGCTTTTCACTACACAAACCTGGAGATGGGACACCCAGGAAATAACCTTTGGAGCTCTCTGATACCCAATTTGCTCAATAACCATCCTGCAAGGCAATCACAACTGGCTGGGGGAAAAATTAACTTCCACTGAGGAAAGAATGTTCTAAAAGATCTCTGTTTTCAGTCTTGATACAAACAAATGGAGCCATTGAGGTACCTTGCAAGAAAAAAATTAAAATGCTCAGCAGAGATACACAAACCAACTGATTTAATACAAACTGCTTCCTCCCAGCCTTGGAGTCAGGATGGAAATGTGTTCCCAGTGTGCCCAGCCAAGGAAGGGCTGGAGTAGCTCCATTCCAGGAGCACAGGAATGTGTTTTAGCCCATTTCACTACTTCTGTCAATCACCTAAAGAACAGAAAGAAACTGAGAAAGTTCACAGAAACAGTGACTAATAACTCATGGAGGTAATTTCAATTTACAGCTTTCCTTGGATAGGAAACCAGGTTTCTTTTGGCAGCAGAAATCTTATGCACAATAAAGCAATGTCATGTATGGAAACCAAGTTATTGTGCCAGACAAACGTTTGCACAAGGCTGAGAGCCCAACAAATACCTGGGGAGCAGTGCCTGGAGTGAGGTTAGGGAGACAGTGTTATCTTTACACAGCCATGGCACAACCTTTACTCCCCTGCCCAGGGCTCTGCCCTTCCAACTCAAACACAAACAGCATCAGGCAGCCAAGGATATTTGCTAAAAACTCCTCCCTGACTTGCAGTAAGAATCTCCTATTGCAGAACAAATACAAGCCTTAACTTCAGTTCCACCTTAAAATTCTGGATTTTTAATACCAAATGGCTCCTTAAAACAGAAGACAAAAGCATTAAGACCTACTGAGGAGAAACTAAACACCAAACTATCACCTAAAGAAAGCATTAATTCTTAATCCCAAGGAGGGAAAAGGCCTGGAAACATCCCATACTCATTAAAAGCACTGTAAGATGACTTAAAATGATAGGCTTGATGGCAGTAAAGCACATGCCTGATGTTGGAATTATTTGGTGAATTTTTTTCACAGGATATCAAGTGGCCTCTAGACAGACATCCACAGGCAGCTTCTCAAAGCTGGACCACTGAAGTAAAAAACAACTGGAAGCACAACACGGTGAAAGGGGCACACTGTTCCTCTCTGGGTTTAACTTGAATTCAAAGTAACTGTGCAACCACAGCATGCACCAGATCCATCCATGATGCTGCTGCATGGAGCAGTCATCCAGGCCCCTTAAAATCTGACCACCTTCTTCCCCCAAAAACATCTGCTCAGCCCCACTTTCTCTCCCGTGCCAGCACCATCTCCTGCCATCAGTGGGGTCAGGAGATTGGCTTGGCTAAAACAATCCATCCAAAGAAGAAGGAATTCCTGTCCCAGTTCCCAGCCCACCACTTCCCTGGTGTTTTTTTGTGACCTTGGGAATGTTGGAAGCCCCAAGGAGGGGGCAGGGAAGGTCTGGAAGCCACACAACCCAACACTGAGCCAGTGGGACTTGGCAGCTCCAGACTGGCGAGGAATAAATGGCAATGATAGACAAGTGGATTGTTACCAGCCTTCATAAAAGTCCTAAACAGCCCTTAAAATGAAAAAAAAAAGTGAAAGAATGCCACTATAAACCAAAGCAAAAATGGTTTTGTCAAGAGAGACATTAGCAATGCAATATCTGCACTGCCTGGAAAGCGTGAACAGGTCAGGTGATCCAGAGGACATTCTGACACCTCAATGATTAACTTCAATTTATGCAATGGGTCCAGGTAAAATGAGCTAGCAATCAAAAAGTCCGTAAATTGCCTCAGTCACCACAGCATTTTTAAACTCTGGTAGAGCTGGGAAGTACCTAATAAAATAGGAAGGCAAAATCAGGGCTGTAGGAAAGCACTTGCTCCATTTGGATGTAGACTGACCAATGCCTTTTTTTTTTTGAAGGAAAATATATGCAACCTGCTTTAGTGGATGGGGAATTCTTTCACAAAGCAGGGTGATAATGTTCCTGCTTAGGTATGACATCATTAGTACCATACTGTATTCTACATCAAGTTCCATTACATATCCAAGTGACTCTCCCATGGTAAACATTAGAGAAAACACAATTCTGGAATAATGGATCATTTATCAAATTATAGTAAAAAAATAAGGGTAAAAAAGCAGAAAATAGGGAAAGGCTTTTGTTCCTGCAGACTGCCTCATTTAATTACTATAATCACATTTAATTACATACAAGCAGGTACCACACAGAGCTGTAAGAAAGTAAAACCATTTCAAAGCAAGAAGGGACTCAGTCAGTTCAAAGATTCTATTTTCAACTTGTGTTTGTATTTATTTACTCATTTAAATACTACAGTGGAAATCCTAAGAAAAAACAAATGGGAAGAGCAAGCAACATGAATTCTGCAAGAGGTTCTTAAAGCCTCTGAATGGGGATATTTTTATTAAGTGGGTTATTTTCAGGCATCACTGGAGCCACACTTCCCCCCAACCTGACAGCTTTGCTGTCTGATGTTTCCTGAAAACTGAGTCATGTCAGCACTGCCCAGACACTGTGCACATTGTGTGGAGGATCATTAAGCCCGAAGAAATGAAGAAAATGAAACAAACTCTTTTCCCAAGACATTCCCACACTACAATAGATGGACGGAAAGTTATTGTACAAGTTCAATGGACACAAAGAATCAAGTTTCAAAAAATCTCTTCTTCAAATAAACCAGGGGCTTTTTCATCTTCTATAAAATAAACAGAAGACCCTGAATTGAGGTTTAAGATCAGCAGGAACATCCAGGTGAAGAACAAGAACAAAGAGCTGATGCTGACAACAGAGCAAAAAGCCCAGACTCAATATTTAACAAATCAAAATGCCCAGACAGAACAGCCAATGGCAAGGCTGGGGAGAACACTCACAGTAATGCTGAAGTACTGATTCTGCAGCAAAGTGATGTTAGGGAAGGAAAATAACCAGCCTGTAGAAGGCAGGGACAGGGTCAGGAAATGTCAGCACTGCACTGGGGGTAAACCACAGGCTGAAAACCAGAATACCCAAGGATTTAATTCAAATGAAGTCAGGGAAGCATAAAGCTGTGAGTTTTTAAATGCACATTTCAGCCCTCACTCCCTATCTGCCTAAATTCACAAGACAGGAGAATTCCTGCAGAGCTTCCAGAGCAGCTGTGGCTGCCCCATCCCTGGCAGTGTCCAAGGCCAGGCTGGACACTGGGGCTTGCAGCAGCCTGGGACAGTGGAAGGTGTCCTTGCCCAGGCAAGGTGTGGAATGGGAGCTCTGAGGTCCCTCTAAAACCAAACCATCCTGGGATTCTGAGAAAATGCTCTGCCTGGCCCATCCCCTCACACCCCACTCCCCAGCTGGCTGTGAAACCAGTATCACCAGTATCTCCTGGGCTGGCAAAGGCCTCCTTTGCCACAGGGGACTGCAGATGGACACCTCTGGCAGCTCCAGGTCCTCTGCACCTGCCCTTCTTCTCTCTCCCATCCCATAGCAAATTGTCCTACTTCAGTTCAAACAATTTCTTTTCATCACCCAATCTGAGTTATTTCCACCCCAAAACCATCACACCAGGGAATGATTTCAGATTGAGGGTGTCAGAACTATGTGAGCTGATAATTTTTTTCTGCCCTAAGCAACTCTTTGGTCAGCTGAGCTGTTGATATCACAGACTACAATCTTGATTTAAGCTCTTCCTTCCTCTGGATTACTGCTTGCTATATTACCATTTCCTGACACTATTTCCAGCCTTTCATAGATTATGAACAAAGTATTTTAAAAATGAAGTCACTGATGTCACCTTTCAGTGCCACTCAGCTCCCAGGGTCAGCTGGAGACATGTCAGGATTTACCAGATTGCTGATGGGACTGCATCTAATGCAGAGCCAGTAATTTATCTTCCTAAATAACCTTATGAAAGTAGAGACTTTGCTGAGCTACTACATGAAAAAACTAAAGAACTATTAGAAAATAGTTAGCATCAACACAGGTTTAATGAAGGCTATGTAAACCAACCACCAAAAAAATAATCTCACTTTTGTTTAACATCTGATGCAGTTCTAAGAAAGAGATAAAAAGCTATTCTTATACCCTCAAATATTTCAAGGAAAAGTCCAGGCTAAAAATTCATCAATAATAACCATGATCTGTGAGATATTTCAAGGAATCCAATTAATTTGCTTTTAATGATAACATTTTATTGGGAGAGGAACTCACCCATATACAATGTATTAGTTAAAAAAAAAATGAGGTGAAATAAGGAAAAGAAAGTCCTTTCTAAGAGTAGCAAACTAGAGGGGAGAAGGATTTATTTAGCACAGACATAAGGAAAAGTATTTTGAAAATAAAGACAAGCTGGAAAGGAAGTTACTTCTTCACGAAGCTACAAGCACAGGGATCATGCTGTACAGCTTAAACCAGACGTTTTTAACCAGACTTTTAAAGTTATTACACAAGACACAGTTCCCTGAAAAAGCCAAGAAATTCTCCTTTTTTTGGTGGAAAGGTATTGAAATGGCAGTAACAAAAGAAGCTTTTTTTAAAAGTAGTTCCAACAACAGCTTCCACAGCCCTGCTTGGCTTTAGGTGAAGCCAAAACTGTGATAAAAAGAAAGTTTAAATCAAACTTTTGTTGAATAGGTAGGTTTTGCTCCAGTTTCATATAAAATGTGATGCTTTCAAAACAATTTGTTTCCAGTTAAATCAGATTTTTCCTCCTTGTTCAAATATTTTTCCTCCTTGTTTTAAACATGAAAACACAGGTGAAATGCCCTGGAGAAGCTGCTTTGCACAGAGCAGTGCATGACAGAGGTGCTGCCCTGCCCAGTGCACGGCGCTGCCAAGCAAAGGCTTTACCGTGTAATTCCAGAACAAGGGCCCCAGCGTGCCCGTGAGGAGCTGGATGGCCACTGTGCAGAGCATGGACTCTGTCACATCAAATCTACACGTGAGGGAGAGAAACAGGTCAGAACATTCTCCTGAGCACTCCTCTGCAGGGGACCCGCTAAAACACCTTCAGTCAGGCTAAAGGGCAAAATCCAGGCTGGGATGACTCAAAGGGCAGGTCAGGGAAGGGATTAACAACAAAACCCAGGAGTATCAATGAATTAACAAAACCATTCTAACCCACATAGTATTTTACACATTTAATTCTTCATTCAGAACTCCTGCAATTTACAGTTTTACTGTATCGCTCCAACACATGAGGAAAAACAATCATTTGGTGTGTGCATGAGGGAATAAATGAAATTCCTTGCTCAGAGTCATGGTGACTAAAATCCATAACCAAGCATAATCCAGGGCTCCCATCTCCTGCCCTCATGTTCGTGTCTGCAAATGACACTGAATATACGAATTCCTTAGCTGAGGATGCTGCTGCATGTTTCAGTGGAGCAGAAACACAGATTGTATTTCATTTTGACACCTCTGAGGAAAGGAAGAAGCTTCACCTCCCTCCTCGTGCAGCTCCTAGACAAATAATGCTCCAAGAAGTGAGCTCTGGACCCCTGCTCAGGGGTAATCACACTCCTTTCTGTATATATTTATTTCTCACCTCTGACAGAAAGATGAAAATATGTGCTGGAGCCAACAGAGCCATAGAAACCACCCTTTCTCCTAATACAGCCCCATAAACCTGCATTTTACCATAAAAAAAAAAGATTTTAAAATGGGATAAAATTTTTAAAAAATCAAACCATCTAGTTTAAAAAGAAAGTAACCCAGCAGCAGCAGGGTCAGCCAGAACACAGCTCCTGCTTATTGCTGTGCTTATCAGAGTGTGCTGGAACAGACACCCACCATGCCAAGGGATTAAAAATGGGCAGCACAGAAAAGTCACTGTGGCCCCACTGCAGGGCTCAGGTGCAGTGATGACATGCAGACCTGACATCAGGCCTGAAGAGTTGCTGAAGTTCAGCCTGATAAGCATTTGCAGTTTAATTATCACAGCACATAACACAGTAAATAGTTGGGAGGGTAATAGTTGGTATTTTAGGGAATACAAGAAGAAAAACCCCCATGTCCAAACCCCACAGCTACTTTGGTGCTTCACAACAGCTGCAGTTTCTATTCCCTTTTTCCCCATGTTATTTTATGTGGTATTTGTAATTCAGACATGGACCCATTTTGTAAACATCATCTGGGAAGTTTAAGAAGGAGTATTGACCTTGGCATGTGCTTCACTCCATGGAGATGCTGGCACTGGCAAACTCTGTGCCTGCTCTGCTGGGAACCCTGTCAGGCTCCTGAGTCTGGAGCCAATTAACACACAGGGGATTAGTGCTGCATCCAGAATATTCCCTTGTCAGTGCTAATTTATTAAGTGTATTCCATGGGCAATTCTTAAAAGGCCCTGTTTGACTAAACAAGTCATTAGTCAATTCAAGAGCCACCACTGGCTCAGGGCTCAGAGACAGCTGCAGTCAGTCCCTTCCTTGTGCTAACAGGGAACCCAAACTGAATTCAAATGGAGACATGTCCTGAGAAAATGATCCAAGGACAACAGGAAACAGACACTTACACTAGAGACAGCCCTGAAATCGTCAATCACTAGTAACACAGCTGATCTAATACTGCTTTTTAAGGCTGTGTGAAACTATGGGGGAGGTTTATGCACCATCCTTCCTTCCTCTCCCAACATACAAAACTCTGTGAAAAGGTCCCAAATCATAGCAGACAAGAAAAACACTCCTGCCTCAACAGAAAACTGAAGTTATGGGGCTGGAAAACCCACAGGGATCTATCTACCAGTTAATGCTCTGGTCTGAAAAATGATGATTCTTCCATCTGTCTTGTCCTATCTACTGAGCATGCAAGTGGGATTACTAGGGCTGGGCAATGAACTGGGAAACTGAGCAGGAGACAAAGGACTGTTTTCTTAAGGAAACCACAGCAGCAAGAAAAGAGTGTCAACATCAGAACACAAGAGAAAGAAAGGCTGAGAGTCACATGCTAGAAGTGCAAATGCTTAGTTATAAAGTTATTAGAGTTTTATCCTGACTCATTCCAACCCAGCAGTTTCACTTGGATGCAATGAAACACAACTGTGTGAATAAAGCAAACTGTACAGAAAAAATGAGAACATGAATTAGAATTATTTTCAGCACCAGGAAATTCATGTTGAGGGAAAAATAATACTAAAAATGGGCCATAAGCCCCTTTCTTTGTTCTTATACACATCCAGTATGTAAATTTTTCCTTCTGCTGCTCTCAGGGAAACACAAGTTGCACAGGTCAGGCAATGTGCTGGTTATGGTGTAGTTCATTATGTCATAGAGCAGTGAGAACTGCTCTGTGAAATAATGAACTACAAGGATTTATCAGAACAATCAGCAGCAGCATCTCCACACATGACCTATGGGATTGTGGCTGAAAATGCTGTTGAAGGACCTGTGGGAGGGAAGAAGAGGAGGATGTGGAAACCACCCCCCACCTTTTCCATGAGCCCTCAGCAGCTGCACAGCTTTCTGTGATGCTGCCAGTGCAATTGGGAGCAGGAGGTGCAGTGCAGGTTACCAGCACCAAACTTCACACCCACCACAAACACACTTCAACACATCCTGCTTGCAAGCACAGAGAACCCAACATCCCCTGACATCAACAGAAGCTCTACTTAACCTCAGACTCTCCTCTGTAAATAACCTGGGTGTAAAAGTTCTCCAAGAAGTGTTGGAAAGTTTTAAGCTCTGCAATCATGGGGATTATTGTCTTATCTCAGAGTGGAGATCCTGAGGCTGCTCCCAGGAGCAAGAACTCAATGTGCTAAACTCTGACTTGGAGGGTTTCCATTGCTTTATTTCAGTATTCACTGTGTGTTGTCTATGTGAGATAAAACACCAACTCCTCCTCTGCTGAGGCTGAAGAGGAAGGTTGGCTTAGCTGCTTTCTGAAACCCAGCCCCATTTCCTCACCTCTCCTCTGGATCTTAGTGGCTCTGTTGGTGACAGGTCTCAGATGAACCAACCCATTATCCCACAGGCACTTGTACAGCTGCTTCAGAGTCACTGAACAGGAATATTCCCCCAAATTCTCCAAATCTTCTCAAGAAAGGCTGTTTTGTTCAGGAGCCTGAATTCTTTTCCTTTCCCTGGGGATTATTATTCAAATAGCAAAGTGACCGTTTTTAACTTTTCATTTATACTAAAGGTGGTAACAGATTATTCATCTCATATTTAAGATATTCCTTTGTGAAGCCTCCTTGGAAACTAATTTCCATCTCATTGTGTCTATATTTACACATATATACACAGATATAATTCCTACCATCACCAACTTTGGTATTTTCATGAAAAAAGGTTGGAATAAACCAGATAATGCAGTAACTTGTAGGAGAAATTCTGGAGACCATGATACAGCAGCACCCTCATGTCCCTGGATGGACCCTTGAGTGTTCAGTGCCCACTGGGTTTTTTCAATAGGATTCAGCACCTCCAGCACTTCCATCATGAACAAGTGCACCAGGACTTCATCTGAGCAGTTTGTGCCTCGTGTCTCTCAAGAAAACACCCAGGTTGGACAAGGGGGAATGGCTTCCCACTGCCAGAGGACAGGGTTAGATGGGATATTGAGAAATTCTTCCCTGTGAGGGTGATGAGGCCCTGGTGCAGGCTGCCCAGAGAAGCTGTGGCTGCCCCATCCCTGGCAGTGTCCAAGGCCAGGTTGAACACTGGAGCTTGGAACAACCTGGGATAGTGGAACCAGGGCAGGGGGGGAACTGGATGAGTTTAATGTCCCTTCCCACTCAACCAATTCTGTGATTCTGAGCTGTGCTGCAGAATCCAGCTCTAACCAGGATGGATGACTTCGACCCCCTGGATGTAGGACAGCCCCTGCCATCAGGCTGTGCTCTGACCTTGAGCAGCTGGAAACATGCTGAGCCTGCACACACTCACTTCTCCTCCTGCACCTCCTGCAGGGACCAGGACACTACTGAATCCAAGTGGGACAACCCTGGACTGGGGAAGAACCAGGTGACCACACTCGGGTTCCAGATAACATCAGGAAAATTCTTTCAGGATTTTGCACTGTATTCCCTGATGATCTGTTTTCTGCAGCATGTTCCTGAAGTATATCACATCTGCTTCCACAAGGACACATGGAAGTCCATTGCAGCTTGCCAGTTTGATTTTTGGGATATGCAGGAAAAAAAATTCTCTGTTTCCAAAGCGGAGGTGCCCCAGTGATGGCACAGCTGCCCCAATACATGACTCAGCTCAGCCTGTACTGCAGCACAGCAAATCCACAACCCAGACAAACCAGTTCCTGGGCTGGAAACCAGGTCAGGAGAACCAATTCATTATTTGGGCTGTTTCAATATTAAGTGGCTCTCTGCCATTCAAAATCACCTTTTTCAGATGTGCTGAGTATTCCTGTTGTTCCATAAGATCATTCCTAGATCAGGTGTTTTACTTAAAACTTCTGCATTTAACTCCATCCCTGCTGTTCCCTGCTGCCTTTGCACTGCTGATATTACTGTGACTTTCCTGGAGCCTGCCTCACTTGTCTTGAGACACTTCCTGCTTCCTCCTGGGGAATTTTTAAGCAATACTGACCTCTAGCTATTATTTTAGCTATTAACCAACATCAGTCGCTTTTTGAAGAGTGCAGTGTTTACCAGGATCTAATGGAATTATGTGATCATTTGAAGATGGAGATATATCACAGGACTTTACTGACTCAACTGATTATTCTAAATCCTGGAGTATTACAGGGACCCCCCACAGCTGTCAGGGAGAAGACAAAGAACCTACACAGCTGATGGACTCAGTAATTGGGCTCAACTGAACAAAGTTTTCCTCCTCCACCTGCAGAATCTGTAGGAATCTAGCAGAATGCATTCCATTTCCTTCTCCCTCAGGTGAACGGAAGAGCTGTCTGCTCTTTCCTGCTGCTTCAGAATTCAGGCAAGTCAAAAACACAGTCACATTCCCTAAAACATCACTACTATACCCTCTGAGGATTTTTGAGTTATGACATGGGAAACAAACAGGAAAAAGCACAAGGATCTTTTTAGCTCCTTTCAGTAGCTGTCTCTGATCCCACTTGTTCAGGATTAAGGATACCTAAGTCTGTGCACTGCAGTGAATCTGAAAGTGTTGGTAAAATACCCTTTTTTCAGTTTTACATTAGTGAAACGAAAGCTTCATTTAACAAGTGCTAAACAGTGAGAATCTGTTAACTGGATAAATAGTCTCATGGTTTTTGCATTAAAATGAACATCAGCTTATGACAGTCTATTAACCTTGTAACACAGGGCAAAAGAAGAAATGAATATGTTTACTACACAGTGCTGTGTTATCTAAATTAATGATACAAACACTTAGGTGCTTATTGCCTGTTTTGAATTAGCTACATATTAACGTTCATCACATTCTTATAAGGCCAGGCAGAAAAATCTAATTTGCTAAAAAATGCCTCCAAAATACAGACAAAGGAATATCCCAGTGAACACCAGCACTGACCCAAACACGTCTCTGCAGCACAACAGCAGTTTGGGCAGGCTGATACTTCCATCTGTAAAGTCAAGCACATGCCAAGGTTGGGCTTTTGTGTTCTTTGATCAATAACCAGAAATCTTTGATTATCAGGGCCCTGTAAAGTTCAAAGGGAGCTGAAAGCATTCAAACCTTTGGTATAGCATGAAAGTGAGACTCCTAAAACAGGAAACTATTTGAGCCACATGTCTTATTTTAAAGATTTAAGTACCAGAATGGGATAGCTTCAGTCAATCTGCGTTCGTGTAGTCAGAGTTGGATCAGAAGTCTAGATTTCCTTCTTTTCATCCTCTAACAGACATTTAAAACTGATCCAACATCTTAAATTTTTGAGCAGAAACACAGAAGTTTCTCGAGAGCATCTGCATTATTGAAACAGTATCCTGCCAATAAAAGCTGGCCCAAGAAGCCCATAGTTGTACTGTTTTAGCAGTATCTGGGTACCATAGACCAGTAATTATAGACCACAAATAGCAGTCTATTAGACATCTGTATGTAGTTGTTGTAGAATTGTTTCAAAATCCCACAAACTAAGGGTAAATTTCAGTTTCCAGATGCAAAAAAATTAAAAAGAAAAAAATAAAAGATCTGCAGTGCATTTATTCGAAATATGTTTGTTTACTCTATGAATGCAAACACAGACTAAATTCTCAACACAGAATACATTTATTTCCCCATTAAGGTTAGAGAATCCCACAGCTCACCAAGTCCTTGTGTTGTACCTCCCACCCAGCCTCATCCAGCAGGAAACAGGATTTCTGCTCCTGACTTTCTTGGTATTGCAGTTTTGGCTCCATTTATTGACAGAACCATGATCTGCATTAACCAGAAGGGATTCTGAACTTTAAATTGGAGGTACAATGGCAATTAATACAGTATATTTTAAGAGTTATGGTTAACATTAAAAAATAACTGCACATCACAATCAAGCAATATCAGGACAGAGTTTAATGAATGCTAAAGCCAGACTGCCACCATCTGACCAAAGCATTCCAGACTTGGGATAAAACAGCAGGTATTTTCCATTACTTATTTAGCTTTACATCACAGCAAAAGCTCTAATTAACTAACAGGCCAAAATGACATTTTACCACTCCTAACATAAGCTAAGGGACATTCACTATTAATTACAGATCCAACATCTGCCAGAAGCTCCACGTGTATGGCTATGGATAAAAAGCATTTGCTACTGCTCTGAGGACACTATGGCCACACAAGGTGCAGCTGAGAGCAGAAGTTCCCTCTCAGGCAGTACTTACATGCCGAAGCGCAGCGTCCCCGAGACGTACGTCTGCCAGTGCGCGCAGTAAAACATGAATGTCCCAGCAAAACAACAAAAGAACATCCAGTCAGGGTTGGTGCCCAGCTGCACAGCAATACAAGTTCCCAAAACCACAAAGACTGCAGGAGAAAATCAGTCACAGAGTGAAAAGGGTGGATGTGTGTAAGGATCCTCAGCAGAAGCAAAGCTAACAATAGGGCCCAGAGGAGGGACAGCAGGGAGGTTATCCCAGCATGGTTATTTCACAGACATAAGAGATTAATGCTTCCACTTGAAAACATACAGGCTGCATAACACAGACTTCAATCCATATCAGTTATCAGAAGTCATCAATATTAAGGGTTTTTAAGTCTCCTACATTTTTATTCCCTGTGATATCTAATCTCATTAGGGGACTTGAGTGATTTCTGCACTGCAGCCTGCAGCAAGTTTTAGGGTTTTCCCATGCATTTGCCAGACATTTTCCCCTGTCTTATGAATTTTTCTGACGCTATCAAGAAAATCAAAGGTCTGGACACATTCAGGATGTGTAACACATCTAAGCTTCCCCCTTCACCCTTTCCATACACAACTCTGACAAAGAATTCATAAAATTTAAAGCCTAAGACCTTTAAAATTTAAGGAACCCAAAACACCCAATCAGTAGTTGGACTCGATCTTGTGGAACACTTCCAATCAGGATAGTCTATGATTTTACAAGTTTTTTTGCAATGGGGTTAAACTTCAGGCTGGCTCAATGAATTCCATCTATCTAGGAACTGATCTGGACAATTCTAATCTTAAACTCTGACTTACAGAGTCTCACTGCTTAGGCTTAGACCTGTCTTGGTATCACTCTGTATCAAGTCAATATGAAATAACATAGCAGAGTATTGTGACAACTTCTCACAGAAAATATTTTAGAACCAAGCTAAAGCATCACAGAGAAGTGCTGTCTCAGGATGAATTAGTCACATGCCCAGTTCTGTTTTCAATGTAATACAAGAGAAGACATTCAGCTGATCCAGAGCACTGTTCTACGGAAAGAAAGGTGACTTTCTTGGTTGAAAGTGATACATTCAGCACTATCAGTTGTCCTTTCTTCAGTAAAGAAGCTTTTTTATTGTATTGCAGATTTGATCCCTGAAACAGAGTAATTTAATCCTCCTACTTCAATTAAAAATGACAACGATACCTGTGGACAAGGAATCACAGCCATGATCAAAAAGCTCTCCTAATGGAGTGCTGCTATTTGTCCTTCTTGCTTGTTTTCCATCTATAGCATCCAGGGACTGGTAGATGAAAAGGCCACAAGCACAAGCAATGTATGCCCAGGGCGGTGCCTAAGAGAGAAAGGGAATCACAGAAAG
Organism: Toxostoma redivivum; assembly: GCA_013397375.1. NCBI lineage: Eukaryota > Metazoa > Chordata > Aves > Passeriformes > Mimidae > Toxostoma > Toxostoma redivivum. The sequence continues at coordinate 109,315 of VXBI01001507.1, forward strand.
GTTTAAAATAATCCTTAAAAAAAAAGAAAGCCTGCAGCTGAGCTGTCCCACAGCCTGACACAACAGTTTTCCCTTTGCCATATGTCCTCCTCACCCAGGGACCTTTCAGCAGCTGGTCCTTGCAAGGACGACAGAATGGGCCGTTACATGTGGAATGTAAACAAACCAGTGACAGATTCATAGCTACAGCCCCTGCTCTAAAGCAGGAAGCTGCACTGTACAGCTGGAAAAATTGTGATATTACATTTGCAAAGCGGTGCACAACCAAGTCCTCATTAAATACACCCAAGTTGTCACAGTGATTTCAGAAACTTGGGAACTTTTAGCCCCCAACTTTGTGACAAACACTGAGCTCATCTTCCCCAGCCCTTCACCACTCTCCAGTTGAAAGCTGCGTCACTGCCAGTGCCCAGACTTTGTATCCAAGAACATTTCCAGAGCGCTGCAGCACAGCCCCTCCACCGCCAACTGCTCCCTCCAGTACAAGGCCCCAAGCAGCTTTGCAAAGCTATGTTAAGAACCCTTAATGGTCATATCCATGATAACAACTTCTCTTCTGACAGAAACACAAACAATGCCAAATCCCTCCCAGACCAAAGATTACAATCCAAGCTTTTTTATGTTTTTTGAAGCATAAACCCTTAAGAACACAAAAGCCAGGGAGTTGCATTACTCTGTCCATTTACACATCCATCAATCAGATGTTATTGGCTATTTTGCAATCTTCACATCTGACACACTTCATTTATGAGCAGCTTTATTTTACAGACCACACCAACAAATCCCAAGTAAGCTTAATCAAGCTGACCTGCCTCTCATAAAGCGCTGGAGTCCAGCTGGTTCTGGCAAACACAACCATGACTAATTTGTAGCACATCAACTTAAATGTATTTCCTTCTACAGCTTGCATTGCTCCTGCATTTACCAAAACAGTTCATTCTACCCCAAAAACTGCCACTGTGCTCTGCTTTCAGCAGTGTCTGTACAAACAGCAAGGTGAGAAATATGTCACCCAAGAGCAGAAAACCACATTTAGCCAAGGTTCTGATACCACACAATTCCCTCCCATTTTTATCCTTCATGTACAGGTTTTATCTGACACAGTTAAGTTAAATTGCATCACCCTGAAGGTTTCTCTATAAACGTAAAAATCAGTCTGCTGGCTCTCCTTTTGTAAAAGCTCCTTTCATGAGCAGTGTGTTTCCACTTAGACCTATTTATATCCAAGTAAGATTTCACAGCTCTCTCTTTATCCAGGTAATATTTCCTTTTTTTTTTTTTAAGCTCAGGTACCATTCCATCAGTCAGCACACTTCACATCAGTCACCTGGGTCCTCCCAGCTAAGCAGGAAGTATTTGCATCTCCTTTACTCTCTGGCTGAACGAGGCCCTGAGTGACAGCTCTGCCCTGGTTGCATCTTTCAGCAACAGGAAAGGAGGAGTCACTCTTGAAAAAAAGCAGAACTAAGGCTGAGCTACAAAGAGGAGAAAATTTACATCAGAAATCAATAGTGGTTTGAGGGGAGGAGGAGAAATTCTGCTCCTGGAGTTTCAGAGCCCCATTTTCTTCCCCACACAGCTCCTTGACACTTAAAAAGCCCCTCCCTCGTCACACTATGCCATGTGGCAAATCACATCAGTCCAAAAGCTGCCTCAGCACTAAGTTATTTTTCAGTTCAAGTGAGGAGAAAATCTCAATTCACCTCACACAAAGTACTTCTCAAACTGTTAAATACCAAACAGTGCTTTCATACAGCAGCCTGCAGCTAACACTGACTTTCTGATGCTCTGAGTGCAGCTTCCTGGAGTGCACTTCAGAAGTTTAATTACCAACCAAAACACAACTGTTCTCCAAATTCTAAATTCTGCTCTGGTTTAGTGACCCAAACCAGCTCTGGGTTCCTGAGAGCTGAAGTCTCTCTATCAGACTGGATTTCAGAGTCTGAGCCCCCACGTAACCATGCTCAAAAGCAAACACAAGTTAAACCAACCCAAACCACAATGCCACAGCCTGGAAAAGGAAGGAGCTGCTCCAAATATTCCCTGATCAAACTGAATAGTCACTGTTTATCTTACACCTGCCAAATTCCACAGGTTATTGTGAAACAATCTATTTCAACAGATTTCTAGGAGGGCAATGTCATACGTGGAGCAGGGATGCAGTGCCGACTGTGCCAACCTATGTGAGATTTTGGAGTCTGGTGGGGAACAAATTGTGTCCTGCTGGCTTCCCAACCTCAGCTGGGAGACTTGGTTAGGAAGGAGTTCAGATATTTTAAAAGCTGGAACTCTTGAGACATTCCCAGCCATTTGGTGTGTAACAAATTTCTATACCAAATCACTCCCTTTCTCAGTGCACACACATAAAAGCTTTTAAGATTCAACATTCAAGAGAAAACTCTTCCAGTGCACAAAAATGAATCTTCAAGTGCCTTATTAGGTAACTGGTGATAGAGAGAAGTTAAAATGCCTCAAAAAGATTTCTGTACCCCTGAAATCAGGTTAAAACAGTTCTGCTCAGGTCAGGAGCTTTTAGAGCATTCAGAACAAAAATAAAACCACTGACTTGTACCTGGCCTCCTCACCAGCACAGCCACAGCTCAGGGACACAACTCCATGTTCCCACAGTTCCACCACACTGTGCCAAAGTCCTGACTGAGCTGCCAGGTCACAGAACCGGCTGGGGCCCAGGAAGGTGTCCCTATGGCTCACCAAGCTGGGTTTGGTCACACCAGCTTTGATATCTTAAGCAGCACTACTCTAGAGCTCAGTGCCTTGGCTCTGGTGCAGCCCAAGCGTGTCCAACCCATCTGGCTCATGTGGCAACTCCAATCCCAGAGCCGAGGGGGAGTCACCCTGTTTCTAGGCACAGAAAGTAAACAGGTACCAACTCCTCCTGCCACACAGGCCAGGCAGATGCAGAGCCACTGCTCCAACTCCCGGCAGGGCTGAGCTTTGTTCAGCAGGTCCCTCACGGCTGCTTTGGTGTCAGACCCTGCTCCACACGGGTGTGTTGGCCCCAGGAACTGCTGTCTCACTCCAGCATCCACATGTGCTCCCTCTGCATGCCAACGTCACAGAGAGGCACAAACATTTACAGAGAGCAGGTTACAAGGACGAGGACTGGGCTGAACAGCAAGAACCAGCTCTCCCCAAAGCAACAACTCACCGAAAACTAGTGACAGCAAGAAAACAGTGTCAGGACTCCATAACTCACCTGTTCTGTAGCTGTTGGGCAGTAACATACTAATAGCAGAGTTGTAAATATATTTATTAACAGTCCAATGATGGTGATCAGGTTGGGGGCAATCCAGGCTGGAACTCTTCCAACTAACCATTCCCAGTAGCCCTGCATGAGGGGCTCAAGCAGGGACCGTCCGGCACTCTGGTATTTGTGCTCCTCTAACCGTTTGAGCTGGTGCTTGGACAGGGGCGGCGTGGGCAGCTGCACCAGTTTGCTGAGCACACAGGCAGCACTGGGGCCATGGCCACAGCCCGCAGGGCCCTCCAGGTGCGACTCCCCACATCGCCTCTTGATGCTCCGGTGCCCACTCATGGGTTGGGTAGCCTAGCAAGTGTCTTGGGCAGGCAGCAGCTGGGCTGGAGAACCATAAGATCCTGCAACACAAAGGGGTAAGGCACACCTGAGCACACAAATGAGATTTTAGGATACCAAAAGTTTCCAGCTGCTGCCCTAAAGAGCATTGGTTTTGCCATCAGCAAAGTAAGATGACTTATAGGATCACTCCTTTGAAGATAAAATTATTTGGAGAATTGCTGAAGGAATGAAAAGAAACTAGTATTGCCAATGCAGCTGCAAAACCCTGCAGCCACCAGCCAAAATTCCAGCAGCAGCAGCGAGCTGTATTACAGACTGGGGCACAGCCAGCCCCCTCACACCTCACCCAGGAGATCAGCTGACACCTCTCAGGCCATTAACTGACAGCAGTAAAAACTGTACCAATACTGAGAAGCCTTAAGTTAAATTGGTTTGATTTGATTGGTTTGACCAGTGATGCTGGACAACCACTTTAAAACAACTGTGCTTTTTTTTTTCAGATTTCTGTTCCTTATTTCAGTTTTGCTGCAGCTTTTTTCCTCTCTAAATTTAACCCAGCTCATTGTCTGTTAAACTTTCAAGATATACAAGAAACATGCGGAAGCTAGAGAGCTTTAGATGGCCAGAGACAGCACGAAGCAGCTGTGGAAAGAAAATACAGAGTCAGGAACAGATTTTCCAGCACAAACAAGGACCCTCACAATGTTCCATCTCCCTTGAAAGCAGGTGATCAGACAGATGTAACTCTCCAGAGGAAGTAGAGAAGCAGTAGAGAAAGGAGACTAAAAATAAAGAGTTTGCTATTAATCTGTAGGAAACAACAAGGAAAAAAATACAAGAAAATCTGGTTGAAGTTTATAAATAAAGTAGAGAAAGGAAGGCAGAGAGCTCTAAAGCCATCCACACTGCATGGGTAGAGAAAACTGTGCCAATCAAAGGTCATCACTGGCCTAAGAACAAGTGCTCTCAGTTCCACTCTCCACACCCTCAGCAAGGCAAATTCCAGCAGAGAAAAGCCACCTCAGGCAGCCCCGTCAGAGGGAGGAGAAGAGAAAGTGGCAGGGCCTACGCTGTGCTCGATAAGCCCGGGAGGAAGCACAGCTGCACCTCTGCAATGGCCTGGACACCAGACACAGTCACCGCGGAGGTCCCTGTGGGCGTTGCCTTGGATGACCAGAAAAACTACTCCCAGTGCCTTAAACTGGGCTTTTCCTTCATCCTGAGGGGATGAGCCAGAGGGAAAACAGCCCAGGAGCGCCTCGTTTTCCAAAGCAAACGCCCGGCCCGGCTGCCGCGGGACTCTCACCGGGCCTGGCAAACACCCGGCCGGAGAGGGCCCCCGGGCACCCCCGGCCCCGCCGCCGCTTCGCCTCCGCCCACGGCGCAACCCGGGTCCCCCCGA